>QXTE01000553.1:82544-229953 GCA_003942145.1 Platysternon megacephalum | reverse complement strand
CCAACCACTAGACCCCACTCCCCTCCCACAGCTGGGGCTAGAACCCAGGTGTCCTGGCTCCTGCCACCCCCTCCCCTCCAACCACTAGACCCCACTCCCCTCCCACAGCTGGGGCTAGAACCCAGGTGTCCTGGCTCCAAGCCCGCCCCCCCCAGCCAGGAACAGAACGTACCTTCCCTCCCCCCCCCGTTCCCCCCCCCCCCCCCCCTTGCAATGTTCCCAGACACACAGTACCCCCGTAGCCAGCGCAACGGCACCCATCCTCAAGGTTTCAGCTACAGAGAAGGGGGGGGGGGGGGGGCAGAGCCCAGCCCTGGCTGTGAAGAGAACCCAGGAGTCCAGACTACTCTTCCCCACCCCACCCCACTAGACCCCACTTGTTTCCCAGGAGTCCTGCCTCCCCGCCCCATCTAACCACTAGATACTAGTCCCCTCCCAGAGCTGGGGGTGGAAGGAACCCAGGAGTCCTGGCTCCCAGCCCCCCTGCTCTAACCCATTCAATCCCAGCTCCTCCTCCCCCCAATACCCCACAGCAAAAGCAAAATCACTCACCTGAGGAGGAACAATTCTCCGGGGGTTAGAGTTGGTGAGGGGGGAGGGGCTGGGAGCCAGGACGCCTGGGTTCTATCCCTGGCTAAGGGAGGGGAGTGGGGTCTAGTGGGTCGAAGTGGGAGGGGCTGGGAGCCAGGACACCTGGGTTCTACTCCTGGCCCTTAGAGGGGAGTGGGGTCTAGAAGGTAGAACAAAGGACGGGCTGGGAGCCAGGACTCTTGCCTTTCCTGTGCCTCAGTTTCCCCAGCTGTCTGAGGCGGGTAGCGCTGATTTCCTGGGGGGTGGGGGCATAGGTGCTGGAACTAGTGGTTTCTATTATATACAGGGTCTGCAGTTTGGGTCAAGGGCTCTCAGAGCCCCCTCCCATACAAATTGTTC
The DNA here is from genome assembly GCA_003942145.1 of Platysternon megacephalum. Taxonomy (NCBI): domain Eukaryota; kingdom Metazoa; phylum Chordata; order Testudines; family Platysternidae; genus Platysternon; species Platysternon megacephalum. The sequence continues at coordinate 229,023 of QXTE01000553.1, read as the reverse complement.
CAGCAGCCGTGGGATGTGGGGGGACCCCTGTCTGGTAGGAGCCCAGAGGCTGCGGGGATGGGGGCCAGGCTACCTGGGCAGGGGGCGGGACGCGACTCATCTGGCTACGGCTGCCACCAGGTCCGGGGGGGGTGGTTCGGGGGGGGGGGGCGTGTCCGAGTCCGCTGCGCAGGGAGCTGGGCCGGGCGTGTGTGTCTGGAGGGAGGAGTGAGCCAGTGTGTGGGGGACGGGGAGTGTGTGTGTGTGTGTGTCCGGGCAGCCCAGAGGATTCAGGGGGCCGGGGGCAAAGCAATTTCGGGGGCCCCTTCCATAAAAAAAAAAGTTGCAATACTCTAGTAACATGTATTTGGAAACGTAAAAAAATAACCAGTGAAATACATTCAAAAATTAACTTTTAATCATTTGAAAATACACGAAATACATTATTTCAAAACAGTCACTGCTTTAATGNGGGGGGATGGGGTCGGGGGGTGCCCGGCTCAGAGGGGCTGGGCTCGGAGCTGGGGGTCAGGCTTTGGGGGGATGGGGTCGGGGGGTGCCCGGCTCAGGGGGGCCGGGCTCGGAGCTGGGGGTCAGGGCTGTGGGGGGATGGGGTCGGGGGGTGCCCGGCTCAGAGGGGCTGGGCTCGGAGCTGGGGGTCAGGGCTGTGGGGGGATGGGGTCGGGGGGTGCCCGGCTCAGAGGGGCTGGGCTCGGAGCTGGGGGTCAGGGCTGGGGGTTGCCCGGCTCAGGGGGGATTACCATGCCGCTTACCCCCACCTCCCCCCTCTCCCAGAGCCTCAGCGAGCCGCGTCCAGGAGCTCCCGCCTCTCGGCCCGCCGGAGCTCGCAGCCCCGCCCCCTTACCACGCAGCTCCGAGTGGGAGGAGCTCAGGCCACGCCGCTGCAGCGCTATCCAGGACCGCTCCGGGACGCGGCGCACTGAGGCGCCGGGGAATGGGAGAAGGCGGCGGCCGGGGGGAGCCTCCGACATTCTCATGGGGGCCCCTGCGCGGCCCGAGGCCTGGGGCAAATTGCCCCCTTTGCCCCCCCTCTGGGCGGCCCTGGTGTGTGTGTGTGTCCCTGCTGGAAGGGACTAGCCCTGCTCTGTGTGTGTGTGTCCGTCTGTCCGTCCCACTGCTGGAGGGGACGGGCCCTGCTGTGTGTGTGTCACAGCCTCTCTCCCCCAGCCTTTCTAACTCCAGTTTGTGGTACTTTTCAGCTTTTCACCCCCTCAGCTCCCCAGGGGTAGAGAGGGGTCATTTCTGGCGCCAGGCCTCCCCTCATGGGCACTCCCAATCAGTGTGCAAAAGCACACACAGTTATCACACAGCAACGCTCAGCAGGGACACACACACACACACACACGCACACAGAGCAGGGCTCGTCCCCTCCAGCAGGGACACACACACGCACACAGAGCAGGGCTCGTCCCCTCCAGCAGGGACACACACACACACACACACACACACACACACACACACAGCAGGACTCATCCCCTCCAGCAGGGACACACACACACACAAATATCATTGTTAGATGAGGAAACTGAGTCACAGAGAGGGGACATAATCCAGTAGTTCTGCCCCCCCCCCCTAACCCCCTGGCCTCCACTCCCCTCCCAGAATCAGAAATAGAACCCAGGGTCCTGGCCCTCAACCCAGCACGCACAAGATTCTGGAGCAGGGAATAGGACACGGGCCCTTTCCCCTATAGGGGGTGTCACGGAGTCCCCGGGCGATGCTCTGGAACTGCTCCCCACAAAGCCAGTCAGGACTTTGGGGAGCCTCCTCTCCCTCGGAGCAGACTGTCTTCAGGGCAAGAAGCTCACATGGGTTCACCTCCTGGGTCTCTCCTTGGAGCATTCAGCATATGCCCCTCCGTGCGCTTCCCACAGCGAGTCCGCCCAGGCGGGGTCCTGGGGAAGCCAGAGGTCCTGCAAGCACCCCCCACTTCGCAGTCAGACGTGACTCTCAGCCAGCCAGTAAAACAGAGGTTTATTAGATGACAGGAACACGGTCTAAAACAGGTCTTGCAGGTACAGACAACAGGACCCCCTCAGTTAGGTCCATCTTGGGGCCCCAGGGGGGCCAGAGCCCCGTCTGGGCACCCCTCCGTTTCCCCAGCCAGCTCGAAACTGAAACCCCCTCCAGCCCCTCCTCCTCTGGGCTTTGTCCCTTTCCCGGGCTAGGAGGTCACCTGATCTCTTTGTCTCCAACACCTTCAGTTGGCACCTTTGCAGAGGAGGGGCCCAGGCCATCAGTTGCCAGGAGACAAAGTGTCAGACATTTATGTGCACTGGCCCTTTGCTCTGCAACAACCACACACCCTTATCCCACCACCTAGATACTTAAGAACTGCATAGGGGAAACTGAGGCACCCACACAGTATTCAGAGGAAACATTAAGAACAGTCCCACTTCGTCACAGGGGGCGCCGGCTCTGGTCCGGCCCTAGGGCAGGGGACTGACTGGCTCCGGGGCAGGGGGCTTGGAATGGTGCTGTGTTGACTCCAAGTGCCCAGAAAAGCTGGTGCCGGTGGAACTCGCTGCTACAAGACAGAGTAACTCACCCTCCTCACACTGCCGGAGGTGCTCAGCTGCCTGTTGCAGGAACTGCTGCTGCACCCTGAGCTGGGGAGAATGTACAGGGTCCTTCTCACCCCATTGTAACACAGGCAGCCTCAATCCACGTAGCCACTTCTCTGCCCCAGCCCTGCACAAGGGTCCTCATGACTTGTTAGCATGGAGGCCTCTGTGCTCTGCAGACTGGCCTAATGGTTAGAGTGGGGGGGTAGCTGGGAGCCAGGACTCCTAGGTTCTATTCCCCAGCACTGGGAGGGGTGTGGGGTCTAATGGTTAGAGCGGGGGGGCTGGGAGCCAGGATTCCTGGGTTCTATCTCTGGCTCTAAGAGGGCAGTGGGGGCTAGTGGTAAGAGCAGGGGGGCTGGAAGCCAGGACTCCTGGGTTCTATCCCCAGCTCTGGGAGGGGTCTGGTGGATTAGAGCAGGAAAATAGGAAGTCAGGACTCCTGGGTTCTATCTCTTGCTCTGGGAGGAGAGTGGGATGTAGTGGGTTAAAGCAGGGGGATGGGAAGTCAGGACTCCTGGGTTCTAACCCCAGTTCTGGGAGGGAGGGATTTCAAGCATCATAAGGTGGGAATTTCACATCTGAGTGACTTGAAACAAGACAGAGAAATTCATCGTCTGTCACAGACCTCGCATAATTATATCCCTCTGCATTGAGTCCCACAGGTTAACCCCACTAATATGTGTGGTAGGGAGTCCTGCAGTTTGAACCCAATAATGCCAGTGGCAGGGAGTCCCACAGGTTAACCCACCAGTACCCAGCAGCAGGGAGTTCCACAGGTTTTCCCTGGTGAAAACAAATGTCTGTGATTTCCAGCAGGGCTTAGAATGGAAATGGCTTTTCAGCCCCACCGAGGGGGTCTCTGCCCATCATCTCGCCTCCCCCGGGTAGCGGGGCCGATGGGAACGCGGAGCCAGCGCGGAGAGACTCGGCGGAGAGAAATGTGAGTATTTGCTCAGCAAATGGTCCGTGTGTCTGTTCCTTTCCGCCGTCCGTGTGTTCACTTCACTTCCTTTATCTCTGAATCTTCACACCCTGCACCCCAGGCTGCTCTGTCCGATCCAGACAACACAAACCATGAATGGAAACAATAACTCACTGTCTGCCTTAGCAGGAAGAGCCCTCTGAGACTGGCTGGCCATAAACCATGCTGAGGCTGCAGCGCGGCCCGACCGGTCTGGCGCCGAGGGCCAGGGATGCACAGAAATGTGGTACCCCCTGGGCAAATAACTCCACCCGTCGCCCCTTGGAGGGAGCCGCATGTCCAAAGGGACTAACGCTTCGACGGGGCTCCCAAAGAGGCACACGCCCCAGAGATGCGGCCATGGTGTCTGGCATGAGTGCGGCCGGGCTGATGCCCCGGGGCTGGACGTGCAGAGAGAAAAGGGCTGTTGGATTCAGGGGGCCGCTTGCCACCAGGTGCTGCAGATGCTGAGCTCAGAACTGCCCAAGGCCTGGGAGGCCGAGTCCTCCCGCAGCAGATCTGCTAAGGGCGCCCCTGCAGCCGGGCCTGCGGAGAAACCTCTTCCTGCCAGAACCCACGAGTCAAAGTGCTCTGAAATCCACGCGCCCGCTCGGCTTGGCCTGAAATTGGCCGTCTCTGAGCGAGGCCGGGGGCGGAGTGAGTGGGGCAGGTTCAGAGGCTTGTGATCCGGGGCCCTCAGTTAAAGCCGCATGAAAAGGAGCCGTTCTTAAATTCTTCGCACTGCTCTGAAAGTGGCACCAAGCCGCAGGGGCTGTGCTGGAGCCTGTTGGAACAAAGGGTGGTTATTTGATCGGGGACTTCACGAGATACAGCCCCCCTGAAGATGAGCTGCTGTTAATATTCACACATTGCCCTGACGCCCCCGTGCAGGGGGCAACTGCCTTGAAAACCAGCACGGAGCAACGGAGGCGGGAGTGGGGTTTGTGATGCGAATTTGGGGCCATTTGGTCCAGGGGTTCCCGTGATACAGGCCCCCCACCCCACCGCTCGCGCTGATTGAACATTGTCAGACGGTTATAATGTTTTCGGTGCAGAGCGAGGGGAAAAAGCAAAGAGGCCAAATTTCAGGAAACATCGAACCCGGACGGCCCCTGAGCTCAGCTACACAACAGGACCGAAGCTGGTGCAGCCGTACTGCAAAAGTGAGTCTACTCCTCAAGCTGTTCACACCTGTGTTTAATAGCAGTTCACACCTCTGCGAGATACGTCTTCCACTGGAAATTGAGGGTGAGTAACACCCACGTTGAGCTGACACGTGGGGGCTTAGAGACACAGCCACTGCTCTTTCGATCTAAACATGGAGATGTTTGAGTTCTTGTCCCTATTATCAGCTTTGACCTGGTGTCTTCAGCCACAACGGGGCTGAATTGGGACCACAGATGGCATGTAAGTCCTGTGCCAATAATCGATTCTTTGGGTCTCTGGTTATTCCGAAATTTTTTTGGGGGGGAGGGGAGGGGGGCATGTATTTGGAGACGACCCTAAATGAAATTTTTTTTTGGCAAATCAAAAGGCGAGGGAGGGGCGGGGGAGGGAGGTTGTTTCAGTCGGAACAAAATGTTTTTTTTTGTGAGCTTGGATTTTACACATTTTAAATACATAATAAAATAAAATTGAAGCACATTTCAAGACAAAGCCATTTCAAAAAAGAAAATCAAAATGTTTCATATTGAAAATGTCAGATTTTTGGAACTTGAGCGAAACAATTTGGTGAATTTGATATTAATTCACTAAATGTTTTGGTGACTAAGTTTGCTCTAACTGCTAGAGACCACTGCCCTCCCAGAGCTGGGGATTGAACCAAGGAGTCAGGCTACCAGCCCCCCAACTCTACCCTCCTAGGCCCCACTCCCCTGCCAGAGGCAGGTGAAGAACCTAAGAACTCTGAAGTGAAGTGAACAGAGCTACACTGATTTACGTTGGCTTAGGGTCTTAAAGAGGCCTGATTTAAAGAGGCCTTGATTTTCCAGAAAAAGAGCTGAACCCTTTGTGAACATCAGGCCTGTTGCAAGGTGTCTCAAGTCAGTACGTGGTTCCATGTACTTTGCCCGCAAAGTGGAGAATGTTCTCAATTCCAGAGATGCCGCCCTGAAGGGTCTTGTTTGTAAAAGGCTCTAGGTGTGAGGGGTTGGATCACAAAAACCCCCTTGCGGCTGCCAACTGATGTGCCAAGACTACTTCTGCCCCTGCTTTCCCTGCCAGCTCGGAACTCCAGAACCCTGCCTGGTTGTGCCAGACACATTTCCTGGCTGCAAACCCAGGTCCAGGTCTGAACCACGTCCCATAAACTGCAGGCTTAACTGAAAGCAATTTAAGAAGTGTTCCTGTCTCTAAGGGTACGTCTACATTACCTGCCCGGATCGGCGGCTAGCAATCGATATATCGGGGATCAATATATCGCGTCTCGTCTGNCCTTGCGGCTGCCAACTGATGTGCCAAGACTACTTCTGCCCCTGCTTTCCCTGCCAGCTCGGAACTCCAGAACCCTGCCTGGTTGTGCCAGACACGTTTCCTGGCTGCAAACCCAGGTCCAGGTCTGAACCACGTCCCATGAACTGCAGGTTTAACTGAAAGCAATTTAAGAAGTGTTCCTGTCTCTAACACTCAGATGCCCAACTCCCGATGAGGTCCAAACCCCAAATAAATCTCATAAATTGTTTGCCCCCTATAACACTGATAGGGAGATATGCACAGCTGTTTGCCTCCCCCCCCTCCCAGGTATTAATACATACTCTGGGTTAATTAATAAGTAAAAAGTGATTTTATTAAATACAAAAAGTAGGATTTAAGTGGTTCCAAGTGATAACAGACAGAGCAAAGTGAATTACCAAGCAAAATAAAATAAAACACACAAGTCTATGCCCAATACAGTAAGAAAACTGAATACAGACAAAATCTCACCCTCAGAGATGTTTCAATAAGCTTCTATCACAGACTGGACACCTTCCTAGTCTGGGCACAGTCCTTTCCCTGGTACAGCCCTTGTTATAACTCAGGTGGTAGCTAGGGGATTTCTCATGATTGCAGCCTTCTTTGTTCTGGTCCACCCCCTTATATATCTTTTGCATAAGGCGGGAATCCTTTGTCCCTCTCTGGGTTCCCATCCCTCCTTCTAAATGGAAGAGCACCAGGTTAAAGATGGATTATAATTCAGATGACATGATCACATGCCAATGTAAGACTCCAAGCCCTCATTCCTCCCAGCCTGACTCACAGGAAGGCCTGACTGCAAACAGAGCCATCCACGGTCAATTGTCCTGGTTGATGGGAGCCATCAAGATTCCAAACCACCATTAATGGCCCACACTTTGCATAATTACAATAGGCCCTCAGTGTTACATTTCATATTTCTAGTTTGAGACACAAGGATGATACATACATACAAATAGGATGATCACACTCAGTAGATTATAAGCTTTGTAATGATACCTTACAAGAGACCTTTTGCATGAAGCATATTCCAGTTACATTATATTCATACTCATTAGCATATTTTCATAAAATCATATAGAGTGCAATGACACACTAGGTTCCGGAGTTTTTTAAAAAAAATGCAGTGACTTGGAAACCAGGAGTTTCTAGAACTAGCCACATATCTACAATTCACATTTTTTTCCAGATCACTAGCTGGCTCCAGAATCAATGTATTCTAACCTAACTGATTCTCATGGGCTCTGAGTCATTGGCTGGCTCTGGACTCTTCATTTTAAGTCTCTCAAAGTGTTCACACTCAATAGAGTCCATGAGTTCTAGATTCCTGACTGGTGCTAGGACCCCAGTGGATTCTAGAGTGTTTTTAAACCATATAGAATCCAACAGGTTCCAGCTTCTTTGCTTGATCTAAAAATCTCATGGGGGTTCTAGTTTTCCAAATGGTTTAAAATCCATTTGGCGTGGTGTATTATAGAAGAGTCTGTGTATAATAATAGCAATAATTAGCTCTTCTCTAGTGCTTGTCCTCAGTAGATCTCAAAGAACTTTACCATGGAGGTCAGTAGCAGTCTCCCAGTTTGTACAAATGGGGAAACTGAGGCAGGGAGTGTGGAAGTGACTTGGCTAAGGTGACTCTGTCCACCAGTGGCTGAGCCAGGAATAGTACCAAGGCCTCCTGAGACCTGGACCTGGTCTCTATCAAACACTGACTCCTTAGACAGTAAGCTCTCTCTTGTCTTTATACAGTGCCTAGCACAGCAGGGTTTGGGGCCATGACTACACCTCCCACTGGGTTCTATCCCTGGCTCTGGGAGGGGAGTGNCTTGGATCTTAAAACAAGGAGAAATTAACCATCCCCCCTCCTTTCCCCCACCAATTCCTGGTGAGCCCAGATCCAACCCCCTTGGATCTTAAAACAAGGAAAAATCAATCAGGTTTCTAAAAAGAAGGCTTTTAATTAAAGAAAAGAAAGGTAAAAGAAAAACCTCTGGGAGATAGCATACAAGCTGATCTCACAGACAACAGATTTAAAACACAGAGGATGTTCCCCTGGGCAAAACCCTTAGTACATCAACGAATAGCCAATTTGATTATTCCTATAATGCCCAAGACAAGTTACAAAAAGAAAATAAACATAAGCTAGTTCCTTCACTAAATACTCACGACCCTGTTTGATTCCTGATTCCTTTTCCTCTCTGGCCAGAACTGAAACAGACCCAAGACAAAGGGAACTTCCCTCCTTCCTTTTGAAACATCTTGTCCCCCCATTGGTTCCTTTGGTCAGGTGTCAGCTAGGCTAGGTGAACTTCTTAACCTTTTACAGGTAAAAGAGGCATTAACCCTTAACTATCTGTTTATGACAGTGTCCGAAGGATCATTTCCATGTATGGTTTGCAGCTTTTCGACCTGAGAGAGCAGGTTGGGGCGGAGCATGTAGAAAACATAGAGATAAGGGGAGTGAACTCAACACACAGGAGAGGGCTCTGGGGTGCAGGGGACAGACACGCAGACGCTTTGCTGAGCAAACACGTCATCTGAGTTTCTCTGCTGGGTCCGTGTTTCCACCACCCGCTGCCCAGGTGAGTCAAAACAGTGGGCAGAGGGCCCAGCATTGGGTCTAAAGGGGAATTTCCTTGCTAAGACCACCTAGGAGCCACAAACATTTGCTATTGTAAAGGCAAACCAGTGGGACTCCCTGCCCCTGGATATCAGTGGGGTTATCCTGTGAGACTCCCTGCCCCTGGGTATCAGTGGGGTTATCCTGTGAGACTCCCTGCCACTGGGTATCAGTGGGGTTATCCTGTGAGACTCCCTGCCCCTGGGTATCAGTGGGGTTATCCTCTGGGACTCCCTGCCCCTGGGTATCAGTGGGGTTATCCTGTGCGACTCCCTGCCCCTGGGTATCAGTGGGGTTATCCTGTGCGACTCCCTGCCCCTGGGTATCAGTGGGGTTATCCTGTGAGACTCCCTGCCCCTGGGTAACAGTGGGGTTATCCTGTGAGACTCCCTGCCCCTGGGTATCATTGGGGTTATCCTGTGGGACTCCCTGCCCCTGGGTATCAGTGGGGTTATCCTGTGAGACTCCCTGCCCCTGGGTATCAGTGGGGCTATCCTGTGAGACTCCCTGCCGCTGGGTATCAGTGGGGTTATCCTGTGAGACTCCCTGCCGCTGGGTAACAGTGGGGTTATCCTCTGGGACTCCCTGCCCCTGGGTATCAGTGGGGTTATCCTGTGAGACTCCCTGCCCCTGGGTATCAGTGGGGTTATCCTGTGAGACTCCCTGCCACTGGGTATCACTGGGGTTATCCTGCGAGACTCCCTGCCCCTGGGTATCAGTGGGGTTAACATGGGGCACTCAATGGACAGAGGGAGTAGGTGAGGTCTGTGACGTGGGTGAATTTGTCTGTTTTGTTTCATGTTAATCAGATGAGGTGTTCCCCATTTGCAGAGTCTAAACAACAGCACCCCACGTCCCTCCCACAGCCCAGGAGTCTTGGCTCCCAGCCGCTCCCCCATTCTCTAACCACTGGGCCATTCTGCAGAGCAGACAGGACTTCATGCTAATAAGGCTGTGAGGGGGAAAATCCCAGACAGGGACAAAATCCCCGAGGTCCATGCTGCAGAGCTGGCAGCGCGGCTGGGGGGCAGAGAAGCAGCTTGGTGGATTGAGACTTCCTGTGTTACACTGAGGGTGAGAAGGACCCTGCACGCTCTCTCGAGTCAGAGAATAGCAGCAGTTCCTGTGACTGGCAGATGAGCAGAAGAGATGGGGTGGGGGAGTGGTGGCTTTTTCTTCCTTGTAACAGTGAGTTGCACCGGCATCAGCTCCTCCATGCTAGGAGTGAACAGCACCGATTCCCCCCCCCCCCCCCCCCCAACTGAGTAGGCCTGATCCCCTACCCTGGGGCCAGATTACAGCTGGCCATCCTAGAGGGGAAAGGCCCCATGGCCCATTCCCTGCTCCCCTGAGCCAGTCAGTCATGCAGATCACAGCTACGTGGTATTCTCTGCATAGTTGTATATTTGATCTCCTAGAGTGTCCCCTTCTCCACTCCTCCCATGTCTGCTATTCCGCTTGTCCTCCCCTACTGCTCACAGCTCTATCCTGCAGCAGTGAGTTCCACCGGCTATAGCCCAGTTTCTGAGAATATCCAGCCTGGATATTCTGGAGGACTAAAGGGTGCCCAGTGAGGTCCTCTCCAATGTTACCTTCCTAACCCCCTCTGATATTTCTCCCTTCTCCTCTTCCACTCTCCCTTTTCGCTGCCACTGTCATCCCTTCCAACCCCTCTTCTGTCTCTTCCCAGGGTACCATGGACCAAGGCAACATGACTCTCCCACCAACCACAGTGGCAAATTCCAGTAAGACTCCAGAGACCATGAAGACCCCTCACCTGGCCACTGCTGTGTTTCTCTTCATCACCTTCCTGGTGGGTGTGGTGGGGAACGGGCTGTACCTGTGGGTGCTGGGGTTGAACATTTGCAGGAACAAACCATCCTGATGTGTAGTAAATATGGCAGGTGACCGGCTTGGCTTAACAGTGAAATCCTTGCTGATCTTAAACCGAAAAAAGAAGCTTACAAGAAGTGGAAGCTTGGACAAATGACCAGGGCAGAGTATAAAAATATTGCTCAGGCATGCAGGAGTGAAATCAGGAAGGCCAAATCACACTTGGAGTTGCAGCTAGCAAGAGATGTTACGAGTAACAAGAAGGGTTTCTTCAGGTATGTTAGCAACAAGAAGAAAGTCAAGGAAAGTGTGGGCCCCTTACTGAACGGGGGAGGCAACCTAGTGACCGAGGATGTGGAAAAAACTAATGTACTCAATGATTTTTTTGCCTCTTTCTTCACGGACAAGGTCAGCTCCCAGACGGCTGCACTGGGCAGCACAGTATGGGGGTGACNAAGGAGGATCCGGGGAACTACAGGCCAGTCAGCCTCACCTCAGTCCCTGGAAAAATCATGGAGCAGGTCCTCAAGGAATCAATTCTGAAGCACTTAGAGGAGAGGAAAGTGATCAGGAACAGTCAGCATGGATTCACCAAGGGCAAGTCATGCCTGACTAACCTAATTGCCTTCTATGAGGAGATAACTGGGTCTGTGGATGAGGGGAAAGCAGTGGATGTGTTATTCCTTGACTTTAGCAAAGCTTTTGATACGGTCTCCCACAGTATTCTTGCCGGCAAGTTAAAGAAGTATGGGCTGGATGAATGGACTATAAGGTGGATAGAAAGCTGGCTAGATCGTCGGGCTCAATGGGTAGTGATCAATGGCTCCATGTCTAGTTGGCAGCTGGTATCAAGTGGAGTGCCCCAAGGGTCGGTCCTGGGGCTGGTTTTGTCCAATATCTTCATTAATGATCTGGAGGATGGCGTGGACTGCACCCTCAACAAGTTTGCAGATGACACTAAACTGGGAGGAGTGGTAGATATGCTGGAGTGTAGGGATAAGATACGGAGGGACCTAGACAAATTAGAGAATTGGGCCAAAATAAATCTGATGAGGTTCAACAAGGACAAGTGCAGAGTCCTGCACTTAGGACGGAAGAATCCCATGCACTGCTACAGGCTGGGGACCGAGTGGCTAGGCAGCAGTTCTCCAGAAAAGGACCTAGAGGTTACGGTGGACGAGAAGCTGGATATGAGTCGACAGTGTGCCCTTGTTGCCAAGAAGGCTAACGGCATTTTGGTCTGTATAAGTAGGAGCATTGCCTGCAGATCGAGGGACGTGATCGTTCCCCTCTATTCGATATTGGTGAGGCCTCATCTGGAGTACTGTGTCCAGTCTTGGGCCCCACACTACAAGAAGGATGTGGAAAAATTGGAAAGAGTCCAGAGGAGGGCAGCAAAAATGATTAGGGGGCTGGAGCACATGACTTATGAGGAGAGGCTGAGGGATTATTTAGTCTGCAAAAGGGAGGAATGAGGGGGTATTTGATAGCTGCATTCAACTACCTGAAAGGGGGTTCCCAAGAGGATGGATCTAGACTGTTCTCAGTGGTAGCAGATGACAGAACAAGGAGTAATGGTCTCAAGTTGCAGTGGGGGAGGTTTAGGTTGGATATTAGGAAAAGCTATTTCACTAGGAGGGTGGTGAAGCACTGGAATGGGTTACCTAGGGAGGTGGTGGAATGTCCTTCCTTAGAGATTTTTAAGGTCAGGCTTGACAAAGCCCTGGCTGGGATGATTTAGTTGGGGATTGGTCCTGCTTTGAGCAGGGGGGTGGACTAGATACCTCCTGAGGTCCCTTCCAACCCTGATATTCTATGAAGATGAGGAGGATGGTGACCACCCTCTGGTTCCTCCACCTGGTCTCCTGCTACCTCCTCTTCACCCTGCTGATCCCCTTCTTCGCCGTCTATGTCCTCCTGGATTTCCATTGGGTCTTCGGCACGGTGATCTGCATGTTTCTCAATGGCTTCATTTCCATTGGTATGTTCTCCTCCGTCTTCCTTCCCACCCTGATCAGTCTGTACTGCTACACCCTCACTCACCATCCCATTTGGTCCCGGAATCACCACACCCTGCCCCGGGCTGGGAAACTTGTTGTGGGTGTGTGGCTGGCCTCCTTTGGTCTCAGTGCTCCCTACCTGGCTTTCCGGGAGACTCACGTGGTAGATGGGGACAAGATTGCCAGTATAATTAATTACGACATCTCCGGAGATTGGAATGGAGCCGAGATGCAGGACCTGTGGAGATGGGTCCACCTGGCCATCTTCACAGTCTGGTTCCTGCTGGGCTTCCTGCTGTCCTTCTGCACCATTGTGGGATGCTGTGTCTGCGTGGGGCTGAAGATGAAGGAGAAGAAGCTGGTGTGGGCTGGGAAGCACTTCAAAGTCATGGTGGCCGCCATGGTTTCCTTCTTCCATGGCTAGCTGCCCTACCACCTATACCAGGGCTTAAAGCTCTACAAGAAGGAGGTGCCAGAGTCAGTGACAGGCGTCCTCTTGGTCAGTTACACCTTCATGTCCTGCTTCAATGCCTGCTTCTCCCCCAACTTCTACCTCTTAGTGGGGGAGACGTTCTGGCAGGTCTTCAGGATCTCTCTTCTTGCTCTGGTCAAGGTGGCTTTTGTTGATGATCTGAGCAGCAGTTCCCCTGAGTCTAGTGGAAGACACGGGTCAGAAGTCGAGAACACAAAACAGGAGATGGTGTGAAGGTGGCCAGACTTAAGGAGAGTTAAAAACTTGCCATCCCAGTTGTTTCTAGATCCCCAATGTTGCTAAAATCTGATGTGTTCCAGCTATGTCAATGTTTTCTAAACCCTGCAGGGTCCCTGGATTCTAGATTCCCATGCATTCTAGGTTTCTCAATTTTTTCAAACTCAATGGGTCATCAATGGCACCGGATCAGTAGCCAGCTCCAGAATCTTCTTTGTTTTAGGTCTCTGACTGTGTTCTAACTTAATTGACTCTCTTGGATTCTGCATCACTAGCTGGCTCTGGAATTTCATTTATTCTAAGCCTCTCAATGTGTTCAAACTCAAAGTCCATGGGTTCTAGAATCCAAACTGGATCTAGGACATCACTGGATTCTAGAATGATTTCAAACAACATAGAATACAACAGGTTTCAGATTGTTTGCTAAAAGTTTCACCATGGTTCTAGATTTCCAAATGGTTTAAAATCCATTAGGTGTAGTATATTATAGAAGAGTCTGTGTATTATAATAGCAATATTTAGGTCTTCTCTAGTGTTTGTCATCAGTAGATCTCAAAGAACTTTACCAAGGAGGTCAGTAGCAGTCTTTCAGTTTTTACAAATGGGGAAACTGAGACACAGAGTGGGGATGTGACTTGGCCAAGGTCACCCAGTAGAACCTTTGGTCCATCCAGTGGCAGAACCGGGAACAAACCCAGGTCTCCTGTGTCCCAGCACAGGTCTCTATCCATTGTGTGTTTTCTGGAACACGAACTGTCTTTTTCCTCTGTGTTTGTACAGCGCCTAGCACAGCGAGGTCCTGGGCCAGGACTGAGGCTCCCAGCACTGCTGAAAAACAAAATTAATAATAATTCCCAGGTGTTGCTTGATCTACGTAGTTTCTATCAGTTTTTTGTGGCGGCTCTGAAATAATTTCCAACACCATGTGACCCGATCACTGGGAGATTTAGTGTGGGGAGGCTCTGGCTTAATTTAAGAGCAGCTGGTAAGGAAAACAAGCCGGCAGGACAAAGAGTGGCTCCAGGGAAACCCCCTGCCCATGAACACTTCAGGGTGGTGAAGAGGTAACGTCCAAGCTAGTAACTGTGATGTTGTATGAAATGTGGGTGACCATTCATAATATTATGGATACCAATATTACGAAATTGCAGTGAATCATATGAGATATGCCACGTAAGGTTTCAGTGGAAAAGTTATTGTAGCAACAGAGTGTGGCCTCCTTCCCAGATGGATGGAGGGACAGTTACAACTCACCCCTGGTGGGCAGAACCAGGACACCTGTGCCCATCCCACCGGAAGCAGAGGGGCGGGACAGGAACCAGAAGTATAAAAGGCAGACCCTCCAGCTCAGTTGGAGAGGAGCTGCTGGAGGGGACGGATGTCTCCCACATTGTGCCGGAGCTTGGACCCAACAGTGACCACTCTAGCACTTCAGACCTGGAGGGACTGCCAGAGCTGGAGACACTGAAGAGTTGCTGGGGCTGCCGTTAGCTGTTTTATCCTGGTGGAGGACCAACAACCCTGGGACCCAGGTATTTCCACCTCTCCCCTGAACAGGAGTGTAGGAAGTTGCCTGGGAAGCTGAATATAATTTGGCTGTGTTGCTGACTGACAGCTGGCTAGCATGTTGCAGTGGGATTTCCCTGCTGACCTGTTGGTGTACCACTCCACCACTGTTAGGGCCCTGGGCTGGGACCTGATGGAGTCGGGTGAGCCCGGGTCCCCCTACCTCCTGCCACCTCACCCAGGGGTGGCAGGCTCTCACTCTAGGCAAAAGTTCTGCATTTGTTGGAGGTTCATGAGAGCCAGGACCCCTGACTGTTTGGTTCCCCTCCCTGCCTGAGGTTCTGGTCTTATAGACTCATTACTGCTCTGTCCTGACTGCAGGCCAGAGCCCCCTGTTTTCTGCCCTGCTCTGCCCTGCCTGCGAGCCTGAGCTGATAGACACTGCTGCTTTACCTTGATTGCAGGCCAGAGCCTTCTAGTTGTTTGCTGCCCTGCTCTGTCAGAGGGTCGGGGCCCCTAACTAATTACTGCTCTACACCACCAAGTGACGGAGACCCCAGTGCCAAATCGCCCTGAACTGTGCCCTTCCATAAGTGTTGCAGAGAGGGGGCATGACCTCCCTCCCAGATGGAGGAGAAACAGCCACAACCACCTTAGAGTTATGATTTGCTAAATATGATAAGCTGATTTATATATATGTGTCAGCTTTGTATCGTGAGTTATAAATATGTGTGGTATGTTGATATCTCAAACTTGTGCTGTGTATCTGGGTGACACCTCCAGACACATTGGCATCTGCACTATCCAGCCTGTTGAATGGCCAATTCAGGGCAATCAGCTGTACAGTGAGCCCATTGAGAGAAGCCAGGGGCCACGCCTATGAATCAGCAGGACATGTAAGGAGATGTCTGTGAACAGGGGACTCCAAGTGCTTTTCCATGCTCATATGGTGGGAGATTTTGTTTGGGACAGAGGATGTACAAGCCATGTGGCAAACATAAAAAGGCAGCTGCATCTTCTCCATTTTATCTTCAATCCTGCTTCTTACCTCTGGAGCAACTTCTCTACAAACTGAAGCTTTGAACAAAGGACTGACAGACCCATCCAAGTTTTGGGTGTGTTCCAGAAGAACTTTACAAGCCAGCAAACTCACCAGTTCTGCTAGGAATCTGATCTATGGACTCAGAAATCATATGTACTTATCTGATTGCTTTGACCTCTTAACAACTCTCTTCTCTTTCTTTTCTTTTAGTTTATAATAAAACCTTTAGTTTTTAGATACGAAAGGATTGGCTGGCAGCATGGCATTTTGGGTAAGATCCAAACTAGTATTGATCTGGTAATGTGGCTGGCCCTTTGGGGACCAGAACATTTTGTATAATGAACAGAGTTTTAAGTAACTTCTCACTTTACTGGAGTTATTTGCTGACTGGGAGCCTGTGTGATTTTTTTTTTGGCTTCTCAATAATCTGCATGGGGGACCAGGATCATGGTGTGTGACTGGTTGGTGAATCTAACTACAGTGTTAACCACCAGTTTTGGGAGAATCTGCACTCCCAAGGAGCAATGGTCTCAAGTTGCAGTGGGGGAGGTCTAGGTTGGATATTAGGAAAAACTATTTCACTAGGAGGGTGGTGAAGCACTGGAATGGGTTACCTAGGGAGGTGGTGGAACCTCCATCCTTAGATGTTTTTAAGGTCCGGCTTGACAAGCCCTGGCTGTGATGATTTAGTAGGGGTTGATGCTGCTTTGAGCAGGGGGTCAGACTAGATGACCTCCTGAGGTCTCTTCCAACCCTAATCTTCTCTGATTCTATGATCATGTTTTCCAAGCCCTGTATGTTTCAAAAGCCAATAGGATCCTATGCATTCTAGATATTTGGCTGGTTCTTGAACCTCTTGGGTTCTAGGTCTGTCCAAATTTTAAAACCCAAACAGGTCCTATGTAGTCTAGTTTCCGACCTCCTATATGACATTCTAGACAACAGAGGACCAGTTTGGGTTTTAAGAACCATTGTCAGACCCATGACAGAAGAGGTTCAAGAACCACTACAATGTCTAGAACTCATAGGGTACTATTGGTTTTTAAATACCTGTTTTTGTGCGTGTCTCCATGTGTATGTATATGAGTATATATATTTATACATACATACACGTGTGGCCTGTCTTATACCCCGGGGTTGGACGAGATCATTCAGAGAGGAAAGGGCTGTCAGATTCAGGGGGCCACTTGCAACCCCGGTGCTGATGATGCTGAGCTCAAAACTGCCCAAGGTCCGGGACTCCAAGAGCAGATTTGCTAAGGGCGCTCCTGCGTCTGCGCCTGCGGAGAAAACGTTTCCTGTCAGAACCGATGAGTCAAAGTGCTCTGAAATCCACACGCCCGCTCGACTTGGCTTGAATCTGGCTGTCTCTGAGCAAGATGGTGATGGAGTGAATAGGGCAGATTTGGGGGCTTGAGATCTGGGGCCCTGAGTTAAAGCTGTATGAAAAGGAGCCGCTCTTAATTTTTTCACACCGCTCTGAAAACCAGCTGCAGACTCGCATTGACTTATGTAACCCTTCTGCCAGGTGGAGCCAGCAGCAGCAAGGGCCTGGTTCAGTATCTAGGGGTTCCTCTTCAACAATACAACACAAAACCGGTTGAGCCCCACCCAGTGACCTCGGACAATTACACACCACCCCCTGAGCGCCTCTGAGAGGCAATACTTCCCCTCTGGCAAGCAGAGTCTGAGTGTAGCAAAAACTTTTAATAAAAGGAGGGAAGTAACTCAGCATTAATTTGGGAAAACACCAAAACTAGGGTTCATAAACACAAACCATGAGTAAAAGACCCACCCCTAAGTAAGTTGGGCAGTGTCCTTTTCCCCTCAGGGTCTTAAGTCCAGCAACCCCCAAAGTCCCTTTAACATGCCCGTCCCTTCTCTGTACCCCACTCACAATTGCTGTCCTTGGCCAGTGCAGCCCCAGACTTCAGAGGTTCATCCGCAGAGTTCACCTCTCACTCTGTGTGGAAGGTGGGAGGGGGGCAAGGAGGCACCTTTACCCACTGCATTGCTTGGGCACTTGCTCGTCACCCCAACAGCCGATTGCCATGCCTCTGCCAGGCTCTGCTCTGGCCCTCTTCACCAGCTTCTCCATCAGCCGCCCTTGCTGGCCTTACCTCTCTGCTAGCCACCCTGCTAGCCACTTGCCGCACCTCTCCACCGCAGCCTCCCGGCTTGCCACTTGCCACACCTCTCCACCAACCACCTTGCTGGCCACTTGCCACACCTCTCTGCCAGCTGGTCACTCACCAAGATGACTTGAGGCCCCCACCACACACACACACACTTAACAGAGCTCTCAGTGATTTCAGCTGTTAGTGGGGGATTCTTACTGCTGGTGCACACTGTCCAGTCTCTTACAATAGAGACACTGTCCCAAAATATTAGACCTAGGTATCAGTGAGTTCAGCTCTGCAGCATGTAAGAAGACTCTCAATTGAGTCTAAATTAGCTTTTTTTATAAATACTAGAGAAAGACAAAAGTTCAGCTGGTGTCTATGGCCCTGAACCAGCACCAACATACCTGTCCTCCTCCCCGCTCTCCACTCATTGGGCTTTGGAACCCACGTCCCCTGCCTAGCGATTGCTGTTTAGTTGAGGGTGTGCCAGGTACACCCTCCATTGGGGTATGCCATTGGAGGGTGGGCCAAATACAGTTCTGCTGCCCTTAGTCCACACAACAAGGATAATAACCCTTTATTACTCCTGCCCCAATAACAAGGAGACTGGGGATCCAAACCAGGCACAAGTGAGCATTTGGGCAAGCAATCCCATCCTGCTGAGCACCTAGGCAGGGTGGGTGTGTCCATGCAAACGAGATCAGCTTCTGAAGACTTTTTCCACAGCTCACCACTAGATGTCAGGGGAGAGCTCACTCAGACGCTGCTTAGACTTGGAACCTGGCACCAAGCTGCAGACAGCTCTGCTGGAGTCCGCTGGAGCAAAGGGCGGTCGTTTCATCTGGGGACGCCATGAGATGCAGCCCCCTGATGATGAGCTGCTGTTAATATTCATACATTGCACTGACGCCCCCGTGCATGGGGCAACTGCCTTGAAAAACAGCATTCTGCAACGTAGGCGGGGGTGGGGTTTTTAATTCAAAGTTGGGGTCATTGGGTTCCCATGATACAGGCTCCTCCTCCACCCCCGCATATGCTGATTGAACATTTTCAGGTGGTTATAATGTTCTCGGTGCAGAGCGAGGGGAAGTAGCAAAGAGGCAGAATTTCAGGAAACATCGAACCCGGACGGCCCCTGAGATCAGCTACGCAACAGGACCAAGGGTCAGTATGGCCGTACTGCAAAAGTGAGTCTACTCCTCAAGCTGTTCACACCTGTGTTTAATAGCAGTTCACACCTCTGCGAGGTACGGCTTACCCTCAATTTCCGGTGGAACACCCACGCTGAGCTGACACAAGGGGGCCTAGAGACACAGCCACTGCTCTTTTGATCTAGAAAGGGAGATGTTTGTGTTCTCGTCTCTATTATCACCTTTGACTTGGTGTCTTCAGTCACAACGGGGCTGAATTGGGACCACTGATGGCATGTAAGTCCTGTGCCAATAACTGATTCTTCGGGTCTCTGTTTATTCCAAAAACTTGGGAGAGGGGCACTTATGTGGAGATGATCCCAAATGAATTTTTTTTGGCAAATGAAAAGTGTTTCAGTCAGAACAAAATGTTTTTTTGTGAGCTTAGATTTTACACATTTTAAATAAAATTGAAGCACATTTCAAGACAA
The DNA here is from genome assembly GCA_003942145.1 of Platysternon megacephalum. NCBI lineage: Eukaryota > Metazoa > Chordata > Testudines > Platysternidae > Platysternon > Platysternon megacephalum. The sequence goes on along the minus strand of QXTE01000553.1, from coordinate 209,590 downwards.
AGCCATTTCGAAAAAGAAAATCAAAATGTTTCATTTGAAAATGTCAGATTTTTGGTGACTGAGCAAACCAATTTGGCAAATTTGATACTAATTCACTAAATGTTTTGGTGTTACTAACTTTGCTCTAACTGCTAGAGACCACTGCCCTCCCAGAGCTGGGGATTGAACTGAGGAGTCCTTGCTCTGAGCCCCCCCACTCTACCCTGATAGACCCCAGGGGTCTCCCAGAGGCAGGAGAAGAATCCAAGAACTCTGAAGTGAAGTCAATAGAGCTACACTGATTTACACTGGCTGAGGATCTGGCCAGTTCACTCCATGCCCTACTGCCTTACAGGCTTAATATTCCAAAATAATTGGTGATTATTTGTTATGCTTCTATTTTTGGAGGGTTTCCCAGATGAACAGAGTGACGGGGCACGACTCACCACTGCGGTCGCCTCCTGCTGGCTGTCCAGGGAATTAGCACTGTGCCCTCTTCTGGTGATGACTTCCCTGCTGTCACCTCTGTTCCTGGACCCATGTCACTCCCAGGACGACAGCATCCTCCTTCAGTGACACTGCCCTCTGGCTGTGCTACACTCTATGTCCCCCCCACTTCCAGAGGGATCTGTAGTCTACTGTCCGGCCACTCCCACAGTGGCAAACTGCAGTCCACAGTCTAGCCACTTCCTTCAGTGCCATTGATGGCCCATTGAGTATGAAATAATTGGGAGACCTAGAACACATGGGATTCTGGAGAGAGCAGGGAATCTAGAATCAAGGGACACTGCAGCGTTTATAAACAGTGAGGTACCTGGGACCCATCAGGTTTTAGAACCATCAGGGATCTAGGAACAGCTGGGATGGCAAGTTTTCAACTCTCCCTAAGTCTGGACAACTTCAGACCATCTCCTGTTTTGTGTTCTCAACTTCTGACCCATGTCTTCCACTATACTCGGGGGCACTGCTGCCGAGATCATCAACAAAAGCCGCTTTGACCAGAGTGAGAAGAGACGTCCTGAAGACCTGCCAGAACTTCTCCCCCACAAAAAGGTAGAGGATGGGGGTGAAGCAGGCATTGAAGCAGGATGTTAAGGTGTAAATGACCAAAAGAGCACCCGTCACTGACTCTGGCACCTCCTTCTTGTAGAAGTTCAAGCTCTGGTAGAGGTGGTAGGGCAGCCAGCTGAGAAAGAAGGAAACCACTGCAGTCACCATGACTTTGAAGGGCTTCCCAGCCCACGCAAGCTTCTTCTCCTTCATCTTCAGNCTAACTTTGCTCTAACTGCTAGAGACCACTGCCCTCCCAGAGCTGGGGATTGAACTGAGGAGTCCTTGCTCTGAGCCCCCCCACTCTACCCTGATAGACCCCAGGGGTCTCCCAGAGGCAGGAGAAGAATCCAAGAACTCTGAAGTGAAGTCAATAGAGCTACACTGATTTACACTGGCTGAGGATCTGGCCAGTTCACTCCATGCCCTACTGCCTTACAGGCTTAATATTCCAAAATAATTGGTGATTATTTGTTATGCTTCTATTTTTGGAGGGTTTCCCAGATGAACAGAGTGACGGGGCACGACTCACCACTGCGGTCGCCTCCTGCTGGCTGTCCAGGGAATTAGCACTGTGCCCTCTTCTGGTGATGACTTCCCTGCTGTCACCTCTGTTCCTGGACCCATGTCACTCCCAGGACGACAGCATCCTCCTTCAGTGACACTGCCCTCTGGCTGTGCTACACTCTATGTCCCCCCCACTTCCAGAGGGATCTGTAGTCTACTGTCCGGCCACTCCCACAGTGGCAAACTGCAGTCCACAGTCTAGCCACTTCCTTCAGTGCCATTGATGGCCCATTGAGTATGAAATAATTGGGAGACCTAGAACACATGGGATTCTGGAGAGAGCAGGGAATCTAGAATCAAGGGACACTGCAGCGTTTATAAACAGTGAGGTACCTGGGACCCATCCGGTTTTAGAACCATCAGGGATCTAGGAACAGCTGGGATGGCAAGTTTTCAACTCTCCCTAAGTCTGGACAACTTCAGACCATCTCCTGTTTTGTGTTCTCAACTTCTGAGCCGTGTCTTCCGCTATACTCGGGGGCACTGCTGCCGAGATCATCAACAAAAGCTGCTTTGACCAGAGTGAGAAGAGACGTCCTGAAGACCTGCCAGAACTTCTCCCCCACAAAGAGGTAGAGGATGGGGGTGAAGCAGGCATTGAAGCAGGATGTTAAGGTGTAAATGACCAAAAGAGCACCCGTCACTGACTCTGGCACCTCCTTCTTGGAGAGCTTCAAGCTCTGGTAGAGGTGGTAGGGCAGCCAGCTGAGAAAGAAGGAAACCACTGCGGTCACCATGACTTTGAAGGGCTTCCCAGCCCACGCAAGCTTCTTCTCCTTCATCTTCAGCCCCACCCGGCCATAGCATCCCGCGATGGTGCAGAAGGGCAGCAGGAAGCCCAGCAGGAAGCGGACCATGAAGATGGCCACGTGGACCCGTCTACCCAAGTGCTGTGGCTCGGCTCCGTTCCAGTCTCCGGAGAGGGCATAATTGTTGATGCAGATGATTCTGCCCCCGTCCACCACGTGTGTCTCCCGGAAAGCCAAGTAGGGAGCGCTGAGACCGAAGGAGGCCAGCCACACGCCCACCGCCAGCTTCTGAGCCCGGGGCAGGGTGCGGTGATTCCGGCACCAGATGGGATGGTGAGTGAGGGTGTAGCGGTCCAGACTGATGAGGGTGAGAAGGAAGACAGAGGTGAACATGCCCACAGAGATGCAGGTGTTGAGGAACTTGCACATGGCCGTGCCAAAGACCCAGTGGAAACCCAGGAGGACGTAGACAGCGAAGAAGGGGATCAGCAGGGTGAAGAGAAGGTAGCAGGAGACCAGGTGAAGGAACCAGAGGGTGGTCACCGTCCTCCTCATCTTCAGCCCCAGCACCCACAGGTACAGCCCGTTCCCCACCACACCCACCAGGAAGGTGGGGAAGAGCAACACGACCGTGGCCAGGTGAGCGGCGCTCACAGCTGCTGGGGTCTGGCTGGAATTTGCCCCCGTGGTTGGTTGGAGAGTCGTGTTGCCTTGGTCCATGGCGCCCTGGGGAGAGACAGAAGAGGGGTTAGAAGGGACGACAGACGAGAGGAAAAGGGGGAGGGGAAGAGGAGAGGGAGAAATGAGGGGGTTAAGAAGGCACCATTGGAGAGGATCTCTCTGGGCACCCTTTGGTCCTCTAGAATATCCAGGCTAGATAGTCTCAGCAACTGGGCTATAGCCGGTGGAACTCACTGCCACAAGGTAGAGCTATGGGCAGAGGGAAAGAGGGATAGTAGATGTGGGAGGTGTGGGGACAGAGACAGTTTAGTAGGTCAAATACACAGCTATGCTGCTAATACCACATGGCTGTGATCTGGAGAACGGGCTGGATCAGAGGGGTGGGGAATGGGATATGGGCCCTTCCCCACCAGGAGGCGCTGGTTCCAAACTGGCTCCAGGGCAGTGACTGGCTGGCTCATGGAGGTGGGGATCAATTCTGTTGAGCTGGTGCCGGTGGAACTCACTGCTACAAGGTGGGAAAAGCCACCCTTCCCCCACCCTGTCTCTTGTACTCATCTGTCACAGGAATTGCTGCTACACTCTGACTCGTGAGAGCGTGCGGGGTCCTTCTCACTATCATTGTAGCACAGGAAGCCACAAGCCACTGAGCTGCTTCTCTGTCCCACAGCCGTGCTGCCAGCCCTGCAGCAGGGTCCTCTGGGTTATTGCCTCTGTTAGGGTCTGCGTCCCTCATGGCCTTGTTAGCATGGTGTCCTCTGTTCTCTGCAGACTGGCCTAATGGTTAGAGCAGGGCAGGCTGGGAGCCAGGACTCCTGGTTTCTATCCCCAGCTCAGGGAGTGGGGTGGAGGTCAGAACTCCTGGGTTGTGGGAGGAAAGTGGGGTCTTGTGTCTTAGAACAGAGGTTCTCAGCCAGGGGTGGGTGTACGCAGAGGTCTGTCGGGGCTACATCCAACTCATCTAGATATTTGCCTAGTTTTACAGCAGGCCACATAAAAAGCACTAACGTAGTCAGTACAAACTACCATTTCATACAATTACTTGCTTATACTGCTTTATACACTGAAATGTCAGTACAACGTTTATATTCCAATTAATTTATAATTCTATGGGAAAAATGAGAAAGTCAGCAATTGTTCAGTAATAGTGAAGCTGTGACACTGTTGTACTTTTACGTCTGATTTTGTAAGCAAGTAGTTTTTAAGTGAGGTAAACTTGAGGGTACGCAAGACAAATCAGACTCCTGCAAGGGGCACAGTCGTCTGGAAAGGTTGAGAACTGCTGGCGTAGAGCTTTGTAAATGGGGTACAACTCGTCTGACTGACATGAAATAAGGGAGAAAATTCACCCATGTTACAGACCTCACCTACTACCTCTGTCTATTGAGTGCCCGATGGGAACCCCACTGATACGCAGTGGCAGGGAGTCTCCCAGGCTAACCCCACTCTTACTCAGTGGCAGGGAGTTTCATAATCTATCCCCACAGATACCCAGGGGCAGGGAGTGCCACTGGTTTGTCTTTTCAATAGCAAATTTCTGTGGCTTCTAGGGGGCCTTAGCAAGGAAATTCCCCTTTAGACCCAATGCGGAGCCCTCTGCCCATTGTTTCTACTCACCTGGGGAGTGGGTGGTGGAAACACAGACCCAGCGCAGCGAGAGTCTCAGATGGTGTGTATTTGGCCAGCAAAGTATCCGTGTGTCTGTCCCCTGCACCCCAGAGCCCTCCCCTGTGTGTTGAGTTCACTCCCCTTTACTCTGTGTCTTCTACATGCTCCACCCCCACCTGCTCTCTGAGATCCACAAGCTGCAAACCATGAACGGAAATGATCATTGGACACTGTCTTAGCAAAGAAACCACCTAAGCAACAACCATTGATTTGAAACTAGCCCCCACTTCCTCCCAGAGCCTGGCATAGAACCCAGGAGTCCTGGCTCCCAGCCCCCCGCTGTAATGCATTAGATGTTTGGCCAGCAGCTCATCTATTGAGGCGTGGCCCCCGTGAAGAGGAAGGGCCTGTAATTCTCACAATTCCTTTCCTGACAGGGGGCTGCACCACGACCCAGAGATAACCACCCAGCCCCGTTAGCTCACAACAAACGCTGAGTCACAAATGATACAACTCCCAGCCAAGGAGTGGGGCATCTTGTGGGTTAGAGCAGGGGGGCTGGGAGCCAGGACTCCTGGTTTCTGTCCCCATCTCTGGGAGATGAGTGGGGTCTAATGGGCTAGTGCAGGGGGCAGCTGGGAGTAAGGACCCTGGGTTCTGTCCCCAGTGCTGGGAGGGGGGTGGGGTCTAGTGGTTAGATCAGGTCAATAGCCACGAGGGGTCCTGTGTTATCTACATGTTGTGGGTACATCCCTGAGTGAGACAACTCATGTGAAATGCTGCCCCTTCCTGTTCTAGATAAAATCTCAGTCACACCCAGCCCTCCCCAGAGTGTTCGTTACACAGGCCCCATCCTTGGAGCTGGGACCCTGAGATCCCCGATGAGAACCCAATGTTACTGGGAAAACAGCCCCCAACAGCATGGTACATGAGACCAAGGTTGAATTCTGAGGGGAGTTGGGTCTAGTGGATCCTGTGTGTGGCTGCAGCCTAATCGGTTTGTGCAGGGAGGAGAATGAAATGCCGTGTTTCTCACTGCTAGGGCACGGGCTGCACACGTCTGTCTCTCTCTTCCCCTTCCCCTTTTCTGTCTCCTCCAATCCCCTTTGTGTTCTTCCTGCTACTCCTTAGGGTCTCATGGCCCCTCCGTCTTCTCGGCAGGCCTGATCCCTCATGGCACCTCCGCTTTCCCGACCTGTCTGGCCACTCATGGCCCCGCCGCCTTCCCGACTGGCCTGATTAAGAAGAAGGGGTCGGCGAGGAGCGGGAAGCCTTTCAAAGTCACGGTGACTGCGGTGGTGTCGTTCTTCGTCCGCTGGCTGCCCGACCACCTCTGCCATGGCCTGCTGCTCTACAAGAATGTGGTGTCAGTCACGAGCGCCTGAAAGTGCCTGGAGTTAGCGAGCATTGGAAACTTGTCATCCCACCTGTTACTTCATCCCTGATGGTTCTGAAACCTGATGGGTTCCAGATATCTCAATGTTTATAAACCAAGCAGTGTCCTTGGGATTCCAGATTGCTTGTTATCTGCAGAATCCCATGTGTTCTAGGTCTCTCAATTTTTTCAAAGTCAATGGCTGTTAAGGGTTCTGGATCACTAGTTGGATCCAGAAACTTGTTTGTTTTAGTCTCTCGATGTCTTCTAACCTAACTGATTCTCATGGGTGCTGTGTCATTGGCTGGCTCTGGACTCTTCATTTTAAGTCTCTCAAAGTGTTCACACTCAATAGGGTCCATGGGTTCTAGATTCCTGACTGGTGCTAGGACCCCAGTGGATTCTAGAGCATTTTTAAACCATATAGACTCCAACAGGTTCTAGATTCTTTGCTGATCTAAAAAAATCTCATGGGGGTTCTAGATTTCCAAATGGTTTAAAATCCATTTGATGTGGTGTTTTATCGAAGATTCTGTGTATTATAATAGCAATAACTAGCTCTTCTCCAGTGCTTGTCCTCAGTAGATATCAAAGAACTTTGCCAAGGAGGACAGTAGCAGTCTCCCAGTTTTTACAAATGGGGAAACTGAGGCAGGGAGTGTGGAAGTGACTTGGCTAAGGTCACTCCGTCCACCAGTGGCAGAGCCAGGAATAGTACCAAGGCCTCCTGAGATCTGGACCTGGTCTCTATCAAACACTGACTCCTTAGACAGTAAGCTCTCTCTTGTCTTTATACAGTGCCTAGCACAGAAGGGTTTGGGGCCATGACTACACCTCCCACTGGATTCTAGCCCCGGCTCAGGGAGGGGAGTGGGGGCTAGTTTTAAAGCAATGGCTGTTTCTTAGGTGGTTGCTCTGTTAAGACAGTGTCCGAAGGATCATTTCCATTTATGGTTTGCAGCTTTTTGACCTGAGAGAGCAGGTTGGGGCGGAGTATGTAGAAAACATAGAGTTACGGGGAGTGAACTCAGTACACAGGGCAAAGCTGAGGCGGGGACAGAGAAACAGATGCTTTCCTGGGCAAACACATGCTGTCTGAGTCTCTCTGCTGGGTCCGTGTTTCCACCACCCGCTTCCATGCCTTCCAACGCCTCTTCTGTCCCTTCCCAGGGTACCGTGGAACAAGATATCATGGCACTCCCACCAACCATAGTGGAAAATTCCTGCAACACCAGGACATGAGTTATNCATCTCTATGGGCATGTTCTCCTTCATCTTCCTTGTCACCCTGATCAGTCTGGACTGCTACACCCTCACTCCCCATCTCATTTGGTCCCGGAATTGCCGCACCGTGCCCCGGGCTGGGAAGCTGGTCGTGGGTGTGGGGGGCTGGCCTCTTTTGGTCTCAGTGCTCCCTAACTGGCTTTCTGGGAGACTCACATAGTGGATGGGGGCAGGATTGCCTGCATCAATAATTACGACATGACCGGAGATTGGAATGGAGCCAAGACGCAGGACCTGTGGAGATGGGTCACCCTTGGCTAAGGTCACCCAGTAGAACCTTCGGTCTCTCCAGTGGCAGAACCGGGAACAAACCCAGCTCTCCTGTGTCCCAGCCCAGGTCTCTATCCATTTTGGGCTCTCTGGGACCTGGACTGTCTTTTTGCTCTGTGATTGTACAGTGCCTAGCACATCGGGGTCCTGGGCCAGGACTGGGGCTCCAGGCTCTGCTGAAATAAATAATAGTAATTAATAATAATTCCCAGGTGTTGCTTGAACTACGTAGTTTCCGTAAGTTTTTTGTGGTGGCTCTGAAATAATTTCCAACACCATGTGACCTGATCACTGGGAGATTTAGTGTGGGGAGGCTCTGGCTTAATTTAAGAGCAGCTGGTGAGGAAAACAAGCTGGCAGGACAAAGAGTGGCTTCAGAGAAACCTCCTGTCCGTGAACACTTCAGGGTGGTGAAGAGGTAACTGTGATGCTGTATGAAATGTGGGTGACCATTCGTAATATTATGGATACCAATATTATGAAATTGCATGAATCATACGAGATATGCCACGTAAGGTTTCAGTGGAAAAGTTATTGTAGCAACGGAATGTGGCCTCCTTCCCAGATGGCCGGAGAGACAGTCACAACTGCCCTCTGGTGGGCAGAACCAGGACACCTGTGCCCATCCCACCGGAAGCAGAGGGGCGGGACAGGAACCAGAAGTATAAAAGGCAGGCCCTCCAGCTCAGCAACCGCTCTAGCACCTCAGACCTGGAGGGACTGCCAGAGCTGCCAGTCGCTGGAGACACTGAGGAGTTGCTGGGGCTGCCGTTAGCTGTTTTATCCTGGCGGGATGGACAATGACCCTGGGACCCAGGTACTTCCACCCCTCCCCCTGAACGGGAGTGTAGCAAGTTGCCCGGGGAGCTGAATATAATTTGGCTGTGTTGCTGACTGACAGCTGGCCAATGTGTTGTGGCTGGATTTCCCCGCTGACCCATTGGTGTACCACTCCACCACTGTTAGGGCCCTGGGCTGGGACCTGGTGGATTCAGGCAGGCCCGGGTCCCCCTATCCTCTGCCATCTCACGCAGGGGTAATAGGCTCCCCACTCTAGGCCAAAAGGCCTGCATTTGTTGGTGGTCTCCTGACTGTTTGGTGCCCTGCCCTGCCTGAGGGCCTGGGCTTATAGACTCATTACTGCTCTGTGCTGACTGCAGGCCAGAGCCCCCTGTTTTCTGCCCTGCTCTGCCCTGCCTGAGGGCCTGGGCTTATAGACACTGCTGCTTTACCTTGATTGCAGGCCAGAGCCTTCTAGTTGTTTGCTGCCCTGCCCTGTCAGAGGGCCGGGGCCCCTGACTAATTACTGCTCTACACCACCGAGTGACGGAGACCCCGGTGCCAATTTCCCCTGAACTGTGCCCTTCCAGCAGTGTTGCAGCGAGGGGGCATGGCCTCCCTCCCAGACAGAGGAGGAACAGCCACAATCATCGTAGAGTTATAATTTGCTAAAAATGAGAAGCTGATTTATATGTATGTATCATCTTTGTATGGTGAGTTATAAATATGTGTGGTATGTTGATATCTCCAACTTGTGCTGTGTATCTGCATGACACCCTCAGGCACTTCGGCATCTGCACTATCTAGCCTGTTGGATGGCCCATCCAGGGAAATCAGCTGTACAATGAACCCATTGGGAGAAGCCAGGGGCCACGCCTATGAGTCAGCAGGATATGTAGGGAGATGCCTGTGGACAGGAGACTCCAAGTGCTTTTCCATACCCATATGGTGGGAGATTTTGTTTGGGACTGAGGATGTACAAGCCACGTTGCAAACATATAAGGCAGCTGCATCTTCTCCATTTCGTCTTCAATCCTGCTTCTTACCTCTGGAACAACTTCTCTACAAACTGAAGATTTGAACAAACAAAGGACTGATACCCAAAGCTTGGATGGGTCTATGTTCCAGAAGAACTTTACAAGCCAGCAAACTCACCAGTGCTGGAGCAAAGGGTGGTCATTTAATTGGGGACTCCATGAGATGCAGCCCCCTGAAGATGAGCTGCTGTTAATATTCACAAATTGCACTGACACCCCCGTGCATGGGGCAACTGCCTTGAAAAACGGCACTCTGCAACGGGAGCAGGGGTGGTGTTTGTAATGCAAATTTGGGGTCATTTGGTTTCCATGATACAGGCTTCCCCTCCCCCCTGATTGAACATTTTCAGATGGTTATAATGTTCTCAGTGCAGACAGAGGGGAAATAGCAAAGAGGCCAAATTTCAGGAGACAACAAGCCCGGACGGCCCCTGAGAACAGCTACGCAACAGGACCGAGGCGCCAGTGCAGCCGTACTGCCAAAGTGAGTCTGCTCCTCCAGCTGTTTGCACCTGTGTTCAATAGCAGTTCACACCTCTGCAAGGTACGGCTCCCACCAGAAATTGCGGGTGAGTAACACCCACGCTGAGCTGACACAAGGGGGCTTAGAGACACAGCCACTGCTCTTTCGATCTAGAAAGGGAGATCTTTGTGTTCTCATCTCTATTATCACCTTTGACCCGGTGTCGTCAGCACAACTGGGCTGAATTGGGACCACAGATGGCATGTAAGTCCTGTGCCAATAACTGATTCTTTGTGTCTCTGTTTATTCAAAAAAATTGTGCGGGGGGCACTTATTTGGAGATGACCCCAAAATTAATATTTTTGGCAAATGAAAAGTGTGGCGGCGGGGGGGGGGATTGTTTCAGTATGAACAAAATATGTTTTTTGTGAGCTTAGATTTTACACATTTTAAATAAAATTGAAGCACATTTCAAGACAAAGCCATTTTGAAAAAGAAAATCTAAATATTTCATTTGAAAATGTCAGATTTTTAGTGATTGAGCAAAACAATCTGGCAAATTTTATACTAATTCGTTAAATGTTTTGGTGTTACTAAGTTTGCTCTAACTGCTAGAGACCACTGCCCTCCCAGAGCTGGGGATTGAACCGAAGAGTCCTTGCTCCTAGCCCCCCCTCCCCACTCTACCCTGCTAGACTCCACTCGCCTCCCAGAGGCAGAAGAACCTGAGAACTCTGAAGCGAAGTCAACAGAGCTACACTGATTTACACTGGCTGAGGATCTGGCCTGTTCGCTCCATGCCCTACTGCCTTACAGGCTTAATATTCCAAAATAATTGGTGATTATTTGTTATGCTTCTATTTTGGGGGCGTTTCCCAGATGAACACTGTGACGGGTTGTGACTCACCACTGCGGTGCCTCCTGCTGGCAGTCCAGGGAATTAGCACTGTGCCCTCCTCTGGTGGTGTCTTGCTTGCTCTCACCTCTGTTCCTGGACTCACATCACTTCCAGGACCACGGTGTCCTCCTTCAGTGACACTCCCCCCTGGCTGTGCTACACTCTATGTCCCCCCATCTTCCAGAGGGATCTGTAGTCTACTGTCCGACCACTCCCTTCAGTGGCAAACTGCAGTCCACGGTCTAGTCACTTCCTTCAGTGGCTCCAGCACCCTCTTTGCCCTTGTGTCAGGGCCTCAGTCTGCAGATCCCTGCAGCCTGCCAGGAGCTGCCTTTAGCTCCCTGGGTCTCTGCCTGCAGCACTGTTCTGCCCAGGGGGATTGCTGCCCTCCTCCTGCAAGGCAGCCAATCCTGATCCCTTCTCCAGCTCCAGGGAATGACTCCCACTGCTCTGTTCTGCAGCCCTCCATGTACATGTGATTCGATGTAGTTTAGACTCAAAGCGGTGAATGTTCTCAATTCCAGATATTCTGCCCTGAGGGGTCTTGCTTGTAACACGCTCTAGCTTCCATAGTTTTTTTTTTAATGGAGTGGCTTGTAACCCAGGAGTTTCTAGAACTAGACACATCTAGAATTTACAGGATCCTACTGTTTTTTCAAACATATAGGTGTTTGGAGCCCTTGAAGTACTAGACCATGTCAGATCTGTTTGGATTTCAAAACACTGTCACACCTAGAACTCAAGAGGTTTCAGAACTAGCCAAATATCTAGAACTTGTGTGGTACTACTGTGTGTGTGTGTGTATTATATTTATGACAAAGGGAAGGGTAACAACCTTTATGTATGCAGTAACATAAAATCCCTCCAGGCCAGACATACAGAATCACTTTATCTGTAAGAAGCTCAAATAACCTGGTTGGCACCTGACCAAAAGGACCAATAAGGAAAGAAGATACTTTCAAAGAGGTTTTTTTTGTGTGTGTGCTCTTTTTGTTTGTTCCCTCTCTGGACAGAGAAAGAGACCAAGCAGATAAAACATCTTCTGAAAACATACCTGAAACGATACATCTAAAAATACAGAAACTGTAAGCAAAGGCAAGGAAATGCATTAGATTATCTTTTGTTTTAGCTTGTGAATTTTCCCTATGCTAAAAGGGAGTTTTATTCCTGTTTTTTGTAAATTTGAAGCTGAGCCAAGAGGGGAATCCTCTGTGTTTTAAATCTTTTTATTTATCCTGTAAAGTTACCTTCCATCCTGATTTTGCAGGTGTGATTCTTTGACTTTTTTTGTAAATAAAATTCTTCTTTTAAGAACCTGATTGATTTTCAGTGTCCTAAAAACCCAAGGGTTTGGTCTGTGCTCACATTGTAATCAATTGGTTAGTATATTATTCTCAAACCTCCCCAGGAAAGGGGTGAAGGGGCTTGGGGGAATATTTTGAGGAAACAGGGACTCAAAGTGGCCCTTTTCCCTGGAGTTTTGTCTAAATCACTTGGTGGTGGCAGCAATACCGTCCAGGGACAAGGAAAGGATTTGTGCCTTGGGGAAGTTTTAACCTAAGCTGTTAGAAATAAGCTTAGGGCATCTTTCATGCCAGTCCCCACATCTGTACCCCAGAGTTCAGAGTGGGGAGGGAACCCTGACATAAATAGATATAAACCCAATAGTACCCCGTGAGTTCTAGATATTTGAGCAGTTCTGGAACCTCTTGAGATCTACGTCTGACAAGTTTTTTAAAACCCAAACTGGTCCTATGTCAGCTAGGACATCATACATGAGGTTGGAAACTAAGATGTTCTGGACCACATTAGACCTATTGGGTTTTAAAATCTTGGCAGACCTAGAACCCAAAGGTTCAAGAACCAGCCAAACATCAAGAACTCATAGGATCCTATTGGCTTTTGAAACATACATGGGATTTGAAAACATAATGTCTAAATCTAGGCCACATCAGATCAGATCACATTCAAAACACTGACAGATCTGGGACCCAAGAGGTTAACAATCGGCCAGGATTCCTAGAATCTATGAGATCCTATTGAATTTTGAATCAGCGAGAGGTGGTAACTGTCATGGTTGTCAGTCTTCTCTTGTTTGACCAGTAAAACGCACATGTCTAACTTACCTACAGCCTCCACCCTGAGCTGGTGGCCTATGCAGGCATGGCTTCCTCAGACACCCCAGTGGGCCCTAGGTAAAAACTGGTACACCACCCTGACAACATCTGCCTGTTCTCTGGCTATATTCAGAGATTCCAAGGCCAGAAGGAGCATGGTGGTCCCCTACTCTGACCTCATGCAGAACTTCCTGAATTATTCCCTGGTTGAACTAGAGCAGATCTCTTAGAAAAACACCTAGTTCTGCCTTAAAAATTTCCGGTGATGGAGAATCCACCAGGGAGGGTCTTTTCAAGTCTTTATTGTCCATTGGATCTGCTGGCCCCCAGCCTTGGCCAAAGTTTTATAACTTGGCTGGAGCTGAGAGGTGGAGTCTTCTTGGTTACTTGGACGTTACTTCTTCACCACCCTGAAGAGTTCATGGACAGGTGGTTTCTCTGGAGCCGCACTTTGTCCTGCTGGCTTGTTTTCCTTATTGGCCACTCTTAAACTAAGCCAGAGCCTCCACACACTAAATATCCCAGTGACCAGGTCATGCGGTGGTTGAAAAGTATTTCAGAGCCATCACACAAACTTTACAGAATCTATGTCTTCAAGGAACACCCGGGAATGATTATTACTTATTATATTTTATTTCAGGTAGTTCTGGGAGCCCCAGTCCTGACCCAGCACCCCGCTGTGCTAGGTGCTGTACAAACAGAGTAAAAAACAGTCCAGGTCCCAGACAGCCCACAATTTAAGGGGATGCAATGGATAGAGACCTGGGCTGGGACGCAGGAGACCTGGGTTTGTTTTCAGTTCTGCCACTGGCCAGACTGAAGGTTCTACTGGGTGACCGTGGCCAAGTCACATCCCCACTCTGTGCCTCAGTTTCCCCATTTGTAAAAACTGGAAAACTGCTACTGACCTCCTTGCTAAAGTTCTAGGAGATCTACTGATGACAAACACTAGATAAGAGCTAGATATCACTATACTAATACACAGACTCTTCTATAATATACTACAGCTAATGGATTTGGAACCATTTGGAAATCTAGAACCACAATGAAAATTTCAGAAAACAATCTGAAATCTCTTGGATTCTATGTGGTTTGAAATCACTCTTGAATCCAGTGATGTCTTTGGTCCAGTCAGGAATCTAGAACCCATGAACTTTGAGTATGAACACACCGAGAGGCTTAGAATAAAGGAAATTCCAGAGCCAGCTAGAGATGCAGAATCCAAGAGAGTCAATTAGGTTAGAACACATTAAGAGTCCTAAAACAAACAAAATTCTGGAGCTGGCTACTGATTTGGAGCCATTGATGGCCATTGAGTATGAAAAAATTGAGAGACCTAGAATGCATGGGATTCTGGAGAGAGCAGGGATCTAGAATTCAGGAATACTGCAGGGTTTATAAACAGTGAGGTACCTGGGACCCATCAGGTTTTAGAACCACCAGGGATCTAGGAACAACTGGGATGGCAAGTTTTCAATTCTTCCTAAAAGTCTGGGCAACTTCAGACCATCTCCTGTTTTGTGTTCTGAACTTCCGATCCCTGTTTTCCAGTGTACTCGGGGGCACTGTTGCCAAGATCTTCAACAAAAGCTGCTTTGACCAGAGTGAGAAGAATTGTCCTGAAGACCTGCCAGAACTTCTCCCCCATGAAGAGGTAGAGGATGGGGGTGAAGCAGGCATTGAAGCAGGATGTGAAGGTGTAAATGACCAAGAAAGCGCCCGCCACCTACTCTGGCACCTCCTTCTTGTAGAGGTTCAAGCTCTGGTAGAGGTGGTAGGGCAGCCAGCTCAGAAAGAAGGAAACCACTGTGGCCACCATGACTTTTAAGGGCTTCCCAGTCCATGCCATCTTCTTCTCCTTCATCTTCAGCCCCACCCGGCCATAGCATCCCACGATGGTGCAGAAAGGCAGCAGGAAGCCCAGCAGGAACCGGACCATGAAGACGGACAGGTGGACCCGTCTTCCCAGCTCCTGCTGCTCAGCTCCATTCCAGTAGCCAGAGAGGGCGTAATAGTTGATACAGATGATTCTGCTCCCGTCCACTACCCGGGCATCCTGGATTACCAGGTAGGGAGCGCTGAGACCGAAGGAGTCCACCATATGCCTGCAGACAGCTTCCGAACCCAGGGCATGGTGTGGTGATTCCAAGACCAGATGGGATGGTGAGTGAGGGTGTAGCAGTCCAGGCTGATGAGGGTGAGAAGGAAGACGGAGGTGAAGATGCCCATGACGATGCAGGTGTTGAGAAGCTTTCAAATGGCCATGCCGAAGACCCAGTGGAAACCCAGGAGGATGTAGACGGTGAAGAAGGGGATCAGCAGGGTGAAGAGAAGGTAGCAGGAGACCAGGTGAAGGAACCAAAGCGTTGTCACCCTCCTCCTCATCTTCAGCCCCAGCACCCACAGGCACAGCCCGTTCCCCACCACACCCACCAGGAAGGTGGTGAAGAGCAGCATGGCCGCAGCCAGGTGAGGGGCACTCACAGCTGCTGGGGTCTGGCTGGAATTCTCCCCAGTGGTTGGTGGGAGAGGCGTCTTGCCTTGGTCCATGGTACCGTGGGGAAGAGATAGAAGAGGGGTTGGAAGGGATGACAGAGGAGAGTAAAAGAGGGAGGGGAAGAGGAGGAAGGGAGAAATAAGAGGGGGTTAGGAAGGCACCATTGGAGAGGATCTCTCTGGGCACCCTTTGGTCCTCCAGAATATCTAGGCTAGATATTCTAAGCAACTGGGCTATAACCGGTGGAACTCACTGCTACAAGGTACAACTATGGGCAGAGGGAAAGAGGGATAGTAGATGTGGGAGGAGTGGGGAAAGGGACAGTCTAGTAGGTAAAATACACAGCTATGCTGATAATACCACGTGGCTGTGATCTGGAGGATGGGCCGGCTCAGAGGGGTGGGGAATGGGATATAGGGCTTTCCACTCCAAGAGGTGCTGGTTCCAATCTGGCTCCAGGGCAGGGACTGGCTGGCTGGCTCAGGGAGGTGGGGGTGCAGTTCTGTTGAGGTGGTGCCGGTGAGGGTCCTCTTAACTCTCTGTCTTCTACATGCTCCCCCCCACCTGCTCTCTCTGGTCGAAAAGCTGCAAACCATAAATAAATATGATCATTTGGACCCTGCCTTAGCAGAGCAAACACCTAAGAAACAGCCATTGCTTTAAACCAACCCCCACTCCCCGCTCACAGCTGGGGCTAGAACCCAGTGGGATGTGTAGTCATGGCCCCTGTAGCGCAGCGAAGACTCACCGCCGCAGCGCCTCCTGCTGGTCGTCTGGGAATTAGCTCTTTTCCAGTGTACGGACCGCCCTCTGCAGGCCGGTGTCTCGCCTGCTGCTGGCCCCGTGTCCCTCCCAGACCCCAGTGCCCTCTACCTCAGGGTTCTGCCCCAGGAGTACCCCCTCACTCTGGGTCTCCCCTCCCAGGGGAACCCTCTAAACCCACCTCGCCTCAGTGGCTACTGCCTGTCATCATCTAGCCCCCTCTCACTGGGACAGACTGCAGTCTGTAATGGGTTAGGACAGTGGTCCCCAACCTTTTTTGTCTGGCGGGCGCCAGACGACGAGCCCCGGAGGACCGTGGCAGCGCACGAGCATCCGCCAAAATGCCGCCAACAAGCGGCGTTATCCAGAGTTGTCGCTGCCGAAATGCCGCTGAAGTTCGGCGGATGCTCGTCCGCTGGCCGGTACGTTGGGCACTTAGACACCCCGGCGGGTGCCATGGCGCCCACGGGCACCACATTGGGGACCCCTGGGTTAGGACCTGCTGCCTTTGCCTATCCTCAGGCTGCCCCTCTGCAGCCCCAGTACCTTTTCATAGGCCTTCATCAAGGCCGGCAGCCTGGAGGTTTACCAGGCTGGAGCTTCCCAGCTCCCTTGCCCTATTCTCCAGCACTGCTCCAGCTCAGGTCCCTTACTCCTAGGCAGCTAGCCCTTCTCCCTCCAGGGCTGGAGAGAGACTCTTCCAGCTCCTGGCCCCCAGCCCTCTTATAAGGGCCAGCTGGGCCCTGATTGAGCTGTCCACAGCTGTGGCTGCTTCCTCAATCAGCCTAGCTTTGCTGCTTTCACTCCTCTTATTTTAGGAGCAGGGTAGCCATCCCGCTACAGCCCCATACCCAGCTGTACTAGGTGCTGTATAAAGACAGTGGAAAAAGACAGTTTCTGCACAAGAGAGCTTACTGTCTAAGGAGTCAGGGTCGATAGAGACCAGGACTCAGGAGGCCTTGGTCCTATTCCTGGCTCTGCCACTGGCAGACTGAGTGACCTTGGCCTCGGTTTCCCCATTTGTAAAAACTGGGAGACTGCTACTGACCTCCTTGGCACAGTTCGTTGAGATCTACTGAGGACAAGCACTGGAGAAGAGCCAGCTATTGCTATTATTATACACAGACTCTTCTATAATACACCACGCCAAATGGATTTTAAACCATTTGGAAATCTAGAACCCCCATGAGATTTTTAGATCAAGCAAAGAAGCTGGAACCTGTTGGATTCTATATGGTTTAAAAACAGTCTAGAATCTACTGGGGTCCTCACACCAGTCAGGAATCTAGAACTCATGGACCCTATTGAGTGTGAACCCCTTGAGAGACTTAAAGCAAAGATTCCAGAGCCAGCCAATGACACAGGAACCCATGAGACTTAGGTTAGAATACATTGATTCTGGAGACAGCTAGTGACCTGGAACGCTTAAACACCCATTGAGTTTCATAATGTTGAGAGACCTAGAACACATGGGAATCTGCAGATAACAAGGAATCTGGAATCCCAAGGACACTGCTTGGTTTATAAACATTGAGATATCTGGAACCCATCAGGTTTCAGAACCGTCAGGGATGAAGGAACAGGTGGGATGACAAGTTTCCAATGCTCGCTAACTCCAGGCACTTTCAGGCGCTCATGACTGACACCACATTCTTGTAGAGCAGCAGGCCATGGCAGAGGTGGTCGGGCAGCCAGCAGATGAAGAACGACACCACCGCAGTCACCGTGACTTTGAAAGGCTTCCCGCTCCTCACCAACCCCTTCTTCTTCATCTCCAGCCCTGTCCGACCCTGGCATCCCACGCTGGGGCAGAGGGGCAACAGGAAGCCTAGCTGGAACTGCACCCTGAACAGGACTGGATGGAGACGTCTCCTCCAAACCTGCGTCTCGGCTCTGTCCACCTCTCTAGAGAGGGTGTGTAACTATTTGTGCAGGTAACCCTGCCCCCTCCATCTCCAGGAGATCCCGGAAACCCAGTTAGGGAGCGCTGAGGGTGAAGGAGACCAGCTACACGCCCACCACCAGCTTCCTGACCAAGGTTACAGTGAGGTGATGCCAGCACCAGACGGACCGGCAGGGGAGAATGCAGCGGTCCAGGCTGGAGAGGGTGAGGAGGAAGATGGCAGAGAACATGCCCAGGGAGAGGCAGGTCTTGAGGAGCTCATACATGCCCATACCGAAGACCCAGCGGAAACCCAGGCAGAGGTAGACGCAAACAGATTTATAAAGCAGGACGTGAGCAGGTAGGTGGGGACCAGATGGAAGGACAAGAGGGAGGTCACCATCATCCTCATCCTCAGCCCCAGAACCCACAGGCAGAGCCCACAGCCACCCACCCCGACCAGGGGGTGCCACACGCAGCTGCCACTTGATTTCCCTTCCCGACCAGCTGGGGGTTGCTCCCATTGGCTGCCGGACTGGTGGGAAGGTGGAGGTGCCATGAGGGATCAGGCCTGTCGGGAAGGCGGAGGGGCTGCGAGACCCTAAGGAGGAGCTGGAAGAACACAAAGGGGATTGGAGGAGAAAGAAAAGGGGAAGGGGAAGAGAGAGACAGACGTGTGCAGCCCGTGCCCTAGCAGTGAGAAACACGGCATTTCATACTCCTCCCTGCACAAACCGATTAGGCTGCAGCCACACACAGGGTAGAACCAGAATCCTGGGCCCCAGCACCTGTACCCCACAATCTAACTCAGTACACTCCTCTCCCCTCCCAGAGCCACGGCCAGAACCCAGGTGTCCTGACTCCCAGCCCCGCCAATCTAACCCTTTGGACCTCATTCCTCTCCCAGAACTGAGAATAGAACCACTGGTTTCTGACTCCCCACACAGACCTGCTCTAACCACTAGACCCCACTGCCCTCCCCTAACCAGGGATAGTACCCAGGAATCCTGGCCCCCATCCCCTTCCCCCCCACTCTAACCACTAGACCCCACTCCCCTCAGAATTCAGCCTTGGTCTCATGTACCATGCCCCTGGGGGCTGTTTTCCCAGTAACATTGGGTTCCCATCGGGGATCTCAGGGTCCCAGCTCCGGGGATGGGGCCTGTGTAACGAATACTCTGGGGAGGGCTGGGTGTGACTGAGATTTTATCTAGAACAGGAAGGGGCAGCATTTCACATGAGTTGTCTCATGCAGGGATTTACCCACAACATGTAGATAACACAGGACCCCTCACAGCTATTGACCTGCTCTAACCACTAGACCCCACCCCCCTCCCGGAGCTGGAGACAGAACCCAGGGTCCTTACCGCCAGTGCCCCCCACCCCCGCTCCAAACCACTAGACTCCCCCAATCCTTGGCTGGGAATTGCATCATTTGTGACTCAGACTTTGTTGTGAGCTAACAGGGCTGGGTTATTTCTGGGTCGTGGCAGCCCTTCAGCCAAGGAGTTGTGCAAAATACAGGGCCCTTCCTCTTCACGGGGGCCCCGCCTCAACAGTTGAGCTCCTGGCCAAGCATCTAGTGCATTAGAGAGGAGGGGCTGGGAACCAGGACTCCTGGGTTCTATGCCAGGCTCTGGGANGGGGAGTGAACTCAACACACAGGGGAGGGCTCTGGGGTGCAGGGGACAGACACACGGATGCTTTGCTGGCCAAACACACGCCATCTGAGGCTCTCTCTGTGCTGGGTCTGTGTTTCCACCACCCGCTGCCCAGGTGAGTTGAGACAATGAGCAGAGGGACTTGTGTTGGGTCTAAAGGGGAATTTCCTTGCTAAGGCCCCCTAGAAGGCACAGAAATTTGCTATTGTAAAGGCAAACCAGTGGCACTCCCTGCCCCTGGGTATCAGTGGGGTTAGCCTGTGAGACTCCCTGCCACTGGGTTATCAGTGGTGTTAGCCTGTGAGACTCCCTGCCCCTGGGTATCAGTGGGGTTAGCCTGTGGGACTCCCTGCCACTGGGTATCAGTGGTGTTAGCCTGTGAGACTCCCTGCCACTGGGTATCAGTGGTGTTAGCCTGTGAGACTCCTTGCCACTGGGTTATCAGTGGAGTTCCCATGGGGCACTCAATAGACAGAGGTAGTAGGTGAGGTCTGTGACATGGGTAAATTTCCCCCCCTTATTTCATGTTAGTCAGACAAGTTGCTCCCCATTTAGAAAGATTTAAGCCAGTGGTTCTCAACCTTTCCAGACTACTGTACCCCTTCTGTTGCATACCCCTAAGTTTTCCCTCACTTAAAAACTACTTGCTTACAAAATCAGGCGTAAAAATACTAAAGTGTCACAGCTACACTATTACTGAGCAATTGCTGACTTTCTCATTTTCCCCATAGAATTATAAACTAATTGGAATATGAATCTTGTACTGACATTTCAGTGTATGTATATAGAGGAGTATAAGCAAGTAATTGCATGACATTTTAGTTTGTACTGACTACGCTAGTGCTTTTTATGCAGCCTGTTGTAAAACTAGGCAAATATCTAGATGAGTTGATGCTGTACCCCCTGGCAGACCTCTGTGTACCCCCAGGAGTACATGTACCCTTGGCTGAGAACCTCTGCTCTAAGCCACAAGACCCCCCTTTCCTCCCACAAGCCAGGAGTTCTGACCTCCACCCCACTCTCAGAGCTGGGGATAGAAACCAGGAGTCCTGGCTTCCAGCCTACCCTGCTCTAACCATTAGGCCAGGCTGCAGAGCACAGAGGACTCCATGCTAATAAGGCTGTAAGGGAGGCGATCCCAAAAAGAGGCAATAGCCCAGAGGACCCTGCTGCAGGGCTGGCAGCACGGCTGTGGGACAGAGAAGCAGCTCGGTGGATCGAGGCTTCCTGTGTTACACTGAGGGTGAGAAGGACCCCGCACGCTCTCTCGAGTCAGGGTGTAGCAGCAGTTCCTGTGACTGGCAGATGAGCACAAGAGATGGGGAGGGGGAGGGGTGGCTTTTCCTTCCTTGTANCAACAGCACCGATCCTCACCTAACTGAGTAGGCCTGATCCCCTACCCCGGGGCCAGATTAGAGCTGGCCACCCTAGAGGGGAAAGGCCCCAGGGCCCATTCCCTGCTCCCCTGAGCCAGCCAGTCGTCCAGGTCACAGCTACGTGGTATTCTCTGCACAGCTGGATATTTGATCTACTAGAGTGACCCCTTCCCCACTCCTCCCATGTCTCCTATCCCTCTTGTCCTCCCCTACTGCTCACAGCTCTATCCTTTTTGCCTCCACTGTCGTCCCTTCCAACCCCTCTTCTGTCTCTCCCCAGGGCACCATGGACCAAGGCAACATGACTCTCCCACCAACCACGGTGACAAATTCCAGCAAGACCCCAGAGACCATGAAGACCGCTCACCTGGCCTCTGCTGTGTTGCTTTTCATCACCTTCCTGGTGGGTGTGCTGGGGAATGGGCTGTACCTGTGGGTGCTGGGGCTGAAGATGAGGAGGACGGTGACCACGCTCTGGTTCCTTCACCTGGTCTCCTGCTACCTTCTCTTCACCCTGCTGATCCCCTTNGAGAAGTTCTGGCAGGTCTTCAGGACGTCTCTTTTCACTCTGGTCAAAGCGGCTTTTGTTGACGATCTCAGCAGCAGTGCCCCTGTGTCTAGTGGAAGACATGGGTCAGAAGTCAAGAACACAAAACAGGAGATGGCCAAACTTAGGGAGAGTTGAAAACTTGGCAACCCCTTTGTTCTTAGGTTCCTGCTGGTTCTGAAGCCTAATGGGTTCCAGGTATCTCAATGTTTATTAACCCCTCAATGTTCCTGGATTCTAGATTCCCTGCTGTCTCCAGAATCCTACACGTTCTAGGTCTCTCAATTTTTTGAAACTCAATGGGTCATCAGTGGCACCAGAATGATAGCCAGCTCCAGAATCTTGTTGGTTTTTGGTCTCTCAATGTGTTCTAACCTAATTGACTCTCTTGGATTCTGCATCTCTAGCTGGCTCTGGAATCTCATTTATTGTAAGCCGTTCAATATGTTCAAACTCAAAGTCTATTGAGTCTAAGTCCCTGACTGGATCTAGGACATCACCGGATTCTTGAGTGTTTTCAAACCACATAGAATCCAACAGGTTCCAGATTGTTTGCTAAAATATTCATCTTGGTTCTAGATTTCCAAATGGTTTTTAATCCATTAGGTGTCGTATATTATAGAAGAGTCTGTGTATTATTATAGCGATATCTAGCTCTTCTCTAGTGCTTGTCATCAGTAGATCTCAAAGAACTTTAGTAAGAAGGTCAGTAGCAGTCTTCCAGTTTTTACAAATGGGGAAACTGAAGCACAGAGTCAGGAAGTGACTTGGCCAAGGTCACTCAGCAGGCCAGTGGCAGAACTGGAACAAACGCAGGTCTCCTACATCCCAACTGAGGTTTCTTTCAATTTAATATCTTTACACACTGAGCTCTCTGGGACTGGACCTGTTTTTTCGCTATGTGTTTGTATCGTGCCTANATGTTTATTAACCCCTCAATGTTCCTGGATTCTAGATTCCCTGCTGTCTCCAGAATCCTACACGTTCTAGGTCTCTCAATTTTTTGAAACTCAATGGGTCATCAGTGGCACCAGAATGATAGCCAGCTCCAGAATCTTGTTGGTTTTTGGTCTCTCAATGTGTTCTAACCTAATTGACTCTCTTGGATTCTGCATCTCTAGCTGGCTCTGGAATCTCATTTATTGTAAGCCGTTCAATATGTTCAAACTCAAAGTCTATTGAGTCTAAGTCCCTGACTGGATCTAGGACATCACCGGATTCTTGAGTGTTTTCAAACCACATAGAATCCAACAGGTTCCAGATTGTTTGCTAAAATATTCATCTTGGTTCTAGATTTCCAAATGGTTTTTAATCCATTAGGTGTCGTATATTATAGAAGAGTCTGTGTATTATTATAGCGATATCTAGCTCTTCTCTAGTGCTTGTCATCAGTAGATCTCAAAGAACTTTAGTAAGAAGGTCAGTAGCAGTCTTCCAGTTTTTACAAATGGGGAAACTGAAGCACAGAGTCAGGAAGTGACTTGGCCAAGGTCACTCAGCAGGCCAGTGGCAGAACTGGAACAAACGCAGGTCTCCTACATCCCAACTGAGGTTTCTTTCAATTTAATATCTTTACACACTGAGCTCTCTGGGACTGGACCTGTTTTTTCGCTATGTGTTTGTATCGTGCCTAGCACAGCAGGATCCTGGGCAAGGATTGGGGCTCCCAGCACTACCGAAATAAAAATTAATAATAATGATTCCCAGGTTTTCCTTGAACTACGTAGTTTATGTAAGGTTTGTGTGGCAGCTTTGACATAATTTACAAACGCCGTGTGACCCAATCACTGGGATATTTAGTGTGGGGAGGCTCTGGCTTAATTTCAGAGTGACTGGTAAGAAAAACAAGCCGGTAGAATAAAGAGCTGCTCCAGAGAAACCACCTGCCCATGAACACTTCAGGGTGGCGAAGAGATAATGTCCAAGCTAATAGGAGTGACGATATATGGAATATGGGTGATCATTCATAATATTATGGATACCAAATTGCAATGAAACATACCAGATATGCCATGTAAGGTATCAGTGGAAAAGTTATCATTTGATAAATATGATAATCTTGTTTATGTGTATGCATCCTCTTTGTATCATGAGTTGAAATATATGTGTTATATTGATATCTCAAACCTGTGCTGTGTATCTGGGTGACACCCCCAGACAGCTTACATCAGCACTATCCAGCCTGTTGGATGGCCCATCAAGAATTGGCTGGCAGCGTTGTATTTTGGATAAGATCCAAACCCCTTTTGGGGATCAGAAGAACATTTTGTATAGTGAATGGAATTTTAAGTAACTTCTCACTTTACTGGACCTATTTGCTGACTGGGAACCTGATTGGAATGCAATAAAGGGGGCTGTGGGATTTCTTTCTTTCTTTCTTTCTTCTTGATAACCAGTGTGGCGGATCTGGAGCACAGCTTGTGACTGGAGGGTGAATCTAACTACAGTGTTAATCACCAGTTTTGGGAGAATCTGCTCTCCTTTTTGCAGCCCATCCTGACCTAGGCTTTTTCAATGTGGGCTTCCCTATGCACCTCTGGTCACAGGTCACAGTAACTGTGAAGATCTCACCTGCCAGCTCCAGCTAAGATACAAAATATTGGCCAAGGCTGGGGCCAGCAGATCCAAAAGATGCTAAAGAATTAAAAAGATCCTCCCTGCTCGATTCTCTGTCACTGGCAATTTTTAAAGCAGGACTGGATGGTATTTCTAACAGGACTGGTGTTTTTCTAAGAGATCTGCTCTAGTTCAACTAGGGACTAATTCAGAGATATTCTGCAGCAGGTCAGACTAGGGGACCGCCATGCTCCTTCTGGCCTTGGAGTCTCTGATTTCATCCAGAGGTCAGGCAGATGTTGTTGGGGTGCTGTACCAGTTGTCACCTGGACCCACTGGGGTATCTGAGGAAGCAAGGCCTGTGTGATCCACCGCCCATGGGTGGAGGGCTGTAGGAAAGTTAGACATGTGCGTAGCCCCTCTGTTTTAAATTTTTTTTCCATTGCTACTGTTCAGGTAAAACAAGACTGCCAGACCTGACAGATACCAACTCTCGCTGATTCAGAATTCAGTAGGATCTCATGGATTCCAGGAATCCTGGCCAGTTCTTAACCTCTTGGGTCCCAGGTCTGTCAGTGTTTTGAATGCGATTTGATCTGATGTAGGCTAGATTTAGACATCATGTTTTCCAAGCCACTTTAAGTTTCAAAAGCCAATAGGATCCTATGCATTCTAGATATTTGGCTGGTTTTTGAACCTCTTGGGCTCTAGGTCTGCCAAGGTTTTAAAACCCAAAGAGATCCTATGTGGTCTAGAGCATCCTAGTTTCCAACCTCATATATGACGTCCTAGACCGCATAGGACCAGTTTGGGTTTTAATTTTTTTTGTCAGAGCAAGAACCCAAGAGTTACAAGAATCACTCAAATGTCTAGAACTCCTGGGGTACTATTGTGTTTTTAAATGTGTGTGTGTGTGTATACATATACTCATATACATAAATGTGTGTGTGTATATATATATATAATATGCACACAAACAATAGTACCACATTAAAATTAGATATTAGCCTAGTTCTTAAACCTCTTGAGTTCTAGGTATGACAATGTCTTGAAACCCAATCAGATCTGACATGGTCTAGTACCTGAAGGGTTCCAAGCACATGGAATCATGTACTGACTTGAAACACTTTCCAACAGGCAGGGCCGGCTCTAGGCACCAGCGTTCCACTCTGGCTTTTTTTTGTTTTTGTTTGGGGCAGGCATAAACCTGGAGCCGGCCCTGCCAACAGGCCTGATGTTCACAAAGGGTTCAGCTCCTTCTTCTGGTAAATCGGGCCTCTTTAACGGTGTTCATTTGGGAAACCCCCCCAAAATAGAAGCATAACAAATAATCACCAATTATTTTGGAATATTACGTCTGTAAGGCAGTAGGGCATGGAGCGAACAGGCCAGATCCTCAGTCAGTGTAAATCAGTGTAGCTCTGTTGACTTCACTTCAGAGTTCTCAGGCTCTTCTCGTGCAGCTGGGAGACGAGTAGGGTCTAGCAGGTTAGCGTGGGGGGGGGGAGGGGCTAGGAGCCAGGACTCCTGGGTTCAAACCCCAGCTCTGTGAGGAAATGGTGTTTAGCAGTTACAGTAGACTTAGTGACACCAAAACATTTAATGAATTAGTGTCAAATTTGCCAAATTGTTTCCCTGAACCACCAAAATCTGACATTTTCAATATAAAACATTTTGATTTTCTTATTCAAAACAGCTTTGCTTGAAATTCTTTAATATTTTTTTTATTCATTTCAAATGTGTAAAAACCAAGCTGAGGGGAAAAAAATCATTTTGTTCGGACTAAAACAATCTCCCCCCCACCCACCTTTTCATTAGCTAATAATAATAATAATTTGGGGTCATATCAAATGAGTTGTTTCCTCCCCCCCCCCCGCCACCTCGGTTGTTCAGAAAAACCAGAGACCAAGAGAATCGGTTATTGGCACTAGACTAACATGCCATCTGTGGTCCCAATTCAGCCCCGTTGTGGCTGAAGACGCCAGGTCAAAGGTGATAACAGGGACGAGAACTCAAACATCTCCATGCTTCATTCAAAAGAGCAGTGACTGTGTCTCTAAGCCCCCACATGTCAGTTCAACGTGTGTGTTACTCACCCTCAATTTCCGGTGGAAGCCGTACCTCGCAGAGGTGTGAACTGCTATTTAGCACAGGTGTGAACAGCTTGAGGAGCGGACTCACTTTTGCAGTACGGCTGCACCGGCCCTCGGTCCCATTGGGTAGCTGAGCTCAGGGGCCGTCCAGGCTCGACGTTTCCCAAAGTTCGGCCCTTGACGTTGCAGTCTATATGATTTTATAAAAATATGCTAAGTGAATGTAATGTAACTGGAATATGCTTTATGCAAAAGGTCTCTTGTAAGGTATCATTACAAAGCTTATAATTTACTGAGTGTGATCATCCTATTTATATAAATGTACCACTCTTGTATTTGAAACTAGAAATATGAAATATAACTCTGAGGGCCTATTGTAATTATGCAAAGTGTGGGCCATTAATGGTGGTTTGGAATCTTGATAACTTCCATTAACCAGGGCAATTGACTGCAGATGGCTCTGTTTTACCTGTAAGTCTTCCTGTATATGTGTGTGCTGGCAAGTGAGTAATGAAGTCTTTCAGTGACATGTGTTCATGTCACCTGAACTAGAATCCATCTTTAAGCTGGTGTCTTTCCATTGAGAAGGAGCGGGTGGGAACCCAGAGAGGGACAAGGGATTCCCGCCTTATGCAAAAGATATATAAATGGGTGGAACAGAACAAAGGGGTAGTAGGAGCCATCATGAAGAATCCCCTAGCTACCACCTAAGCTGGAACAAATGCTGTACCAGGGGAAAGAATTGTGCCCAGGCCTGGAAGGTGTCCAGTCTCAGGAAAAAATTTACTGAAGCATCTCTAAGGGTGAGATTATCTGTATTCAGTTTGATTAGACATAGATTTGCGTGTTTTATTTTATTTTGCTTGGTGACTTACTTTGTTCTGTCTGTTACTACTTGGAACCACTTAAATCCTACTTTCTGTATTTAATAAAATCACTTTTTCCTTATTAATTAACTCAGTATGTATTAATACCTGGGGGAGCAAACAGCTGTGCATATCTCTCTATCAGTGTTATAGAGGCAAACAATTTATGAGTTTACCCTGTATAAGCTTTATACAGGGTAAAACGGATTGATTTGGGTTGAGACCCCATTGGGAGTTGGGCATCTGAGACAAGAGCACTTCTGTTAGCTGCTTTCAGGTAAGCCTACAGCTGTTAGGGGATGTAATTCAGACCTGGGTCTGGGTTTGCAGCAGGTTAGCGAGTCTGGCTCAAACCAGGCAGGGCACTGAAGTCCCAAGCTCTCGGGGCAGGAAAGCAGGGACAGAGGTAGTCTGGGCACATCAGGTGGCCGCTCCCAGGGGGGTTTCTGTCATCCAACCCATCACATGGCCTCTTTGTTATTTCTCCTCACTCTGCACCGAGAACATTATAACCATTTGAAAATGTTCAATCAGCGTGGGGGGGGTGGGGTCCTGTATCAAGGGAATCTCTGGACCAAATGACCCCAAATTTGCATCACAAACCCCACCCCCACCTTCATTGCTGAGTGCTGGTTTTCAAGGCAGTTGCCCCCCGCATGGGGGTGTCAGGGCAATGTGTGAATATTAACAGCAGCTCATCTTCAGGGGGGCTGTATCTCGTGACGTCCCCGATCAAACGACCGCTCTTTGCTCTTGCAGACTCCAGCACAGCCCCTGCGGCTTGGTGCCACTTTCCAGGTCGATGCGGGTCTGCAACTGGTGTTCAGAGCGGTGCGAAAAAATTAAGAGCGGCTCCTTTTCATGCGGCTCTAACTGAGGGCCCCGGATCACAAGCCTCTGAACCTGCCCCACTCACTCCGTCCCCGGCCTTGCTCAGAGACGGCCAATTTCAAGCCAAGCCGAGCGGGCGCGTGGATTTCAGAGCACTTTGACTCGTGGGTTCTGGCAGGAAGAGGTTTCTCCGCAGGCCCGGCTGCAGGGGCGCCCTTAGCAGATCTGCTGCGGGAGGACTCGGCCTCCCAGGCCTTGGGCAGTTCTGAGCTCGGCGTCTGACGCACCTGGTGGCAAGCGTCCCCTGAATCCAACAGCCCTTTTCTCTCTGCACGTCCAGCCCCGGGGCATCAGCCCGGCCGCACTCATGCCAGACACCACGGCCGCATCTCTGGGGCGTGTGCCTCTTTGAGAGCCCCGTCGAAGCTCTAGTCCCTTTGGACACGCGGCCCCCTCCGAGGGGTGGCATCGATATTTGCCCAGGGGGTACCACTGGACCCCCATTTCTGTGCATCCCTGGCCCACCGTGCCCGACCAGTTTAAGGAGCCCGGCTGGGCAATAGTGGATTATCCAATAGTCCATTGGGGCCTGTGCCTAGGGGCTCTCGTCAATTGGGGATCCCTGGAAAAATGGATGCCCCATCCAGGAGGAATTCCCAGAGCCCTGGCAGAAGCTCTGGGTGGGCAAGGCGTGGGAAACCCCTGCGCCCCAACATCACTCCCCGGGAGAAGCGCCAGCCAGGTTAGGGGAAGCCCCAGGTCCCAGACCCCCACTGTAGCCCTGGGACTGGAGGGCTTTTGCTCCCTGCCATGGCCTCAGCATTAGTGGTTAGAGCAGGGGAGGGGTGACTCAGGACATCTGGGTTCTAGCCCCAGATGTGGGAGGGGAGTGGGGGCTCGTTTTAAAGCCATGGCTGTTTCTTAGGTGGTTTCTTTGCTCAGATGGTGTCCGAATGATCATTTCCATTTATGGTTTGCAGCTTCTCCATCTCAGAGAGCAGGTGGAGGCGGAGCGTGTAGAAGACACGGAGTTAAGGGAAGAGACCTCAACACACAGGGCAGCACAGACTCATGGACGCTTTGCTGGGCAAACACACATCATCCGAGTCTCTCTCTGTGTGCTGGGCTCTGCACTGCCCAGGTGAGTCGAGATGATGGGCAGAGGCCCCTCGTTGGGTGTGAAGGGGAATTTCCTTGCTAATACTACATAGAAGCCACATACATTTTCTATTAACAAAACAAACCAGTGGGATTCCCTGCCACTGGGTATTAGTGGGATTAGCCTGTGGGACTCCCTGCCACTGGGCATTAGTGGGGTTAACATGGTGACTCAATAGACAGAGGTGGGGTTTGTGACATGGGTGAACTTTTCCTCTCTTGTTTCATGTTAATCAGATGAGGTGTTCCCCATTTATGAAGCTCTAAGCCACAGGACCCCCCGTCCCTCCCACAGCCCAACCCCTGCAGCTCTAACCCACTAGACGTGACTCACCTGCCAGAGAAAGGAATAGAACCCAGGAGTCCTGGCTCCCAGTCTCCCATGCTGTGACCATTAGGCCAGTCTGCAGAGCACAGAGGACACCGTGCTAACAAGGACGTGGGGGTGCTGGTTGGGGGCAGGCACAGTCCCTGAGAGAGACAGTAGCTGAGAGGTCCCTGGTGCAGAGCTGCAGCATTGCCGTGGGGTAGAGAAGCAGCTCGGTGGATTGAGGCTTCCTGTGTTACACTGAGGGTGAGAAGGACCCTGCACGCTCTCACGAGTCAGGGTGTAGCAGCAATTCCTGTGACAGGCAGATGGCTACAAGAGATGGGGTGGGGGTGGGGGTGGGGGTGGGGTGGCTTTTTCCACCTTATAGCAGTGACTTCCACTGGCCGCAGCTCCCGCATGCTAGAAGTCAACAGCACCAATCCCCACGTCCCTGAGCCAGCCAATCCCTGCCCTGGAGACAGATTGGAGCTGGCGTCTGCTGCGGGGAAAGGCCTCATGTCCCATTCCCCACCCTTCTGAGCCAGCCCATCATCCAGATCACAGCAATGTGGTATTCTCAGCAGAGCTGCGTATTTGACCCACCAGACTGTCCCCTTCCCCATTGCTCTCACGTCTGCTATCCCTCTCTTCGTCCTCTGCTGCCCTTACCTCTATCCTGTAGCAGTGAGTTGTGGCCCAGTTGCTGAGAATACCCAGCCTGGAGATTCTGAAAGACCAGAGGGTGCCCAGCTAGGTCCTGTCCAATAGTGTGTTCCTAAACCCCTCTGCTATTTCTTCCTTCTTCCTCTTCCACTTTCCCTTTCCCCCTCCTCTGTCGTCCCTTCCAAACCCTCTTCTGTCTCTCCCCAGGGCACCATGGACCAAGGCAACACGACCATCCAACAACCACTGAGGTGAATTCCAGCCACAACCCAGCAGCTGTGAGCACCGCTCACCTCGCCTCTGCAGTGTTGTTCTTCCCCACCTTCCTGGTGGGTGTGGTGGGGAACGGGCTGTACCTGTGGGTGCTGGGGCTGAAGATGAGGAGGACGTTGACCACCCTCTGGTTCCTCTCCCTGGTCTCCTGTTCCCTCCTCTTCACCCTGCTGATCCCCTTCTTCATCGTCTCCCTCCTCATGCGTCTACACTGGGTCTTTGGCACAGCCATGTGCAAGCTTCTCAACACCTGCATCTCCGTGGGCATGTTCTCCGCCGTCTTCCATCTCACCCTCATCAGCCTGGACCGCTACACCCTCACTCACCATCCCATCTGGTTCCGGCATCCCCGCACCATTCCCTGAGCTTGGAAGCTAGCTGTGGGTGTGTGGCTGGCCTCCTTTGGTCTCAGTGCTCCCTACCTGGCTTTCCGGGACACCCTCGTGGTGGACAAGGGCAGAATCATCTGCATCAATAATTATGCTCTCTCCAGAGACTGGAATGGAGCCAAGACGCAAGACCCTGGAAGACAGGTCCACCTGGCTGTCTTCATGGTCCGGTTCCTACTAGGCTTCCTGCTGCCCTTCTGCACCATCATGGGATGTTATGTTCACGTAGGGCTGAAGATGAAGAAGCTGGTGTGGGCTGGGAAGCCCTTCAAAGTCATCGTGACCACGGTGGTTTCCTTCTTCCTCAGCTGGCTGCCCTACCACCTCTATCATGGCTTGAAGCTCTACAAGAAGGAGGTGCCAGAGTTGGTGACGGGTGCCAGAGTTGGTCATTTATACCTTCACATCCTGCTTCAATGCCTGCTTCACCCCCATCCTCTATCTCTTTGTGGGGGAGAAGTTCTGGCAAGTCTTCAGGACGTCTCTTCTCACTCCTGTCAAAGCAGCTTTTGTCGACAATCTCGGCAACAGTGCCTCCTAGTATAGTGGAAGACACGGGTCAGAAGTCGAGAATACAAAACAGGTGATGGCTTGAAGGTGCCCAGACTTAGGGAGAGTTGAAAACTTGGCATCCCATTCATTTCTAGATTCCTGATGGTTCTAAATCCTAATGGATTCCAGGTATCTCACTGTTCATAAACCCTGCAGTATCCCTGGATTCTAGATTCCCTGCTCTCTCCAGAATTGCATGCATTCAAGGTCACTCAATTTTTTCAAACTCAATGGGTCATCAATGGAACCAGATCAGTCACCAGCTCCAGAATCGTGTTTGTTGTTTTAGATCACTCAATGTGTTCTCACCTAATTGACTCTCTTACATTCTGCCTCACTAGCTGGCTCTGGAATCTCATTTATTGTAGGCCTCTTAATGTGTTGTAAGTGAAAGTCTATGGGTTCTAGATTCCAGACTAGATCTAGGACATCACCGGATTCTAGAGTGTTTTCAAACCCCATAGAATCCAACAGGTTCCAGATTATTTGCTAGAAGTTTCATCGTGGTTCTAGATTTCTAAATGGTTTAAAATCCAATTGGTGTTTTATATTATAGAAGAGTCTGTGTATTACAATAGGAATAGCTAGCTCTTCTCTAGTGCTTGTCACGAGTAGATCTCAAAGAACTTTACCAAGGAGTTCAGTAGCAGTCTTCCAGTTTTTACAAATGGGGAAACTGAGACACATAGTGGGGAAGTGACTTGGTCAATGTCACCCAGTAGAACCTTTGATCCGTCCAGTGGCACAACTGGGAACAAACCCATGTCTGCTGTGTCCCAACCCAGGTCTCTATCCGTGAATTTACTTAGATTGTGAGCTCTCTGGGACAGGGAGTGTCTTTTTGCTCTGTTTGTACAGTGCCTAGCACAGCAGGGTCCTGGGCCAGGATGGGGGCTCCCAGCGCTACCAAAATAAAAAATAATAATAAATAATCAATTCTGAGCATTCCTTGAACTACATAGATTCTGTGCATTTTGTGGGGTGGCTCTGACATAATTTAGAAACACCGCATGACCTGCTCACTGGGATATTTCGTGTGGGGAGGCTCTGGCTTAATTTAAGAGCTGCCGGTAAGGAAAACAAGCTGTCAGGACAAGGAGCAGTTCTAGAGAAACCACCTGCCCATGAACATTCAGGGTGGTGAAGAGGTAACGTCCAAGCTAGTAACTATGGCGCTATATGGAATATGGGTGACCATTCATGATATTATGGATACCGATATTAAGAAATTGCATGAATCATACCAGTTATGCCATGTAAGGTATCGGTGGATAAGGTATGATTTGCTAAATATGGTAAGCTTGTTTATATGTATGTGTCAGATTTGTATTGTGAGTGATAAATATGTGTGGTATATTGATATCTCCAACTTCTGCATTAGCACTGCATAGTCTGATCGATGGCCCATCAAGGGCTATCGGCTGTACAGTAAACCCATTGAGAGAAACCAGGAGTTACGCCTCTGAGTCAGCAGGACTTGTAGGGACATGTCTGGGGACAGGGGATTCCAAGAGCTTTTCCATTCCATATTCTGGGAACTTGTGTTTGAAACAGAGGATGTACACAGGATATAAGAAGGCAGCAGCATCTTCTCCATTTTGTCTTCAATCCTGCTTCCGACATCTGGAGTCACTTTTCTACAAACTGCAGCACTGGAAAAAGGACTGAATGACCAATCCAAGCTTTGGGTGTGTTCCAGAATGACTTTAGAAGCCAGCAAACTCACCAATGCTGCTGAGAACCTGATATATGGACTTTGAAGTCTCTGTGTATTTGCTTCGACCATTTAACAACTCTCTCCTTGTTCTTTTCTTTTCATTTATAGTCAAACCTTTGATGTTAGATGTGAAAGAACTGGCTGCAGCATGCTATTTTGGGTAAAATCCAAACCAGTATTCATCTGGGAATGTGGCTGGCCCTTTTTGGGACCAGAAAAACATTTTGTATAGTAAAGAGAGTTTTAAGTAACTTCTCACTTTACTGGACCTATTTGCTGATTGGGAGCCTAGAATGGAATGCAATAAAGAGGTCTGTGAGATTTCATTCTTTTTTTTTTTTTTTTTGGCTTCTTGATAACCAGTTTGGGGGATCAGGAGCACAGCTTGTGACTTTTTGAGAATCTAACTACTGTATTAACCACCAGTTTAGGGATAAACTGCTCTTCTGATTGCAGCCTGCCCTTACCTTGGCATTTTCAGTGTGGGCTGCCCTCTGCACCTCTGGTCACAGGTCACAGTAACTGTGAAGATCTCACTTGCCAGCGTCAGCCAAGTTACAAAACCTTGGCCAAGGCTGGGGGCCAGCAGATCGAAAAGATGATAAAGACTAAAAAAGACCCACCCTAATGGTTTCTCCATCAGCAACAATTTTTAATGCAGGACTGGATGTTATTCCTATCAGCTCTTGGGCAGTTCTGAGCTCAGCGTCTGCTACACCTGGTTGGAACGCCCCCCCTGAATCCAACAGCCCTTTCCTCTCTGCACATTCATGTCTAGTTCCGGGGCAACAGCCCGGCCGCACTCATGCCAGCCGCCACAGCCGCATCGCTGGGGCACGTGCCTCTTTGAGACCCCGTTGAAACTCTAGTCTCTTTGGACAGGCCACTCCCTCCAAGGGGCAGCTGGTGGCATTGATATTTGCCGAGGGGGTACCACTGGACCCCACATTTCTGTGCATCTCTGGCCCTCCATGCATGACCAGCTTAAGGAGTCTGGCTGGGCAGTAGTGGATAATCAGTTTGACTGACGGGGTCTGTGCCCAGGGACTCTGGCCAATTGGGGGCCCCTGAAAAAATGGATGCCCTGCCCCAGCAGAAATCCTGGAGCCCTGGCAGAAGCACTGGGTGGGAAAGGTGGAGGAAACCCCTGTGCCCAAACACCACTCCCCGGCAGAAGCACCAGGCGGGGTGGGGGAAGCCCCAGTGCCCAGACCCCCCCGCTGCAGCCCTGGGACTGGAGGGCTCTTGCTCCCTGCCGAGGCCTCAGGGTTAGTGGTTAGAGCAGGGGAGGGGTGACTCAGGACATCTGTGTTTTAGCCCCAGATGTTGGAGGGGAGTGGGGTCTAGTCGGTTAGAGAAGCTGTGGGGCTGGGAGCCAGGGCTCCTGGGTTCTATCCCTGGGTCTGGCAGGAGAGTAGGGGCTAGATTTAAAGCAATGGCTGTTTCTTAGGTGGTTTCTTTGCTAAGACAGTGTCCAAATAATCATTTCCATTTATGGTTTGCAGCTTCTCCATCTCAGAGCACAGGTGGAGGCGGAGCACATAGAAGACACAGAGTTAAGGGGAGTGACCTCAGCACAGACTCACGGATGCTTTGCTGGGCCTAGACACACCATCTGAGTCTCTCTGCGCTGCCCAGGTGAGTTGTGACAATGGGCAGAGACCCGTCCTTGGGTCTGAGGGGGAATTTCTTTGCTAATCCTACCTAGAAGCCACAGACATTTGCTATTACTAAGGAAAATCAGTGGGACTCCCTGCCACTGGTTATTAGTGGGGTTAATATGGGGACTCAATAGACAGAGGTAGTGGGTGGGGTATGTGACATGGGTGATTTTTTCTCTCTTGTTTCAGGTTAATCAGATGAGGTGTTCCCCATTTAGAAAGCTCTAAGCCACAGAACTCCCCCCTCCCCCCATCCCTCCCACAGCCCAGGAGTCCTGCCTCCCAGCCCCTGAAGCCGTAACCCACTAGACCTGTCTCACCTCCCAGAGCCAGGAATAGAACCCATTAGTCCTGGGTTCCAGTCTCTCCTGCTGTAACCATTAGGCCAGTCTGCAGAGCACAAAGGACACCATGCTAACAAGGTTGCGGGGTGGGGCTCTAGTCCCAGACAGAGACAATAGCCCAGAGTTCCCTGGTGCAGAGCTGCAGCGGGGCTGAGGAGCAGGCTGGTGGATTGAGGCCTTCCTGCGTTACAATGAGGGTGAGAAGGACCCTGCACGGTCTCTCGAGTCTGAGTGTTGCAGCAGTTCCTGTGACAGGCAGATGAGTACAAGAGACAGGGTGGGGGAGGCATGATTTTTTTCAACCTTGTAGCAGTGAGTTCCACTGGCCCCAGCTCCTGCATGCTAGGAGTCAACAGCACCAATCTCCACCTCCCTGAGCCAGGTAGTCCCAGACACCGAAGCCAAATCAGAGCCAGCACCTCCTAGTGGGGAAAGGTCTCACGTGCCATTCCCTGATGCCTGGACCTCCTGAGCTCAGTTATTGAATGGGGGCAGGGACTGGTACAAAAGTTGTGCCACTACTAAAGTGTTTGTACTTTGGCTCACGGGCAGTTCACACCTCTGCAGGCTGTAGCTTGCGCAGGAAATCTGCAGTGAGAAATATACACCCTGAGCTGTGTGCTGTTGGAGGGGAGGGGGAGACCACAGGCACCGTTCTTAGTCTTTGTACCTAGAGATGAGGAGTCTGATGTTATCCCCATCCATCTTAGCACATCCAACCTGCCGTTTGTGAGGTGTCCCAGTGGGGCTGGGCATTACCGGGGGTTTTTAGCTAGAAGAGGAGGAGGCAGCCTTTCACGGGAATCAGTTCACAATTTGATGCACTGGCAAAATGTAGAGAAGGCAGGAATCGTTGCTTGTGTTCTACTCCTACCCCACTTCCCTTCCAGAGCCAGGGAGAGCCCCCAGGAGTCCTGATTCCCAGCATCCCCTGCTCTAACCACTAGATCCCACTCCCTATCCAGATCTAGGGATAGAACACAGGAGTCCCGGCTCCCAGCCCCCACTGCTCTAACCCACCAGACCCCACTCCCCACCCGGAGGCAGTAGAAGTACTCAAGAGTTCTGAAGTGAAGACAACAGACATACACCAGCTGAGGAACTGGCCTGTTCACTCCATTGCGCTATTGACTTTCAGGGTTCGTTTCCCCATAAACATTTTGTGCTTCTAGTTTTTGGGCTGTTTCCCAGCTGAGCACCCTTAAAGAGACCTGATTTTCCTCAGGGAGGGTGCTTGACACTTTCTGAGCAGCCGACCATCATGTAGGAGACACCCAAAACCTTGAAGCTCTAAGCACGACGAGCCACTCTGGTGAACGTAGAGCTCCAGCCCTCGGCCCTTTGCACAAGAGTCTTGTGCCATAATGCTCCAAGTAACCCTCCTTCCAGAGCTGGGACCTTCCCTAGATGCACAGTATGATGGGCTGCCCCCCTTAGGATGCCACCAGATGTGCTGAGATTCCACTGAGCCCACCTGTTATGCCAACCTGGGCACCCTTTTTACCTGTCTTGCTGAGCCAGGCTATTAAGCTTCCTCCAGCACACACACAGGCAGGGCCACACCAAACTGCAGAACAAAACAGACACTGAGATCAGTTCTGGGAAGGTTCAGCTTAAGGGACTTGCCCCATCACTCAGGTGTCCACCTCCCTTGGAGCGCAGACCCAAACGTATATTATGAAATCCGCCTTTCCCTCAATGTGGAGGAAGGTACGCACAAGCTCTTACCCGCCCCCACCCTTCAGTTATGAATTGTACACACAGGGTTATATTATAAACAAGAAATAAGTTTATTAACTACAAAAGGTGAATTTTAAGTGACTATAAGAGATAACAGAGAGAACAAAGCAGATTACTGAGCAAATAAAACAAAGTACACAAGCTAAGCTCAATATACTTAAGAAACAGGTTACAACATGTAATTTCTTATCCGAAATGTTATTTTAGGCTGGTTGCAAAGTTTCTGTGGTTCAGCATTTCAGTTATATTTCTTTTCAGACTGGACCCCTGTCTCAGTCTGCATTCCCCCCACCGCCTTCCCTTCAGGTGGCTTTTGCAGTCTCTCTTCTTGGGCAGACAGGCCGTTTAGAGGAGGAGTCACGTTTGCTTTCCTCCCCACCCTTAAATAGGATTTACATGAGGTGGGAATCCTTTTTCCCAAACTTGACCCCCCTTCCCTTCCAGTGGAAAAAAGTCCCAGGTAATGTTTAGTACCAGGTGACAAGACCACCTGACCTGTAGTTTCAGAGTTACATCCCTGGACACCTCCCAGGAGGGAGAGAGATTAGCATCTTCATAGTTTTGTTGTTCCTTCATGATGGCTCATCACATTTGATAGCCTGTCATCTGGTGGGTGTCTTCCCAATACACACCCAGTTGTAATGGTTACATAGTCCTGTAGAGGAGCGGACTCACCCCTGCGGCGCCTCCTGCTGGTCGTCTTAGGAATTAGCTCTTCCAGCATCCTGGAGCGCCCCCTGCAGGCTGGTGATCCGGCTTCCACTGGCCCATGTCCCTCCCAGGACCCCGGTGCCCCTTTCTCTGGGTCTCCCCCTCCCAGGGGAACCCCCACCCACTATCCCCACCTTGCCTCAGTCGTAGGCTACTGCCAGTCACCAACTAGTCCCCGCGCCCTGGGGCAGACTGCAGTGTCAGCCACTCATCACAGGCAAGGTTGGGTTTGGACCTGCGGCCTTTGCCAGCCCGTGGGCTGCCCTCTGCAACCCCCAGTACCTGTTGGCCTTTGCAAGGCCGCAGCCTGGGGCTTTCCAGGCTAGAGCTCCCCGGCTCCTCTGCCTGTCCCCAGCCCTGCTCCACTCAGGTACCCTGTCTTTAGCTCCCTGCAGCCAGGCCCTTCTCTCTGCAGACAGAGAGAGACTCCTGAGCTCCTGGCTCAAAGCCTTTTTATAGGGGCCGGCTGTGGCCTGTTTGGGGCGTGGCTCCCAGCTGGGCCTACTTCCCCAATCAGCCTGGGAGCCACTTGCCCCAGCCACAGCCCTCTGCTGGGCTGTTTTTAACCCCTCTGGGCAGGAACGGGGTGACCACCCCGCCACAAGTCCATATTCCTTACTTTAGATATAGAAACGATACAGGCATATAAATTGGATAATCACATTCAGTAAATTATAACCTTTCCAATGATATCTTACAAGTCCCATCTTGCATAAAGTACATCTCAGTTATTTCATACCCATATCATAAGAATATTTCCATAAGGAATATGGACTGCAATGTCACAAGCAGGTCTAGAAGGTCCTGTTTCCATTCCCTTCACCGTTAGGGTGGAGAATCTTCTCAGTTTCCACAATGCCTGCAAGAGGAGGTTTGTGCTCTGGGCTTTATTTTTAAAAATATGGAGAAACCATGAACTCTGTAGATTCTTGAACTAGCCACATATCTAGAACCCATGGGATCCTACTGGGTTTTCAACAGAGAGGAGCTTGGAAACCATGAGCTCGTAGACCATGATGGTACTGATCACATTTAAAAACACTGACAAACCTGGAACCCAAGAGTTTCCAGAACCAGGCATATACTAAAACTCATGGGATCCTATTGGGTTTTCAAATGTACAGGGGGTTAGAAACAATGAGATTCAAAACCACACAGGATCTGAATGAGTTTTTAGATATTGGCAGACCTAGAACCCAATAGGTTCCAGAACCAAAGTTATAGCTAGAAGTCGTGGGAACCTCTTTGATTTTAACATATAGGGGGTTGGAAACCGTGAGGTTCTAGACCATATAATATTTGATGATATTCCAAAACATTGGCAGACCTAGAATTCAAGAGATTCACAAACCATCCAGGATTCTCAGAACCCATGAGATCCTATTGAATATTGAAACATTGAGAGGTAGTGTATGTCACTTTTGCTAGATTAGCTGCACCTCAGTCCTGAGAGTGCAACCCACCAGGTGTCTGGCCTTGTGCTTCTAACCTTTCCCAGGGGGACTCTGGCAGTTCTCCCACACTTAATCTGAGCCCTGGTTTACAGCACCTGGTGGATCAAGCAGCTTACACTACAGGTGAACAATGGGGAGCCAACTTCAACCAAAGTCTCGTTTCCATCTGAACATGAGCAATGAAACATTTAGAGAAACAAGGTTTTAAAAGAAGAGAGGGGCTATGCTCATGTCTAACTTTCCTACAGCCCTCCACCCTGGCTGGTGGCCTGCAGAGGCCTGGCTTCCTCAGACACCCCTGTGGGCCCTATGTGAAAAATGGTGGAGCACCCCAAAAACGTCTGCCTGTCCTCTGGGTACATTTAGAGATTCCAAAGCCAGAAGGAGCATGGTGGTCCCCTACTTTGACCTCATGCAGAATATTCCTGACTTGGTCCCTGGTTGAACTAGAGCAGATCTCTTTTCTATATTCCTGATGGTTCTAAATCCTAATGGATTCCCAGGTATCTCACTGTTCATAAACCCTGCATTGTCCCTGGATACTAGATTCCCTGCTGTCTCCAGAATTCCATGCGTTCAAAGTCAGTCAATTTTTTCAAACTCAATGGGTCATCAATGGAACCAGATCAGTAGCCAGCTCCAGAATCTTGTTTGTTTTAGGTCTCTCAATGTGTTCTAACCTAATTGACTCTCTTGGATTCTGCATCTCTATCTGGCTCTAGAATCTCATTCATTGTAGCCCTCTCAATGTGTTCAAATGCAAAGTCTATGGGTTCTAGATTCCCGTCTGGATCTAGGACATCACTGGATTCTAGAGTGTTTTTAAACCACATAGAATCCAACAGATTCCAGATTGTTTGCTAAAAGTTTCATCGTGGTTCTAGATTTCCAAATGGTTTAAAATCCATTAGCTGCAGTATATTATAGAGGAGTCTGTGTGTTATAATAGTGAGATCTAGCTCTTCTCTAGTAGCTTTTCATCAGTAGATCTCAAAGAACTTTAGCAAGGTCAGTAGCAGTCTTCCCGTTTTTACAAATGGGGAAACTGAGACACAGAGTGGGGAAGTGACTTGGTCAAGGTCACCCAGTAGAAACTTCGGTACATCCACGGGCACAACCGGGAACAAACTCATGTCTTCTCTGTCCCAGCCCAGGTCTCTATTTGTTGAATCTCCTTAGATTGTGGGCTCTCTGGGACAGGGACTATCTTTTTGCTCTGTGTTTGTACAGTGCCTAGCACAGTGGGGCTCTGGGTGAGGTTTCGAGCTCCCAGAACTACTGAAATAAAAAATAATAATGAATAATCATTCCTGGGTGTTGGGGGTACGCCATTGGGGGTATGCCAGGTACAGTTCTGCTGCCCTTGGTTCACACAACAAGGATAGTAACCCTTTATTAATCCTGCCCCAAAAACAAGGAGACTAGGGATCCAACACCAGCCACAAGTGATCATTTGGGCAAGCGATCCCATCATCGTGAGCACCTAGGCAGGGTGGGTTTGTCCATGCAAACGAGATCAGCTTCTGAAGTCTTTTTCCACAGCTCACCACTAGATGTCAAGGGAGAGCTCATCCACACTCTGCTTACACCTGGAACGTGGCACCAAGCTGCAGGGGCTCTGCTGGAATCTGCTGGAGCAAAGGGTGGTCGCTTGATTGGGGACGCCATGAGATGCAGCCCACTGATGATGAGCTGCTGTTAATATTCACAAATCGCCCTGACGCCCCCGTGCATGGGGCAACTGCCTGCAACGGAGGCGGGGGGGGGCGGGGTTGTAATGCAAATTTAGGGTCATATGGTTCCCGTGATACAGACTCCCTCTCCCACCCCTTGCACGTGCTGATTGAAAATTTTCAGATGGTTATAATGTTCTCGATTCAGAGTGAGGCGAAAAAGCAAAGAGGCCGAATTTCAGGAAACATCGAGCCTGGACGGCCCCTGAGCTCAGCTACGTAATGGGACCGAGGGTCGGTGTGGCTGTACTGCAAAAGTGAGTCTACTCCTCAAGCTGTTCACACCTGTGTTTAATAGAAGTTTACACCTTTGTGAGGTACGTCTTCCACCAGAAATTGAGGGTGAGGAACAGCCCCATTGAGCTGACACGAGCGGGCCTAGAGACACAGCCTCTGCTCTTTTGATCTAGAAAGGGAGATGTTTGTGTTCTCGTCTCTATTATCACCTTTGACCTGGTGTCTTCAGCCACAACGGGGCTGAATTGGGACCACAGATGGCATGTAAGTCCTGTGCCTTTAACCGATTCTTCGTGTCTCTGGTTCTTCCGAAAAATGAGGGGGGGGGGGGGCTCTTAGTTGGAGATGACCCCAAATGAATTTTTTTAGCAAATTTTTTAGCAAATGAAAAGGGGGGGATTGTTTCAGTCCGCACAAAATGGTGTTTTTGTTGTGAGCTTAGATTTTACACATTTTAAATAAAATTGAAGTACACTTCAAGACAAAGCCATTTCGAAAAAGAAAATCAAAATATTTCATTTGAAAATGTCAGAGTTTTGGTGATTGAGCGAAACAATTTGGCAAATTTGATACTAATTCACTAAATGTTTTGGTGTTAATAAATTTGCTCTAACTGCTAGAGACCACTGCCCTCCCAGAGCTGGGGATTCAACCAAGGAGACCTTGCTCCTAGGCGCCTCCCCCACCCCCCTGTACCATGCTAGACTCCACTACCCTCCCAGAGGCAGGAGAAGAATCCAAGAACTCTGAAGTGAAGTCAACAGAGCTACACTGATTTACACTGGCTGAGGATCTGGCTTGTTAACTCCATGCCCTACTGCCTTATGGGTTTAATATTCCAAAATAATTGGTGATTATTTGTTATGCTTCTATTTTTGGAGGGTTTCCCAGATGAACACTGTGAAGGGGCACGACTCACCACTGCGGTGCCTCCTGCTGGCTGTCCAGGGAATTAGCACTGTGCCCTCTTCTGGTGGTGTCTTGCCTGCTCTCACCTCTGTTCCTGGACCCACGTCACTCCCAGGACCATGGCGTCCTCCTTCAGTGACACTGCCCTCTGGCTGTGCCACACTCTATGTTCCCCCCATCACGCCTAGAACTCAAGAGGTTTCAGAACTAGCCAAATATCTAGAACTCGTGTGGTACTACTGTGTGTGTGTGTGAGAAAAGGTAGATTGTCATAAACACACAGGGAAGGGTAATAACCTTTATGTATGCAGTAACATAGAATCATAGAAATGGAAGGGACCTTGAAAGGTCATTGAGTCCAGTCCCCTGCCTTCACAGCAGGACCAAGTACCATCCCTGACAGATTATTTTACCCAGAGCCCTAAATGGCCCCCTCAAGGATTGAACTCACAACCCTGGGTTTAGCAGGCTAATGCTTAAACCACTGAGCTATCCCTTCCCCCCTAAAATCCCTCCAGGCCAGAGGTACAGAATCACTTTACCTGTAAGAAGTTAAGAAGCTCAAATAACCTGGTTGGTACCTGATCAAAAGGACCAATAAGGAAAGAAGATACTTTCAAATCTTGGGGGAAGGGGGGAGGAGAGGTTTTTTGGGGGCTCTCTTTGTTTGTTCCCTCTCTGGATGGAGAGAGAGACCAAGCAGGTAAAACATCTCCTGAAAACATATCTGAAATGATACATCTAAAATTACAGAAATTGTAAGTGTTACCTCAGTTCCCCTAAAAACCAACCCAGGGTCACACTTGTATTATTTTTATTATGATGCTGCTGTTGCATCAGATAGAAAAGAGATGGAGCTTATCTACACACGCACACATTCACCGCATTCATACCCTCATGCACCCACACACTTACACAGGCTGAGAGTTACAGGAGACAGCATGGAAGCCGAAAAGCCACAGCGTGGTAGATCTGGTGTGTCCGCCTGCGGTCATGAATGCAAGCTGGTGAGCAGGTCAAGGAGCAGCAGCTTGTGTGCATGCCTTCTTCCTTTTTCTGGAACTGAGTGGCTCCTGTCATGTACACTGAGTTTTTCTTCTGTGTTCGTCACCGAGAAGCATTCCCAGCCTAGTTTCATTCATGCATACCAGGTTCTTCTTTTCTTTACAGCACCCCATGATTGCCTTCTCAGGGCAGATTACATCAGGCACCCCTGCCTCCTGTTTCTGGGCTCCTTTCTCCTTGCATTTCCTCTCTGCCCAGTCTCACATGCACTTCCTTATTCACACTCCCTTATCTTCCCCACACACTCCCTCGTTCACACTCTCTTTGATTGCATGATGGGATATTACAAAGCTTGGAAGTTCATGGAAGTTGGTAACATGAAAAGGTTACAGAGCTTGCAAAGGTTACAAAACTTAAAAGGCTATGTTAACAATAATTGAAGATACAAAGTCTGCAAAAAGGTTGCAGAACTTATTGATACAAGTTACAGATCTTACAATTGCATTTGAACAGAGGCTTTACATAACAGTAAGTAAAGGCAAGGAAATGTGTTAGATTATCTTTTGTTTTACCTTGTGATTTTCCCTATGCTAAGAGGGAGTTTTATTCCTGTTTTTTGTAACTTTGAATCTGAGCCTAGAGGGGAATCCTCTGTGTTTAAATCTTTTTATTACCCTGTAAAGTTACCTTCCATCCTGATTTTGCAGGTGTGATTCTTTTACTTCTTCTTTAAATAAAGTTCTTCCTTTAAGAACCTGTTTGATTTTCAGTGTCCTAGGGACAAAGGGTCTGGTTGGTACTCACATTATTCTCAAGCCTCCCCAGGAAAGGGGGTGAAAGGGCTTGGGGGAATATTTTGGGGAACAAGGGACTCCAAGTGACCCTTTTCCTGAATTTTTCTCTAAATCACTTGGTGGTGGCAAAAATACCATCCAGGGACAAGGAAAGGATTTGTGCCTTGGGGAAGTTCTTAACCTAAGCTGGTAAAAATAAGGTTAGGGGATCTTTCATGCAGGTCCCCACATCTGTACCCCAGAGTTCAGAGTGGGGAGGGAACCCAGATACCCCCCTTCTGGGGGGACCTGTAGTCTACTGCCCGGCCACTCCCTTCAGTGGCAAACTGCAGTCAACGGTCTAGCCACTTCCTTCAGTGGCTCCGGCACCCTCTTTGCCCTTGTGTCAGGGCCCCAGTCTGCAGATCCCTGCAGCCTGCCAGGAGCTGCCTTTAGCTCCCTGCGTCTCTGCCTGCAGCACTGCTCTGCCCAGGGGGCTTGCTGCCCTCCTCCTGCAAGACAGCCAATCCTGCTCCCTTCTCCAGGTCCAGGGAGTAACTGCCACTGCTCTGTTCTGCAGCCCTCCATGTACATGTGATTCCATGTACTTTGCTGTCAAAGTGGAGAATGTTCCCAATTCCAGATATGCTGCCCCAAAGGGTCTTGCTTGTAAAAGGCTTTAGGTTACATAGGGTTTTTTTTTCTTAAATGGAGTGGCTTGTAAACCGGGAGTTTCTTGAACTACCCGGATATCTAAAATTCACAGGATCCTACTGTTTTGTTTTTTTCAAACATATAGGTGTTTGGAGCCCTTGAAGTACTAGACCATGTCAGATCTGATTGGATTTCAAAATATTGTCACACCTAGAACTCAAGAGGTTTCAGAACTAGCCAAATATCAAGAACTCGTTATACTACTCTCTCTCTCTCTCTCTCTCTCTTTCTCTGTATAGATAGATATAAATTGATATAGATATATACATATGTAAACCCAATAGCACCCCATCAGTTCTAGATATTTGAGTAGTTCTTGAACCTCTTGAGATCTAGGTCTGACAAGTTTTTTAAAACCCAAACTGGTCCTATGTCAGCTAGGACATCATATATGAGGTTGGAAACTAGGACGTCCTGGACCACATAGGACCTATTGGGTTTTAAAATTGTGACAGACCTAGAACCCCGAAGGTTCAAGAACCAGCCAAATATCTAG
Source organism: Platysternon megacephalum (assembly GCA_003942145.1). Taxonomy (NCBI): domain Eukaryota; kingdom Metazoa; phylum Chordata; order Testudines; family Platysternidae; genus Platysternon; species Platysternon megacephalum. The sequence goes on along the minus strand of QXTE01000553.1, from coordinate 164,822 downwards.
AACTCATAGAATCTTATTGGCTTTTGAAACATACGGGGGGTTTGAAAACATTATGTCTAAATCTAGCCCACATCAGATCAGATCTGATTGCAAAGAGTGACATAGCTGGGACCCAAGAGGTTAACAATCAGCTGGGATTCCTAGAATCCATGAGATCCTATTGAATTTTGAATCAGCGAGAGGTGGAATCTGTCATGGTTTTCACTCTTGTTTTGTCTGAACAGTAAAACATATATGTCTAATTTACCTACAGCCTCCACCCTGGTCTGCTAGCCTACACAGGCCTGGCTTCCTCAGAGACCCCAGACACCTAGGTGACAACAGGTGCACAACACCAACAACATCTGCCTGACTTCTGGATGGATTCAGAGCTTTCAAGGCCAGATGGAGCATGGTAGTCCCCTATCTGAACTGCTGCAGAATACCCTTGAATTAGTCCATGGTTGAACTAGAGCAGATATCTAGAAAAACACCCAAATCTGCCTTAAAAATTGCCAGTGATGGAGAATCCACCAGGGGGGTCTTTTAAAGTCTGTATTGTCCATTGGATCTATTAGCCCCGAGCCTTGGCCAATGTTTTTTAACTTGGCTGGAGCTGGCAAGTGGGATCTTCTTGGTTACTTGGACGTTACCTCTTCACCACCCTGAAGTGTTCACAGGGAGGTGGTTTCTCTGGAGCCGCTCTTTGTCCTGCTGGCTTCTTTTCCTTACCGGCTGCTCTTAAACTAAGCCAGAGCCTCCACACACTAAATATCCCAGTGACAGGGCCATGCGGTGATTGTAAAGTATTTCAGAGCCCTCACACAAACCTTATGGAATCTAAGTAGTTCAAGTAACACCCAGGAATGATTAATATTTATTATTTATTATTTCAAGTAGTTCTGGGAGCCCCAGTCCTGGCCCAGGACCTCGCTGTGCTAGATGCTGTACAAACAGAGGAAAAAGAGAGTCTATGTCCTAGAGATCTCACAATCTAAGGGGATGCAATGGATAGAGACCTGGGCAGGGATGCAGAAGACCTGGGTTTGTTCCTGGTTCTGCCATAGGATGGACCGAAGGTTCTACTGGGTGACCTTGGCCAAGTCACTTCTGCACTCTGTGCCTCAGTTTCCCCATTTGTAAAAACTGGAAGACTGCTACTGACCTCCTTCCTAAAGTTCTTTGAGATCTACTGATGACAAGCACTAGAGAAGAGCAGTAGAGAACTAGATATCTCTACTATAATACTCAGACTCTTCTATAATATACTACATCTAATGGATTAAAAACCATTTGGAAATCTAGAACCACAATAAAAATTTTAGCAAACAATCTGGAACCTGTTGGATTCTATGTGGTTTGAAAACACCCTAGAATCCTGTGATGTTCTAGATCTAATCAGGAATCTAGAACCCTTTGACTTTTAATTTGAACACATTGAGAGGCTTACAAGAATTGAGATTCCAGAGCCATCTAGTGATGCAGAATCCAAGAGATTCAATTAGGTGAGAACACATTGAGTCATCTAAAACAAACAAGATTCTGGAGCTGACTACTGATCTGGTTTTATTGATGACCCACTGAGATTGAAAAAATTTAGAGACCTAGAATGCATGGGATTCTGGAGAGAGAGCAGGGAATTTAGAATCCAGGGACACTGCAGGGTTTATAAACAGTGATATACCTGGAACCCATCAGGATTTAGAACCATATGGGATCTAGGAACAAAGGGGATGCCAAGTTTTCTACTCTCCCTAAGTCTGGGCACCTTCAGGCCATCTCCTGTTTTGTGTTCTCAACTTCTGACCCCTGCCTTCTGTTAGACTCGGGGCACTGCTGCAGAGATCGTCAACAAAAGCCGCCTTGACCAGAGTGAGAAGAAACATCCTGAAGACCTGCCAGAACTTCTCCCCAATGAAGAGCTAGAGGATGGGGGAGAAGGAGCAATTGACGCATGACGTGAAGGTGTAAATGACCAAAAGGGCGCCTGTCACTGACTCTGGCACCTCCTTCTTGGAGAGCTTCAAGCCATGGTAGAGGTGGTAGGACAGCCAGCCAAGGAAGAAGGAAATCACCATGGCCACCATTACTTTCAGGGGCTTCCCAGTGCACGCCCTCTTCTTCTCCTTCATCTTCAGCCCCACCTGGATGTAGCATCCCACAATGGTGCAGAATGGCAGCAGGAAGACAGCAGGAACCAGACCATAAAGACAGCCAGGTGGACCCGTCTGCCCAGGTCCTGCTTCTCGGCTCCGTTCCAGTCTCCGGAGATGTTGTAATTATTGATGCAGGTGATCCTGCCCCCTTCCACCATGCGGGTCTCCCGGAAAGCCAGGTAGGGAGCACTGAGAGTGAAGGAGGCCAGCCACACACCTGCGGCCAGCTTTCCAGTCCAGAGCTGGGTGCAGTGATTCCAAAACCTGATGGGATTGTGAATAAGGGTGTCGAAGTCCAGGCTGATGAGTGTGAGAAGTAAGATGGAGGTGAACATGTTCAGAGAGAGACATATATAGAGGAGTTCGCACATGGCCATGATGAAGACCCAGTGAAAACCCAGGAGAATATAGATGGCGAAGAAGGGGATCAGCAGGGTGAAGAGGAGGTAGCAGGAGACCAGGTGGAGGAACCGCAGCATGGTCACCGTCCTCTTCATCTTCAGTCCCAACACCCAGAGGTACAGCCCGTTCCCCACCACACCCACCAGGAAGGTGGGGAAGAGCAACACGGCTGCGGCGAGGTGAGCAGTGCTCACAGCAGCTGGGGTCTGGCTGGAATTCTCCCCAGTGGTTGGTTGGATGGTCGAGTTGCCTTGGTCCATGGTGCCCTGGGGAGAGACAGAAGAGGGCAAAACGGAGAATGGAAGACAAAGAAGGGAGAATTACCAGAGGGTTAGGAACGTACCATTGGAGAGGACCTCTCTGGCACCCTCTGGTCCTCCAGACTATCCAGGCTGGGTATTCTATGATCAACTGAGATGTGGCCAGTGGAACTCACTGCTACAAGACAGAGCTATGGGCCACCTCTTGCATTGAGCGTTCTGTGCCCAGGATTTTTGTGATATCCTCATCAGCACCCTTGTATGACCCTTTCCTTCCTAAGTGAGAGAAGGACCCTGGAGTTATAGGGAAATGGATGGAGCCAGTTGGACACATCAGCGATTTATCACTGTGAATTTCAAACCAGGTGTGGTTCCTTTTCAAAAATTTAATACAATTTTTTTGTTGTTAATGGAAAAAGTGGAAACTGGATTTTTTTCAGGTTTTGGAACCTGACTGGGGTAAAAGATTTGGAAGTTTCAGTAAATGTTTCGGGGGATGGATAAAAAATGGCAGTTTTGGTAAGAAAAAACCAAATGCTTGGGTTTTGAAAACAGATTTTTGATAAGGGAAAAGAACCCAATCAGGTTCCAATAACTGTATTGGGGGGTTGATTAAAAACCGTCAGTTTTGATGAAAACCATTCGGAGTCTTCGTAAAAGTCTTGAGTTTTCAGAAAACAGCTTTTAGCCCAAGCTTCGATTTTTGAAAACTGGTTTTCAGGTAAAAAAAAAAACACTGATTTTTCAGTTTTAAAAAATCCACTTGTCAGGCTGTTTTTTTGGTTAAAGTTTATCAAAGTTTATTAAAAACCGATTCTTTTTAAACTGCAAAACTCAACACTTTTACCTCCCAAATGTAAAAGTTTGTACATTTCAGGTCAGAGGTTAGGAAAAACTTTCCAACTCCCAAGGGGGAGACGCTCTGGAATTGGCTTCCAGGGGTGGTTTTGGGATCCCCATTACTGGAGGGTTTTAAGAAGAGCCGGACAAACACCTGGCGGCTTTTCTGGAAGATGCTCTTGGCAAACACGAGGGATTGGGCTCAGTACGGGGGGACTAATTGAGAGCCCCTAGCCTGGGGTGTGCCGGAGATGAGACTGGAACGATCTAGGGGCCTGTCTGGGTTCCAGACAGATGAATTTATGAATTAGCAGCGGCAGGAGGCTGACNAGGGATTGGGCTCAGTACGGGGGGACTAATTGAGAGCCCCTAGCCTGGGGTGTGCCGGAGACGAGACTGGAACGATCTAGGAGCCCATCTGGGTTCCAGACGGATGAATTTATGAATTAGCAGCGGCAGGAGGCTGAGAATTCAGAGCAACTTTGCCCTTACGTCAGAGACCTCTCCACTGGGTTCTCTTCTCGCTGGGGATAAATGCGTGTGACATCTGGCCAGCCAGACCCCCGGCACAGACCTGAGCNGAATTAGCAGCGGCAGGAGGCTGAGAATTCAGAGCAACTTTGCCCTTACGTCAGAGCCCTCTCCACTGGGTTCCCTTCTCACTAGGGATAAATGCGTGTGACATCTGGCCAGCCAGACCCCCGGCACAGACCTGAGCGTCACCGGCACACGTGAGGCTCGGCAGGCTGGGGACAACGGGAAGGGGAACTGCCGTCTGGCTGATGCAGAAAACCACAAAAGCTGAAGTGGTTTCACAAATGCACGTGCCTAACCCAGCAGGAGAAAGTGCCGTGCTTCTGTGCCTGGAAGGGGTTTTCCATCTGGCAGCCTTGGGCCTTCTTAAGGGCTGGGACTCAGGAACGCCCGGTTTCTATTCCTGCCTTGGGGGGTGGGGTCTAGTGGCTAAAGCTTGAATACCCAAGGACAGAAAAACTGCTCAAGGGTCCCATCTACCCCGGCGTCTTCTCTCTTGCAAAGTCCAGCTGCTTCTGAGGAAGGCACAAGGCACCCCCTAGTGGATGAGGATGGAATAATCTCCCTCTGGGGGAAATTCACTGCTAGCCCCTTATGCCTAGGGGTTGGTTCCTGCTCAAAGCAGGTGGGTCTAACCCCTTTCCAAGCATCTTGCTCTGAGTTTTAACTCTTGGCTATAAAGGCTCCGCTTGTCCTCATTACTCATAAGTAAGGCTATGTTTTAGTCATGGGTATTTTTAGTAAAAATCATGGACAGGTCACGGGCAGTAAACAAAAACTCAGGGCCTGTGATCTGTCCATGATTTTTACTATATACCCCTAACTACAACTTGGGGCTGGGGTGCTCGGGCGGGGGTGGGGTGGGGGGGGGTGCCACGGGTGCTCAGGGAGTGGCCCGGTATCACCACTGGTGTTGGGAGGGTGGGGGACGCGGTACACAGCACAGGACCCCCATAAGTGTTGGGGGGGGGGGTTGGCAGGGCTGGCAGGGTCCCTGCTCCGACCGGCATGTGTGTGCAGCTCCTAGGAGGAGGGGCGGCCAGGGAGCTCCGCGTGCTGCTCCCACCACAAGCGCCGACTCCGCAGCTCCCATTGGCTGGGAACCGCAGCCAATGGGAGCTGCAGGGGGCAGCGCCTGCAGGCACGGGCAGCACACTGAGTCCCCCGACCCCTCCGCCTAGGAGCTGCAGGGACATGGCAGTGGGAGCCTGGGAGCCCACCCAACCAGGCAAACACCGCCCCTCCCCCCAAATGCCTGCCCAGCCCTGAGCCCCTTCCCACACCCAAACTGCTGTTGCTGCTGCTGGCCCAGGCCCTGGACTCTGCACTTGTCCTTGTTGAAACTCATGAGATTTCTTTTGGCCTGGTCCTCCACTTTGACTAGGTCACTCGAACCTGTCCCTACTCTCCAGCGTATCTACCTCTCCTGCTAGCTTAGCGTCATCTGCAAACTTGCTGAGGGTGCAGTCCATCCCATCCTCCAGATCATTCATGAAGATATTGAACAAAACCGGCCCCAGGACCGATCCCCTGGGACACTCTGCTTGAAACCGTCTGCCAACTAGACATCGCGCCACTGATCACGACCTGCTGAGCCTGACGATCTAGCCAGCTTTCTATCCACCTTATAGTCCATTCATCCAGCCCATACTTCTTTAACTTGCTGGCAAGAATACTGTGGGAGACCGTATCAAAAGATCTCCTAAAGTCAAGATATATCACGTTCACCGCTTTCCGCATATCCACAGAGCCAGTTATCTCCGTAGATCTCAAAGACCTTTGCCAAGGAGGTCAGTAGCAGTCTCCTGGATTTTACAAATGGGGAAACTGAGGCACAGAGTGACTTGGCCCAGGGCACTCAGTCTGCCAGTGGCAGAGCCAGGAATAGTACCAAGACCTCCTGAGACCTGGTCCAGGTCTCTATCGACTCTGACTCCTTAGACAGTAAGCTCTTCCGTGCATGTCTTTTTCCTCTCTCTTTATACAGTGCCTAGCAAGGTGGGGCTTGTGCCCATGACTAGACCTCCCACTAGGTTCTTGCCCTGGCTCTGGGAGGGGAGCGGGGGCTAGTTTTAAAGCAACGGCTGTTTCTTAAGTGGTTGCTCTGCTAAGACAGTGTCCGAAGGATCATTTCCATTTATGGTTTGCAGCTTTTCTATTTAGAGAGCAAGTGGGGGCGGAGCATGCAGTACACACAGAGTTAAGGGGAGTGACCTCAACACACAGGGCAGTACTGAGGCAGGGACAGACAAACGGACGCTTTGCTGGGCAAACACACATCATCCGAGTCTCTGCACTGGGTATGTTTCCACCACTTGCTGCCCAGGTGAGTCATGATGAAAGGCAGAGGCCCCCTCATTGGGTTTGAAGGGGAATTTCCTTGTAAGGCTACATAGAAACCACAGAAATTTGCTATTGTAAAGGCAAATCGGTGGGAGTCCCTGCCACGGGGTATCAATGGTGTTAGCCTGTGAAACTCCCTGACACTAGGTATCAGTGGTGTTAACCTGTGAAACTCCCTGACACTAGGTATCAGTGGTGTTAACCTGTGAAACTCCCTGCTACTGGGTATCTGTGGGGTTAGCCTGTGAAACTCTCTGACACTAGGTATCAGTGGGGTTAGCCTGTGAGACTCCCTGATTCTGGGTATCTGTGGGGTTAGACTGTGAGACTCCCTGACTCTGGGTATCTGTGGGGTTAGACTGTGAGACTCCCTGACTCTGGGTATCTGTGGGGTTAGCCTGTGAGACTCCCTGCCATTGGGTAGCACTGGGGTTAACATGGGGCACTCAATAGACAGAGGTAGTAGGTGAGATCTGTAATGCGGGTGAATTTTTTGCTCTTGTTTCGTGGTAATCAGATGAGGTGTTCCCCATTTGCAGAGTGTAAACGACAGGATCCCACGTCCCTCCCAGCGCCCAGGAGTCTTAGCTCCCCGCCCCTCCCCCATTCTCTAACCATTAGGCAATTCTACAGAGCTAATAAGGCTGTGAGGGGGGAAATCCCAGACAGAGGCAGGGGTCCCTAGTGCAGAGCTGGCAGCGCAGCTGGCGTCAGAGAAGCAGCTCGGTGGATTAAGGCTTCCTGTGTTACAATGAGGATGAGAAGGACCCTGCACGCTCTCATGAGTCAGGGTGTAGCAGCAGTTCCTGTGACTGGCAGATAAGCACAAGAGATGGGTGGGGGAGGGGCGGTCTTGTCTTCCTTGTAGCAGTGAGTTCCACTGGCACCAGTACGCTACGAGTCAACAGCACTGATCCTCACCTAACTGAGTGGGCCTGATCCCCTGCCCTGGGGCCAGATTGGAGCTGGCCACCCTAGAGGGGAAAGGCCCCAGGGCCCATTCCCTGCTCCCCTGAGCCAGCCAGACATCTGTAGCACAACTACATGGTATTCTCTGCATAGTTGTATATTTGACCTACTAGAGTGTCCCCTTCTCCACTCCGCCCACGTCTGCTATTCCCCTTGTCCTCCCCTACTGCTCACAGCTCTATCCTGCAGCAGTGAGTTCCACCAGCTATAGCCCACTTTCTGAGAATATCCAGTCTGGATATTCTGGAGGACCAGAATCCATTAGGTGTAGTGTATTATAGAAGAGTCTGTGTATTATAATAGCGTTATCCAGCGAGGTCCTCTCAAAAGTTACCTTCCTAACCCACTCTTGTATTTCTCCTTCTCCTCTTTCACTCTCCCTTTTCACCTCCACTGTCATCCCTTCCAACCCCGCTTCTGTCTCTCCCCAGGGCACCATGGACCAAGGCAACATGACTCTCCCACCAACCACGGTGGCAAATTCCAGCAAGACCCCAGAGACCATGAAGACCGCTCACCTGGCCTCTGCTGTGTTGCTTTTCATCACCTTCCTGGTGGGTGTGCTGGGGAATGGTCTGTACCTGTGGGTGCTGGGGCTGAAGATGAGGAGGACGGTGACCACCCTCTGGTTCCTCCACCTGGTCTCCTGCTACCTCCTCTTCACCCTGCTGATCCCCTTCTTCGCCATCTACATCCTCCTGGATTTCCACTGGGTCTTCGGCACGGCCATGTGCAAGCTTCTCAATGCCTTCGGTTCCATGGGCATGTTCTCCTCCATCTTCCTTCTCACACTCATCAGTCTCGACCGCTACACCCTCACTCACCATCCCATTTGGTCCCGGAATCACCGCACCCTGCCCCGGGCTTGGAAGCTGGTCATGGGCGTGTGGCTGGCCTCCTTCGGTCTCAGCGCTCCCTACCTGGCTTTCCGGGAGACCCGCGTGGTGGACGGGGGCAGGATCACCTGCATCAATAATTACAACATCTCTGGAGACTGGAATGAAGCCAAGATGCAGGACCTGGGCAGAAGGGTCCACCTGGCCATCTTCATGGTCCGGTTCCTGCTGGGTTTCCTGATGCCCTTCTGCACCATTGTGGGATGCTATGTCCGTGTGGGGCTGAAGATGAAGGAGAAGAAGCTGGCGTGGGCTGGAAAGCCCTTCAAAGTCATGGTGGCTGCCATGGTTTCCTTCTTCCTTGGCTGGCTGCCCTACCACCTCTTCCATGGCTTGAAGCTCTATAAGAAGGAGATGCCAGAGTCAGTGATGGGTGCCCTCTTGGTCACTTACACCTTCACATCCTGTTTCAATGCCTCCTTCTCCCCCATCCTCTACCTCTTTGTGGGGGAGAAGTTCTGGCAGGTCTTCAGGACGTCTCTTTTCACTCTGGTCAAAGCGGCTTTTGTCGACGATCTCAGCAGCAGTGCCCCTGTGTCTAGTGGAAGACATGGGTCAGAAGTTGAGAACACAAAACAGGAGATGGCCAAACTTAGGGAGAGTTGAAAACTTGGCAACCCCTTTGTTCTTAGATTCCTGCTGGTTCTGAAGCCTAATGGGTTCCAGGTATCTCAATGTTTATTAACCCCTCAATGGTCCTGGATTCTAGATTCCCTGCTGTCTCCAGAATCCTACACGTTCTAGGTCTCTCAATTTTTTGAAACTCAATGGGTCATCAGTGGTACCAGAATGATAGCCAGCTCCAGAATCTTGTTGGTTTTTGGTCTCTCAATGTGTTCTAACCTAATTGACTCTCTTGGATTCTGCATCTCTAGCTGGCTCTGGAATCTCATTTATTGTAAGCCATTCAATATGTTCAAACTCAAAGTCTATTGAGGTCCCTGACTGGATCTAGGACATCACTGGATTCTAGAGTGTTTTCAAACTACAAAGAATCCAACAGGTTCCAGGTTTTGTGGTTCTAGATTTCCAAATGGTTTTTAATCCATTAGGTGTAGTATATTATAGAAGAGTCTGTGTATTATTATAGCGATATCTAGCTCTTCTCTAGTGCTTGTCATCAGTAAATCTCAAAGATCTTTAGGAAGGAGCTCAGTAGCAGTCTTCCAGTTTTTTCAAATGGGGAAACTGAGCCAGAGAGTGGGAAAGTGACTTGGCCAAGGTCACCCAGCAGGCCAGTGGCAGAACTGGATCAAATGCCGGTCTCCTACATCCCAGCTGAGGTTTCTTTCAATTTCATCTTCTTACGCAGTGAGATCTCTGGGATTGGTTCTGTATTTTTGCTCTGTGTTTGTATCGTGCCTAGCACAGCAGGGTTCTGGGCCAGGACTGGGGCTCCCAGAACTACCAAAATAAATAATAATAATAATGATATTAATAATAATGATTCCCAGGTTTTCCTTGAACTATGTAGTTTCTGTAAGGTTTGTGTGGCTCCTCTGACATAATTACAAACACTGTGTGACCCAATCACTGGGATATTTCGTGTGGGGAGGCTCTGGTTTAGTTAAAGAGTGTCCGGTAAGGAAATCAGGCCGGTTGAATAAAAAGCTGCTCCAGAGAAACCACCTGCCCATGAACACTTCAGGGTGGTGAAGAAGGAACGTCCAAGTTAATAAAAATGATGGGTGATCATTCATAATATTATGGATACGAAATTGCAATGAAACATACCAAACATGCCATGTAAGCTATCAGTGGGAAAATTATCATTTGATAAATATGATAATCTTGTTTATGTGTATGTATCATCTTTGTATCATGAGTTGTAAATAATTGTGGTATATTAATATCTCAAACCTGTGCTGTGTATCTGGGTGACACCCCCAGAAAGATCGCATCAGCACTGTCCAGGCTGTTCAATGGCCCATCAAGAATTGGCTGGCAGCATTGTATTTTGGGTAAGATCCAAACCAGTATTGATCTGGGAATGCGGCTGGCCTTTTGGGGATTAGAAGAATATTTTGTATAATGAATAGAATTTTAAGTAACTTCTCACTTTACTGGACCTATTTTCTGACTGGGAGATAAGATTGGAATGCAATAAAGGAGACTGGGGGATTATTATTATTTTTTTGTTTTTTGGCTTCTTGATAACCCATGTGGGGGATCAGGAGTATAGCTTGAGACTGGTTGGTGAATCTAACTACTGTATTAACCATCAGTTTTGGGATAAACTTCTCTCCTTTTTGCAGCCTGCCCTGATCTTGGCATTTTCAGTGTGGGCTGCCCTCTGCACCTCTGGTCACAGGTCACAGTAACTGAAGATCTCACCTGCCAGCTCCAGCTAAGTTACTAAACCTTGGGCAAGGCTGGGGTCCAGCAGATCCAAAAGATGATAGAGTTAAAAAGATCCTCCCTGGTCAATTCTCCATCACTGCAATTTTTAAAGCAGGACTGGATGGTATTTCTAACAGGTCTGCTCTAGTTCAACTAGGGACTAATTCAGGGACGTTCTGCAGCAGGTCAGACTAGGGGACCACCATGCTGCTTCTGGCCTTGGAATCTCTGATTCTCTCCAGAGGTCAGGCAGATGTTGTCGGGGAGCTGTTCCAGTTGTCACCTGGACCCACTGGGGTATCTGAGGAAACCAGGCCTGTGTTGGCCACCGCCCCCAGGTGGAGGGTTGTAGGTAAGTTAGACATGTGCGTAGCCCCTCTGTTTTAAAAATCTTTTCCCATTGCTACTGTTCAGACGAAACAAGACTGCCAAACATGACAGATACCACCTCTCGCTGATTCAGAATTCAATAGGATCTCATGGATTCTAGGAATCCTGTCCTGTTCTTAACCTCTTGGGTCCCAGGTCTGTCAGTGTTTTGAATGCGATCTGATCTGATGTAGGTTAGATTTAGACATCATGTTTTCCAAGCCACTTTATGTTTCGAAAGCTAATCGGATCCTATGCATTCTAGATATTTGTCTGGTTCTTGAACCTCTTGGGTTCTAGGTCTGCCAAGATTTTAAAACCCAAAGAGATCCTATGTGGTCTAGAGCGTCCTAGTTTTCAACCTCATATATGACGTCCTAGCCAATATAGGACCAGTCTGGGTTTTAAATTTTTTTGTCAGAGCAAGAACCCAAGAGGTTCAAGAATCACTCAAATGTCTGGACCTCGTGGGGTAGTATTGTGTATTTAAATATGTGTGTGTGTGTATAATGTATATATATATATATATATATATATATATATATATATATATATATACACACACACACACAAACACTTATGTATATGTGTATATGTATATATATATAATACACACACACACACATTAGTACCGCATTAGTTCTAGATATTTGGCTAGTTCTTAAACCTCTAGGTATGACAATGTCTTGAAACCCAATCAGATCTGACATGGTCTAGTACCTGAAGGGTTCCAAGCACATGGAATCACGTACTGACTTGAGACACTTTCCAACAGGCCTGATGTTTACAAAGGCTTCAGCTCCTTCTTCTGGAAAATCAGGCCTCTTTAACGGTGTTCATTTGGGAAATCCCCCCAAAATAGAAGCATAACAAATAATCACCAATTATTTTGGAATATTAAGTCTGTAAGGCAGTAGGGCATGGAGTTAACAAGCCAGATCCTCAGCCAGTGTAAATCAGTGTAGCTCTGTTGACTTCACTTCAGAGTTCTTGGGCTCTTCTCCTGCCACTGGGAGATGAGTGGGATCTAGCAGGTTAGCGGGGGGGCTAGGAGTCAGGACTCCTGGGTTCAAACCCCAGCTCTGTGAGGAAATGGTGTGTAGCAGTTACAGTAGACTTAGTGACACCAAAACATTTAATAAACTAGTGCCAAATTTGCCAAATTGTTTTGCTCAACCACCAAAAAACGGACATTTTCAAAATAAAACATTTCAGTTTTCTTGTTCAAAACAGCTTTGTTTGAAATTTTAAAAATATTTTATTCATTTAAAATGTGTAAAAACCAAGCACAGTTAAAAAAAAAACATTTTGTTTGGACAGAAACAATCTCCCCCCCCCCCCCTTCACACACACACACCTTTTCGTTAGCTAATAATAATACTTTGGAGTCGTTCCAAATGATTCCCCCCCCTCCCCCCTTGGTTTTTCAGAAGAACCAGAGACCCAAAGAATTGGTGATTGGCACAGGACTTACATGCCATCTCTGGTCCAAATTCAGCCCCGTTGTGGCTGAAGACACCAGGTCAAAGATGGTAATGGTGATGAAAACACAAACATCTCTGTTTCTAGATCAAAAGAGCAGTGGCTGTGTCTCTAAACCCCCCATGCGTCAGCCCAACGTGTATGTCACCCTCAAAACCCACCCTCACCCCATGTCTTGAACTCTTCTGCCTTCACAGGAACTCCTGCTACACCCTGACTCGAGAGCGTGCAGAGTCCTTCTCACCCTCATTGTAACACAGGAATCCTCAATCCACAAACCTGCTTCTCTGACCCTCAGCCATGCTGCAGCTCTGCACCAGGGACCTCTGGGCTATTGTCTCTGTCAGGGACTGTGCCCCTGCAGCCTTGTCAGACTGGCCTAATGTTTAGAGCAGGGGAGACTGGGAGCCAGGACTCCTGAGTTCTAGTTCTGCTTCTGGGAGGTGAGTCAGGTCTAGTGGGTTAGAGCTGGGAGGCAAGACCCCTGGGCGGTGGGTGGGTGGCAGGGGGGAGATCCTGCAGCATAGAGTTTTGTAAATGGGGAACACCTCATCTGATTAACCTGAAACAACAGAGAAAAATTCACCCGTGTCACAGACCCCACCTACTACCTCTGTCTATTGAGTCCCCATGTTAACCCCAATAATACCCAGTGGCAGGGAGTCCCACATGCTAATCCCACTAACACCCAGCGGCAAGGAGTCCTGCTGGTTTGCTTTGTTAATAGCACATATCTGTGGCTAATAGGTCGGATTAGCAAGGAAATTCCTCGTCAGACCCAACGAGGGGCCTCTGCCCATCGTCCCGACTCACCTGGGCAGCGCAGGACCCAGCGCAGAGAGAGGCTCAGATGATGTGTGTTTGCCCAGCAGAGCGTCCGTGAGTCTGTGCTGCCCTGTGTGTTGTGGTCTCTCCCCTTAACTCTGTGTCTTCTACACGCTCCGCCTCCACCTGATCTCTGAGCTGGAGAAGCTGCAAACCATAAATGGAAATGATCATTCGAACACTGTCTGAGCAAAGAAACCACCTAAGAAACAGCCACTGCTTTAAAACTAGCCCCCCCCCCCCCACTCCCTTACCATAGCCTGGGATAGACCCCAGAGCCATTGCTACCAGCCCCCCAGCGTCTCTTACCCACTAGACCCCACTCCCCTCCTACGTTTGGGGCTAGAACCCAGATGTCCTGAGTCACCCCTCCCCTGCTCTCACCACTAACCCTGAGGCCTCGGCAGGGAGCAAGAGCCCTCCAGTCCCAGGGCTGCAGCGGGGGTCTGGGCATTGGGGCTTTCTCCGCCCCGCCAGGCACTTCTGCCAGGGAGTGGTGTTGGGGCACAGGGGTTTCCCCCGCCTTTCCCACCAAGTGCTTCTGCCAGGGCTCCAGGATTTCTACTGGGGTGGGGCCGCCAATTGTCCAGAGCCCCTGGGCACAGGCCCCGTCAGCCCATTGGATAATCCACTACTGCCCAGCTTGGGTCCTTTGACCGCTTGGGTGCGGAGGGCCAGGGATGCACAGAAATGTGGGTCCAGCGGTACCCTCAGGGCAAATACCAAGGGAGTTTCTAGAACTAGCCACATATCTAGAATTCACCGGATCCTATTGCATTTTCAAATATATAGGTGTTTGGAGCCCTTGAAGTACTAGACCATGTCAGATCTGATTGGATTTCAAAATATTGTCACACCTAGAACTCAAGAGGTTTCAGAAATAGCCAAATATCAAGAACTCGTTATACTACTCTCTCTCTCTCTCTCTCTCTCTCTCTCGATAGATAAACCCAATAGTACCCCATGAGTTCTAGATATTTGAGTGGTTCTTGAACCTCTTGAGATCTAGGTATGACAAGTTTTTTAAAACCCAAACTCGTCCTATGTCAGCTAGGACATCATATATGAGGTTGGAAACTAGGAGGCTCAAGACCACATAGGATCTCTTCGGGTTTTAAAATCATGGAAGACCTAGAACCCAAAGGTTCAAGAACCAGCCAAATATCTAGAACTCATAGGATCTTATTAGCTTTTGAAACATACAGGGGTTTGAAAACTTTATGTCTAAATCTAGGCCACATCAGATCAGATCAGATTGAAAACACTGACGTAGCTGGGACCCAAGAGGTTAACAATCAGCCAGGATTCCTAGAATCCATGAGATCCTATTGAATTTTGAATCAGAGAGGGGTTGTATCTGTCATGGTTGTCACTCTTGTTTTGTCTGAACAGTAAAACCCATATGTCTAACTTATCTACAGCCTGCACCCTGGGCTAGTGGCCTACACAGGCCTGGCTTGCTCAGACACCACAGTGGGTCCTAGGTGACAACTGGTGCACCACCCCAACCTCTGGGTAGATTCAGAGCTTCCAAGGCCAGATGGAGCATGGTAGTGCCCTATCTGAACTCCTGCAGAATACCCTTGAATTAGTCCCTGGTTGAACTAGAGCAGATCTCTTAGAAAAACACCCAAACCTGCCTTAAAAATTGCAGGTGATGGAGAATCCACCAGAGGGGTCTTTTAAAGTCTTTATTGTTCATTGGATCTGCTGGACCCCGAGTTGGCCAAAGTTTTGTAACTTGGCTAGAGCTGGCAAGTAGGATCTTCTTGGTTACTTGGACGTTACCTCTTCACTGCCCTGCAGTGTTCACGGGTAGGTGGTTTCTCTGGAGCCACTTTTTGTCCTGCTGGCTTCTTTTCCTTACCGGCCGCTCTTAAACTAAGCCAGAGCCTCCACACACTAAATATCCCAGTGACTGGGTCATGCGGTGGTTGTAAAGTATTTCAGAGCCGCCACACAAACCTTATGGAATCTAAGTAGTTCAAGTAACACCCGGGACTGATTATTACTTATTATTTTTTATTTAAGTAGTGCTGGAAGCCCCAGTCCTGGCCCAGGACCTGGCTGTGCTAGGTGCTGTACAAACAGAGCAAAAAGACAGTCCGTGTGCTAGAGATCTCACAATCTAAGGAAATGCAATGGATAGAGACCTGGGCTAGGATGCAGGAGAGCTGGGTTTGTTCCCGGTTCTGCCACTGGACAGACCAAAGGTTGTACTGGGTGACCTTGGCCAAGTCACTTCCCCACTCTGTGTCTCAGTTTCCCCATTTGTAAAAACTGGAAGACTGCTACTGACCTTGGTAAAGTTCTTTGAGATCCACTGATGACAAGCACTAGAGAAGAGCTAGATATCGCTATTACAATGCACTGACTCTTCTATAATATACTACACCTAATGGATTAAAAAAACATTTGGAAATCTAGGACCATGATGAATTTTTTAGGAAACAATCTGGAACCTGTTGGATTCCATGTGGTTTGAAAACACTCTAGAATCCAGTGATGTCCTAGATCCAGTCAGGAATATAGAACCCATAGACTTTTAATTTGAACACATTGAGACGCTTACGATAAATGATATTCCAGAGCCAGCTAGTGATGCAGTATTCAAGAGAGTCAATTAGGTGAGAACACATTGAATGATCTAAAACAAACAAGATTCTAGAGCTGACTACTGATCTGGTTCCACTGATGACCCACTGAGCTTGAAAAAATTGAGAGACCTAGAACACATGGGATTCTCGAGAGAGAACAGGGAATTTAGAATCCAGGAACACTGCAGGGTTTATAAATAGTGATATACCTGGAACCCTCCAGATTTTAGAACCATAGGGGATCTAGGAACAAAGGGAATGCCAAGTTTTCAACTCTCCCTAAGTCTGGGCACCTTCAGGCCATCTCCTGTTTTGTGTTCTGAACTTCTGACCCCTGTCTTCCATTAGACTCAGGGGCACTGCCTCCGTGATCATTGACAAAAGCCGCTTTGACCAGAGTGAGAAGAGACATCCTGAACACCTGTCAGAACTTCTCCCCCATGAAGAGGTAGAGGATGGGGGATAAGGAGGAATTGAAGCAGGAGATGAAGGTGAAAATGACAAACAGGGTGCCCGTTACCAACTCTGGCACCTCCTTCTTGTAGAGCTTCAAGTTGTGGTAGAGGTGGTAGGGCAGTCAGCCGAGGAAAAAGGAAACCAACATGGCCACAATGACTTTCAAGGGGTTCCCAGCCCATGCCCACTTCTTCCCCTTCATCTCCAGCCCCACGCAGACATAGCATCCCACTATGGTGCAGAAGGGCAGCCGGAAGCCAGCAGGAACTGGACCATGAGAACAGCCAGGTGGACCTGTCTGCCCAGGGCCTGCCTCTCGGCTCCGTTCCAGTCTCCGGAGATGTTGTAATTGTTGATGCAGATGAATCTGCCCCCGTCCACCAGCCGGGTCTCCCCAAAAGCCAGGTAGGGAGTGCTGAGACCTAAGGAGGCCAGCCACATACCCACGGCCAGCTTTCCAGCCCAGGGCAGGGAGCGGTCATTCTGAAACCAGATGGGATTTTGAATAAGGGTGTTTAAGTCCACGCTGATGAGGGTGAGAAATAAGATGGAAGTGCACATGCCCAGAGAGAGGCGTGCACATAGGAGTTTGCACATGGCCATGCTGAAGAACCAGTGGAAACCCAGGAGACCAAGTGGAGGAACCGCAATGTGGTCACCGTCCTCCTCATCGTCAGCCCCAGCACCCACAGGTACAGCCCGTTCCCCACCACACCCACCAGGAAGGTGGGGAACAGCAACACGGTTGCGACAAGGTGAGTGACGCTCACAGCAGCTGGGGTCTGGCTGGAATTCTCCCCAGTGGTTGGTTGGATGGTCGTGTTGCCTTTGTCCATGGTGCCCTGGGGAGACAGAAGAGGGGTTAGAAGGGACAACAGAGGAGGGGAAAAGAGAGAGTGGAAGAGGAGGAAGGGAGAAATACCAGAGGGTCAGGAATGCATAATTGGAGGGGACCTCTCTGGGCACCCTCTCGTCCTCCAGACTATCCAGGCTGGGTATTCTCAGATCAACTGGGATATGGCCAGTGGAACTCACTGCTACAAGAGAGAGCTATGGGCCACCTCTTGCATTGAGCGTTCTGTGCCCAGGATTTTTGTAATATCCTCATCAGCACCCTTGTATGACCCTTTCCTTCTTAAGTGAGAGCAAGGACTCTGGAGTAATAGGGAAATGGATGGAACCAGATGGATACGTCAGCAATTTATCACCAGGAATTTCAAACCAGATCTGGTTCCTTTTCAAAAATGTAATGCAATTTTTTGTTGTTAATGAAAGAAGTGGAAACTGGATTTTTTTCAGGTTTTGGAAACTGACTGGGATAAAAAAAATTGGCAGTTTCAGTAAATGTTTTGGGGGATGGATAAAAAATGGCAGGTTTGGTAAGAAAAAACGTGGGGCTTGAGTCAAATGTTGTTTTTATAAACTGTTTTAAGCCCAAATGCTTGGGTTTGGAGAACGGATTTTTGGTAAGGGAAAAAAACCCAGATCCCCGGCACAGACCTGAGCGTCACCGGCACACGTGAGGCTCGGCAGGCTGGGGACAACAGGAAGGGGAACTGCCGTCTGGCTGATGCAGAAAACCTCAAAAGCTGAAGTGGTTTCACAAATGCACGTGCCTAACCCAGCAGGAGAAAGTGCCGTGCTTCTGTGGCTGGATGGGGCTTTCCACCTGGCAGCCTTGGGCCTTCTTAAGGGCTGGGACTCAGGAACGCCCGGTTTCTATTCCTGCCTTGGGGGGTGGGGTCTAGTGTCTAGAGCAGGGGGAGCTGGGAATCAGGACTCCTGGGTTCTATTCCTGCCTCAGGGGATGGGGTCTAGTGGCTAAAGCTGGAGCATCCAAGGAGAGAGAAACTGCTCAACGGGCCCATCTACCCCGGCGTCCTGTCTCTAGCAAAGCCCAGCTGCCTCTGAGGAAGACACAAGACACCCCCTAGTGGATAAGGATGGAATAATATTCCTGTGGAGGAAATTCTCCTCTAGCCCCTTATGCCTAGGGGTTGGTTCCTGCTCTAAGCAGGTGGGTCTAACCCCTTTCCAAGCATCTTGCTCCGAGTTTTAACTCCTGGCTATAAAGGCTCCGCTTGTCCTCATTACTCATAGGTAAGGCTACATTTTAGTCACAGGTATTTTTAGTAAATGTCATGGACAGGTTACGGGCAGTAAACAAAAACTCAGGTCCTGTGACCTGTCCATGACTTTTACTATATACCCCTAACTACAACTTGGGCCAGGGTGCCTGGGGTGCTTGGGGGGGAGGGGGGGGTGCCACAGGTGCTCAGGGAATGGCCCAGGACCACCACTGGTGCTGGGAGGGTGGGGGCGGTGGCAGACAGCCCAGGACCCCCATGAGCACTGCGGGGTGGGGTTGGCAGGGCTCGCAGGGTCCCTACCTGGTTCTGACCAGCATGTCCCTGCAGCTCCTAAGGGGAGGGGTGGCCAGGGGGGCTCCACGTTCTGCTCCCACCACAAGCGCTGACTCTGCAGCTCCCATTGGCTGGGAACCGCAGCCAATGGGAGCTGTGGGGGCGGCGCCTGCGAGCGTGGGCAGCACACTGAGCCCATTGGCCCCTCTTCCCAGGAGCTGCAGGGACATGCCGGTGGGAGGCGGGGAGCCCCCACCCCAGGTAAGCACCGCCCTGCACCCGAACTGCCTGCCCCAGCCCTGAGCCTCCACCCAAACTGCTGCTGCTGGCCCCTGAGCCAGCACCGGCGGCTGCAGAAGTGACGGAGGTCACAGAAAGTCACAGAATCCGTGACTTCCCCGACCTCCGTGACAGACACGCAGCCTTACTCAGGGGAACACCTCTTGCTTTCTTCTGCGCTGTGACTGGCAATGAGTTTCCTGGGGCCCTGAGTCCCCCAGGCCACCACTTTAATTCCAGACATTCCCTGTCGTCTGCCCCAACATCCCTTCCTTTGGCTGAGCAATTGGCCATGGCAGCATCCAGTGGCAAGGTGTTCCACAGGCCGATGGTCTCAACATTGGATTTGATTGGTGTCAGATTTGCCACTTGTCAATCACACCCCCTGGCCCTTCCTGCTTGGGTCATGGATTTGATGGGGGGTGGGGATGAAGCTGGGAGTCCAGACTCCTGGGTTCTATTCTTGTTCCCATCATCCCATCGGACCTCCTGCCCAGCCCAGGCCAGAGAACCAGGGATTCCTCCATCCAGCCCATAGCTGATGGTTGAGCCTTGGAATGTATGAATCTGTCATTTTAACAAAATATATGGATTCTTGGTTTTTATAGAATCATAGAATATTAGGGTTGGAAGAGACCTCAGGAATTTATCTAGTTCAGTCCCTTGCTCAAAGCAGGACAAACACCAACTAAACTATCCCAGCCAGACTTTGTCAAGCCTGACCTTAAAAACCTCTAAGGAAGGAGATTCCACCACCTCCCTAGGGAACCCATTCCAGTGCTTCACCACCCTCCTAGTGACATAGTGTTTCCTAATATCCAACCTAAACCTCCCCCACTGCAACTTGAGACCATTGCTCCTTGTTCTGTCATCTGCCACCACTGAGAACAGCCGAGCTCCAGCCTCTTTGCAACCCCCCTTCACATAGTTGAAGGCTGCTATCAAATCCCCCCTCATCCTTCTCTTCTCCAGACTAAATAACCCCAGTTCCCTCAGCCTCTCCTCGTAAGTCATGTACTCCAGCCCCCTAATCATTTTCGTTGCCCTTCGCTGGACTCTCTCCAATGTGTCCACATCCTTTCTGTAGTTGGGGCCCCAAAACTACGCAATACTCACCAATGTCAAGTAGAGGGGAATAATCACTTCCCTCGATCTGCTGGCAATGCTCCTACTAATACAGCCCAATATGCCATTAGTCTTCTTGGCAACAAGGGCACACTGCCGACCCATATCACTGCAATCCCCAAGTCCTTTTCTGCAGAACTGCCGCTTATCCAATCGGTCCCCAGCCTGTAGCGGTGCATGGGACTCTTCTGTCCTAGCCAGCTTTCTATCCACCTTATAGTCCATTCATCCAGCCCATACTTCTTTAACTTGCTGGCAAGAATACTGCGGGAGACCGTATCAAAAGCTTTGCTAAAGTCAAGATATATCATGTCCACCACTTTCTCCATACCCACAGAACCAGTTATCTCAGAGACCTTTGCCAAGGAGGTCAGTAGCAGTCTCCTGGATTTTACAAATGGGGAAACTGAGGCACAGAGTGTGGAAGTGACTTGGCCCAGGGCACTCAGTCTGCCAGTGGCAGAGCCAGGAATAGAACCAAGGCCTCCTGAGACCTGGTCCAGGTCTCTATCGACCCTGACTCCTTAGACAGTAAGCTCTTCCGTGCGTATCTTTTTCCTCTCTCTTTATACAGTGCCTAGCAAGGTGGGGCTTGTGGCCATGACTAGACCTCCCACTAGGTTCTTGCCCTGGCTCTGGCAGGGGAGCAGGGGCTAGTTTTAAAGCAACGGCTGTTTCTTAGGTGGTTGCTCTGCTAAGACAGTGTCCGAAGGATCATTTCCGTTCATGGTTTGCAGCTTTTCTATTTAGAGAGCAAGGGGGGGCGGAGCATGCAGTACACACAGAGTTAAGGGGAGTGAACTCAACACACAGGGCAGTACTGAGGCAGGGACAGACAAACGGACGCTTTGCTGGGCAAACACACATCATCCGAGTCTCTGGGCTGGGTATGTGTTTTCAACACTTGCTGCCCAGGTGAGTCTGACCTCTTTGGGTCTAAAGGGGAATTTCCTTGTAAGGCCACCTAGAAACCACAGAAATTTGCTATTGAAAAGGCAAACCAGTTGGACTCCCTGCCACTGGGTATCAGTGGTGTTAACCTGTGAAACTCCCTGCCACTGGGTATCTGTGAGGTTAGCCTGTGAAACTCCCTGCCACTGGATATCAGCGGTGTTAGCCTGTGAAACTCCCTGCCACTGGATATCAGCGGTGTTAGCCTGTGAAACTCCCTGCCACTGGGTATCAGCGGTGTTAGCCTGTGAAACTCCCTGCCACTGGGTATCAGCGGTGTTAGCCTGTGAAACTCCCTGCCACTGGGTATCAGCGGTGTTAGCCTGTGAAACTCCCTGCCACTGGGTATCAGCGGTGTTAGCCTGTGAAACTCCCTGCCACTGGGTATCAGCGGTGTTAGCCTGTGAAACTCCCTGCCACTGGGTATCAGCGGTGTTAGCCTGTGAAACTCCCTGCCACTGGGTATCAGCGGTGTTAGCCTGTGAAACTCCCTGCCACTGGGTATCAGCGGTGTTAGCCTGTGAAACTCCCTGCCACTGGGTATCAGCGGTGTTAGCCTGTGAACCTCCCTGCCACTGGGTATCAGCGGTGTTAGCCTGTGAAACTCCCTGCCACTGGGTATCAGCGGTGTTAGCCTGTGAAACTCCCTGCCACTGGGTATCAGCGGTGTTAGCCTGTGAAACTCCCTGCCACTGGGTATCAGCGGTGTTAACCTGTGAAACTCCCTGCCACTGGGTATCAGCGGTGTTAGCCTGTGAAACTCCCTGCCACTGGGTATCAGCGGGGTTAGCCTGTGAAACTCCCTGCCACTGGGTATCAGCGGTGTTAACCTGTGAAACTCCCTGCCACTGGGTATCAGCGGTGTTAGCCTGTGAAACTCCCTGCCACTGGGTATCAGCGGGGTTAACCTGTGAAACTCCCTGCCACTGGGTATCAGCGGTGTTAACCTGTGAAACTCCCTGCCACTGGGTATCAGCGGTGTTAGCCTGTGAAACTCCCTGCCACTGGGTATCAGCGGGGTTAACCTGTGAAACTCCCTGCCACTGGGTATCAGCGGTGTTAACCTATGAAACTCCCTGCCACTGGGTATCAGCGGTGTTAGCCTGTGAAACTCCCTGCCACTGGGTATCAGCGGTGTTAGCCTGTGAAACTCCCTGCCACTGGGTATCAGTGGTGTTAGCCTGTGAGACTCCCTGCCTCTGGGTAGCACTGGGGTTAACATGGGGCACTCAATAGACAGAGATAGTAGGTGAGATCTGTAATGTGGGTGAATCTTCGCTCTTGTTTCATGTTAATCAGATGAGGTTTGCATTTGCAGCCTAAGAAACAGGATCCCACGTCCCTCCCAGCGCCCAGAAGTCTTGGCTCCCAGCCCCTCCCCCATTCTCTAACCATTAGGCCTCTCTACAGAGCTAATAAGGCTGTGACGGGGGAAATCCCAGACAGAGACAAAATCCCCAAGGTCCCTAGTGCAGAGCTGGCAGCGCGGCTGGGGGGCAGAGAAGCAGCTCGGTGGATTGAGGCTTCCTGTGTTACAATGAGGGTGAGAAGGACCCTGCACGCTCTCACGAGTCAGAGAATTGCAGCAGTTCCTGTGACTGGCAGATGAGCACAAGAGATGGGGTGGGGGAGGGGTGGGTTTTTCTTCCTTGTAGCAGTGAGTTCCACTGGCACCAGCTTCTGCATGCTAGGAGTCAACAGCACCGATCCTCACCTAACTGAGTAGGCCTGATCCCCTACCCCGGGGCCAGATTGGAGCTGGCCACCCTAGAGGGGAAAGGCCCCAGGGCCCATTCCCTGCTCCCTTGAGCCAGCCACACATCCAGATCACAGCTACATGGTATTCTCTGCATAGTTGTATATTTGATCTACTAAAGTGTCCCCTTCTCCACTCCTCCCACGTCTGCTATTCCCCTTGTCCTCCCCTATTGCTCACAGCTCTATCCTGTAGCAGTGAGTTCCACCGGCTATAGCCCACTTTCTGACAATATCCAGCCTGAATATACTGGAGGACCAAAGGGTGCCCAGTGAGGTCCTCTCCAATGTTACCTTCCTACCCCAATCTGGTATTTCTCACTTCTCCTCTTCCATGCTCCCTTTTTGCCTCCACTGTCGTCACTTCCAACCCCTCTTCTGTCTCTTCCCAGGGTACCATAGAACAAGATACCACGGCACTTCCACCAACCACAGTGGCAAATTCCAGCAAGACCACAGAAATCATGAAGATCTCTCACCTGGCCTCTGCTGTGTTGCTCTTCATCACCTTCCTGGTGGGTGTGGTGGGGCATGGGATGTTCCTGTGGGTGCTGGGGCTGAAGATGAGGAGGACGGTGACCACCCTCTGGTTCCTTCACCTGGTCTCCTGCTACCTCCTCTTCACCCTGCTGATCCCCTTCTTCGCTGTCTACGTCCTCCTGGATTTCCACTGGGTCTTTGGCACGGCCATGTGCAAGATTCTCAATGCCTTCGGTTCCATGGGCATGTTCTCCTCCGTCTTCCTTCTCACACTCATCAGTCTGGACCGCTACACCCTCACTCACCATCCCATCTGGTCGCGGAATCACCGCACTGTGCCCCAGGCTTGGAAGCTGGTCATGGGCGTGTGGCTGGCCTCCTTCAGTCTCAGCGCTCCCTACCTGGCTTTTCGGGAGACCCGCGTGGTGGACGGGGGCAGGATTGTCTGCATCAATAATTACAACATCTCCGGGAACTGGAATGGAGCTGAAACGCGGAACCTGGGCAGACAGGTCCACCTGGCCATCTTCATGGTCCGGTTCCTGCTGGGATTCCTGCTGCCCTTCTGCACCATCGTGGGATGCTATGTCCGCGTGGGGCTGAAGATGAAGGAGAAGAAGCTGGTGTGGGCAGGGAAGCCCTTCAAAGTCATGGTGGCCGCGATGGTTTCCTTCTTCCTTGGCTGGCTGCCCTACCACCTCTACCACGGCTTGAAGCTCTACGAGAAGGAGGTGCCAGAGTCAGTGACGGCCACCCTCTTGGTCATTTACACCTTCACATCCTGCTTCAATGCGTGCTTCTCTCCCATCCTCTACCTCTTTGTGGGGGAGAAGTTCTGGCAGGTCTTCAGGACGTCTCTTCTCACTCTGGTCAAAGAGGCTTTTGTCGATGATCTCGGCGGCAGTGCCCCTGAGTCTAGTGAAAGACAGGGGTCAAAAGTCGAGAACACAAAAGAAGAGATGGTCTGAAGGTGCCCAGACTTAGGGAGAGTTGAAAATTTGGCATCCCCTTTGTTCCTAGATTCCTGCTGGTTCTGAAAGCTGATGGGTTCGAGGTATCTCAATGTTTATAAACCCCTCAGTGTTCCTGGATTCTAGATTCCCTGCTGTCTCCAGAATCCCATACGTTCTAGGTCCCTCAATTTTTTTGAAACTCAATGGGTCATCAGTGGCAGCAGAATGATAGCCAGCTCCAGAATCTTGTTGGTTTTTGGTCTCTCAATGTGTTCTAACCTAATTGACTCTCTTGGATTCTGCATCTCTAGCTGGCTCTGGAATCTCATTTATTGTAAGCCGTTCAATATGTTCAAACTCAAAGTCTATTGAGTCTAGGTCCCTGACTGGATCTAGGACATCACCGGATTCTTGAGTGTTTTCAAACCACATAGAATCCAACAGGTTCCAGATTGTTTGCTAAAATATTCATCTTGGTTCTAGATTTCCAAATGGTTTTTAATCCATTAGGTGTAGTATATTATAGAAGAGTCTGTGTATTATTATAGCGATATCTAGCTCTTCTCTAGTGCTTGTCATCAGTAGATCTCAAAGAACTTTAGGAAGAAGGTCAGTAGCAGTCTCCCAGTTTTTACAAATGGGGAAACTGAGCCACAGAGTCAGGAAGTGACTTGGCCAAGGTCACCCAGCAGGCCAGTGGCAGAACTGGAACAAACGCCGGTCTCCTACATCCCAGCTGAGGTTTCTTTCAATTTAATATCTTTACGCATTGAGCTTTCTGGGACTGGTTCTGTATTTTTTAATCTGTGTTTGTACCGCACCTAGCACAGCGGGGTCCTGGGCCAGGACTGGGGCTCCCAGCACTACTGAAATAAAAAATAATAATAATAATGATTCCCAGGTTTTCCTTGAACTACATAGTCTTTCTGTAAGGTTTGTGGGGCGTCTCTGACATAATTTACAAACACCTCATGACCAGCTCACTGGGATATTTCATGTGGGGAGGCTCTGGCTCAGTTAAAGAGCAGCCGGTAAGGAAAACAGGCCGATAGAATAAAGAGCTGCTCCAGAGAATTCACCTGCCCATGAACACTTCAGGGTGGTGAAGAAGGAACGTCCAAGCTAATAGGAGTGACGATATATGGAATATGGGTGATCATTCATAATATTATGGATACGAAATTGTATTGAAACATACCAGATATGCCATGTAAGCTATCAGTGAAAAAGTTATCATTTGATAAATATGATACGCTTGTTTATGTGTATGCATCCTTTTTCTATCATGAGTTATAAATATGTGTGGTATATTGATACCTCAAACCTGTGCTGTGTATCTGGGTGACACCCCCAGACAGATTGCATCAGCACTATCCAGCCTGTTGGATGGCTCATCAAGAATTGTCTGACAGCATTGTATTTTGGGTAAGATCCAAACCAGTATTGATCTGGGAATGTGGCTGGCCCTTTGGTGATAAGAAAAACATTTTGTATAGTGAATAGAATTTTAAGTAACTTCTCACTTTACTGGACCTATTTGCTGACTGGGAACCTAAGATTGGAATGCAATAAAGGGGGCTGTGGGATTTCTTTCTTTTTTCTTGGCTTCTTGATAACCAGTGCGGTGGATCAGGAGCACAGCTTGTGACTGGTTGGTGAATCTAACTACAGTGTTAACCACCAGTTTTGGGAGAATCTGCTCTCCTTTTTGAAGCCTGCCCTGACCTTGGCATTTTCAGTGTGGGCTGCCCTCTGCACCTCTGGTAAAAGGTCACAGTAACTGTGAAGATCCCACCTGCCAGCTCCAGCTAAGTTACAAAACCTTTTGCCAAGGCTGGGGGCCAGCAGATCCAAAAGATGATAAAGGCTGATAATATCCACATGGCACTGACACCCCCGTGTGTAGGGCAACTGCCTTGAAAACCAGCACTCTGCAACGGAGGCTGGGGCAAATTTGGGAGCGTTGGGTCAAGCAGATCCCAGGATTCAGCCCCTCTCCCCTAAATATGAGCCGATTGCTTGTTTTCAGATTGTGAGGACATTCTTGGTGCAGAGCCAGAGAAAAACCGAAGGCTCGGACCTTCATGAAATGCAGAGCATGGGCAGCCCCTGAACTGGGCTATTGAATGGGGGCAGGGACTGGTATAGACGTTTTTCAAAAGTTCTTCCGCTACTAAAGTGTTTGTACTTTGGCTCACAGGCAGTTCACACCTCTGCAGGGTGTAGCTTGCGCAGGAANGGGGGGGGGGGGGGGGGGGGGGGGGGGGGGGGGGGGGGGGCACAGGCACCGTTCTTTGTCTTTGCACCTAGAGATGAGGAGTCTGATGTTGTCCTCGTCCATCTTTGCACATCCAACCTGCCGTTTGTGAGGTTTCCCGGTGGGGCTGGGTATTACCGAGGGGTTTTAGCTAGAACAGCAGGAGGCAGCCTCTCTCAGGATTCAGTTCACAATTTGATGCACCGGCAAAAGGTAGAGAATGCAGGAATCCTTCTTTTGTTCTCCACCTACCCTAACCACTGGACCCCACTTCCCTGTCAGAGCCAAGGATAGACCCCAGGAGTCCTGATTCCCAGCATCCCCTGCTCTAACCACTAGATCCCACTCCCTACCCAGATCTGCAGATAGAACCCAGGAGTCCTGGCTTCCAAGCCCCCCACCCCACTCTAAACACTAGATCCCACTCCCCTCCCAGAGCCAGGGATAGGACCCAGGAGTCCTGGCTCCCAACCCCCGCTGCTCTAAACTACCAGACCGCACTTGCCTCCCAGAGGCAGTAAAATTACTCAAGAGTTCTGAAGGGAAGTCAACGGACATACACTGATTTACACCAGCTGAGGATCTGGCCTGTTCACTCCATTGCCTTATTGACTTTCACGCTTAGTTTCTTAAAAAAAATTGGCAATTTTTTGGGCTTCTAGTTTTTGGGATGTTTCCCAGCTGAGCACCCTTAAAGAGACCTGAGTTTACACAGGGAGGGCGCTTGACACTTTCTGAACGTCAGACCACTCCAATCGGAAAAATTCAACCTTGAAGCTCCAAGCATGACCAGACACTTTGGCAAACTTATATCTCCAGCCCTTGGCCCTTTGCACAAGAGTCTTCTACCATTAATCTCCAAGTAACCCTCCTTCCAGAGCTGGGACCTTCCCTAGATGCACAGCGTGACGAGTGGCCCCCATTAGGATGCCACCAGATGTGCTGAGATATCCCTGAGCCTGCCTGTTATGCCAACCTGGGCACCCTTTCTACCTGTCTTGCTGAGCCAGGCTATTAAGCTTCCTCCAGCACACACACAGAGGCAGGGCCACACCAAACTGCAGAACAAAACAGACACTGAGATCAGTTCTGGGAAGGTTCAGCTTAAGGGACTTACCCAGCGCTCAGGTGTCCACCTCCCTTGGAGCGCAGACCCAAAGGTATATTATGATATCAGCCTCCTCCCTCAATGTGGAGGTATCTGCATCGGGGATCTCAGGGTCCCAGCTCTGAGGATGCGGCCTGTGTAACGAACACTCTGGGGAGGGCTGGGTGTGACTGAGATTTCATCTAGAACAGGAAGGGGCAGCATTTCACATGAGTTGTCTCACGCAGGGATGTACCCACAACATGTAGATAATACAGGTCCCCTCATGGCTATTGACCTGCTCTAACCACTAGACCCCACCCCCCTCCCAGAGCTGAGGGACAGAACCCAGGAGCCCTGGCTCCCAGTGCCCCCTCCCCCTGCTCTAACCCACAAGACCCCCCCACTCCTCGTCTGGGAGTTGCATCATTTCTGACTCAGCCTTTGTTGTCAGCTAGCAGGGCGGGTTTATCTCTGGGTAATAGTGCAGTCTGTGTCAGTAAAGGACTTGTGCGAAATATAAGCCCTTCCTCTTCATGGGGGCACGCCTCAAAAGATGAGCTGCTGGCCAAGCATCTAGTACTTTAGAGAGGAGGGGCTGGGAACCAGGACTCCTGGGTTCTATGCCAGGCTCTGGGAGGGAGTGGGGGTTAGTTTTAAATCAATGGTTGTTGCTTAGGTGGTTTCTTTGCTAAGACAGTGTCCAATGATCATTTCCGTTCACGGTTTGCAGCTGGTGGATCTCAGAGAGCAGGTGGGGGTGGAGCATGTAGAAGACACAGAGTAAAGGGGCGTGAACGCAACACACAGGGGAAGGCTCAGGCGTGCTGGGGACAGACTCACAGACGCTTTGCTCGGCAAACACACGCTATCCAAGTCTCTCTCTGCGCTGGGTCCTGCACTGCCCAGGTGAGTCGAGACGATGGGCAGAGGCCCCTCGTTGGGTTTGAAGGGGAATTTCCATTTTAAGGCCCTAGAAGCCACAGAAATTTGCCATTGTCAAGGCAAACCAGTGGGACTCCCTGCCACTGGGTATCAGTGGAATTAGCCCAAGAAACTCCTTGCCACTGGGTAGCACTGTGGTTAACCTGGAGCATTCAATAGACAGAAGTGGGAGGTGAGATCTCTGACATGGGTGAATTTTTCTCTCTTTTTCACATTTAATCAGATGAGGTGTTTCCCACTTGCAAAGCTCTAAGATAACAGACCCCATGTCCCTCCCACAGCCCAGAACTTCTGACCTCCATCCCTCCACCCCACTCCCAGAGCCGAAGATAGAACCCAGGAGTCCCAGCTCCCACTCCACTTCTCTAACCATTAGGCCATTCTGAAGAGCAGAAAGATCTCCAATTTAACAAGGCCATGGGGGGAGCAGTCCCAGGTAGAGGTAAGAACCCAGAGGTCCTAGATCCAGTCAGGAATCTAGAACCCATAGACTTTGAGTTTGAACACATTGAGTGGTTTACAATAAATGAGATTCCAGATCCAGCTAGTGATGCAGAATCCAAGGGAGTCAATTAGGTTAGAACACATTGTTCAGGGTTGGCAGCACGGCTGTGGGGCAGAGAAGTAGGTCGGTGGATTGAGGCTTCCTGTGTTACAGTGAGGGTGAGAAGGACCCTGCCCTTTCTCAGAAGTCAGGGTGTGGCAGGAATTCCTGTGACAGGCAGATGAGCACAGAAGACAGGCTGGGGGTGGGGGAGTCTTTTCCAGCTTTTAGCAGTGACTTCCATCATCGCCAGCTCCTGTATGCTAGGAGTCAACAGCACCGATTCCAACCTCCCTGAGCCAGCCAGTCCCTGTCCTGGAGACTGATTGGAGCTGGCGTCTCCTAGGGAGGAAAGGCCCCTTCTCCCATTCCCCACCCCTCTGAGCCAGCCCGTCATCAAGACCACCATGACACGGTACTCTCAGCATAGCTGTGTGTTTCATCTACCAGACTGTCCCCTTTCCCCACTCCTCCCACGTCTGCTATCCCTCTTTTCCTCCTCTGCTGCCCATAGTTCTACCTTGCAGTAGGGAGTTTCACCAGCTATAGCCCAGTTATTGAGAATACCCAGCCTGGATATTCTGGAGGACCAGAGGGTGCCCAGCTAGGTCCTGTCCAAAAGTGTGTTCCTAACCCCCTCTGTTATTTCCTCATTCCTGCTCTCCCACTCTCCTCTTTCGTCCCTTCCAACCCCTCTTCTGTCTCTCCCCAGGGCACCATGGACCAAGGCAACACGACCCTCCCACCAACCACTGGGTTGAATTCCAGCCAGATCCCAGCAGCTGTGAGCGCCGCTCTCCTGGTCTCTGCAGTGTTGCTCTTCCCCACATTCCTGGTGGGTGTGGTGGGGAACGGGCTGTACCTGTGGGTGCTGGGACTGAAGATGGGGAGGACGGTGACCACCCTCTGGTTCCTCTCCCTGGTCTCCTCTTACCTCCTCCTCACCCTGCTGATCCCCTTCTTCATTGTAGCCCTCCTCATGGATTTCCACTGGGTCTTTGGCATGGCCATGTGCAAGATCCTCTATACCTGCATCTCCGTGGGCATGTTCTCCTCCGTCTTCCATCTCACTCTCATCAGTCTGGACCGCTACATCCTCACTCATCATCCCATCTGGTCCCGGAATCACCGCACTGTGCCCCGGGCTGGGAGGCTGGTTGTGGGTGTGTGGCTGGCCTCCTTCGGTCTCAGCACTCCCTACCTGGCTTTCCGGGAGACCCGAGTGGTGGACGGGGACAGGATCATCTGCATCAATAATTACGCCCTCTCCGGAGACTGGAACGGAGCCGACACAAAGGACCTGGGGAGACGAGTCCACCTGGCTGTCTTCATGGTCGAGTTCCTGCTGGGCTTCCTGCTGCCCTTCTGCACCATCGCGGGATGCTATGTCCGCATTGGGCTGAAGATGAAGGAGAAGAAGCTGGCATGGGCAGGGAAGCCCTTCAAAGTCATGGTGACCGCGGTGGTTTCCTTCTTCCTTGGCTGGCTGCCCTACCACCTCTTCCAGAGCTTGAAGTTCTACAGTAAGGAGGTGCCAGAGTCGGTGATGGGTGCCCTCTTTGTCATTTACATCTTGTTGTCCTGCTTCAATGCCTGCTTCACCCCCATCCTCTACCTCTTTGTGGGGGAGAAGTTCTGGCACGTCTTCAGGACGTCTCTTCTCACTCTGGTCAAAGTGGCTTTTGTCGATGATCTCAGCAG
The DNA here is from genome assembly GCA_003942145.1 of Platysternon megacephalum. NCBI lineage: Eukaryota > Metazoa > Chordata > Testudines > Platysternidae > Platysternon > Platysternon megacephalum. Next base: position 133,934 of record QXTE01000553.1, on the reverse strand, counting down.
CATTGCCTCCGAGTCTAGTGGAAGACAAGAGAACACAAAACAGGTGATGGCCTGAAGATGCCCATACTTAGAGAGAGTTGAAAACCTGGCATCCCATTTGTTTCTAGATCCTGATGGTTCTAAATCCTAATGGGTTCCAGGTATCTAACTGTTCAAAGAACCTGTAGTGTCCCTGGATTCTAGATTCCGTGCTCTCTCCAGAATTCCATGTGTTCTAGGTCACTCAATTTTTTCAAACTCAATGTGTCATCAATGGCACTAGATCAGTAACCAGCTCCAGGATCTTGTTTGTTTTATATCTCTCAATGTATTCACACCTAACTGATCCTCTTGGATTATGCATCACTCGCTGGCTCTGGAATCTCATTTCTTGTAAGCCTCTCAATGTGCTCAAACTCAGAGTTTATTGGTTCTAGATTCCTTATTGTATCTAGGACATCACTGGATTCTAGAGTGTTTTCAAAACACATAGAACCCAACAGGTTCCAGATTGTTTGCTAAAAGTCTCATTGGGGTTTTAGATTTCCAAATGGTTTAAAATCAATGAAGTGTAGTATATTATAGAAGAGTCTGTATATTACAATGGCGATATCTAGTTCTTCTCCGTACTTCTAGTCAGTAGATCTCAAGCAACTTTAGCAAGGAGATCATTAGCAGTCTTCCAATTTTTACAAATGGGGAAACTGAGACACAGAGTGGGGAAATGTCTTGGCCAAGGTCACCCAGTAGAACCTTCAGTCCATTCACTGGCACAAGCGGGAAGAAACCCATGTCCCAGCCCAGGTCTCTATCCATGCATCTCCTTATATTGTGAGCTCTCTGTTTGTACAGAGCCTAGCACAGTGGGGTCCTGGGCCAGGATTGGGGCTCCCAGCACTACCAAAATAAAAAATAATAATAAATAGTCATTCCCGTGCATTCCTTGAACTACATAGATTCTGTAAATGTTGTGGGGCATCTCAGACATAATTTAAAAACTCCATGTGACACGCTCACTGGGATATTTCGTGGGTGCAAGCTCTGGCTTAGCTTAAGAGCAGGCGGTAAGAAAAGCAAGCCAGCAGAAAGAAGAGCAGCTCCAGAGAAACCACATGCCCATGAACATTCAGGGTGGTAAAGAGATAACGTCCAAGCTAGTAATTGTGGCACTGTATGGAATGTGGGTGATCATTCATAATATTATATATACCAATATTAAGAAATTGCATGAATCATACCAGTTATGCCATGTAAGGTATCAGTGGGAAAGGTATGATTTCCTACATATGGTAAGCTTGTTTATATGTGTGTGTCATCTTTGCATTGTGAGTTATAAATATGTGTGGCATATTGATATCTCCAATTTGTGCTGTGTATCTGGCTGACACCCCCAGAGAGATTGGCATTAGCACTGCCTAGTCTGTTTGATGGCTCATCAAGGGTAATCAGTTGTACACTAAACCCATTGAGAGAAGCCAGGGGCTATGCCTCTGAGTCAGCAGACTTGTAGGGACATGCCTGTGAATAGGGGACTCCAAGAGCTTTTCCATACCCACATGCTGGGAACTTGTGTTTGGGACAGAGGATGTACCCAGGATATAAGAAGGCAGCTGCATCTTCTCCATTTTGTCTTCAATCCTGCTTCCGACCTCTGGAGTAACTTATCTACAAACTGCAGCTCTGAACAAAGGACTGAATGACCAATCCAAGCTTTGGGTGTATTTCAGAGGGACTTTACAAGCAAGGACACTCACGAATTCTGCTGAGAACTGGTATATGGACTTTGAAGTCTTTGTGTGTATCTGATTGCTTCGACCATTTAACAACTCTTTGCTTGTTCTTTTCTTTTTGTTTACAGTAAAACCTTTGGTTTTAGATGCTAAAGGATTGGCTGACAGCATGGTATTTTGGGTAAAATCCAAACCAGTATTCATCTGTGAATGTGGCTGGTCCTTTGGGGGATCTGAAGAAGATTTTGTATAGTGAATAGAGTTTTAAGTAACTTCTCACTTTACTGGACCTATTTGCTGATTGGGAGCCTAGATTGGAATGCAATAAAGGGGGCTGTGTGATTTCTTTCTTTTTCCTTGGCTTCTTGATAACCAGTGTGGGGGCTCAGGAGCACAGCTTGTGACTGGTTGCTGAATCTAACTATTGTATTAACCACCGGTTTTGGGATAAACTGCTCTCCTTTTTGCAGCCTGCCCTGACCTTGGCATTTTCAGTGTGGGCTGCCCTCTGCACCTCTGGTCACAGTAACTGTGAAGATCTCACTTGCAAGCTGCAGCCAAGTTACAAAACCTTGGGCAAGGCTGGGGGCCGGCAGATCCAAAAGATGATAATGACTAAAAAAGTCCAACCCGGTTTCTCCATCAGCAACAATTTTTAACGCAGGGCTGCATGGTATTTCTAACAGTTCTTGCGCAGTTCTGAGCTCAGCGTCTGACGCACCTGGTTGCAAGCGGCCCCCTGAATCCAACAGCCCTTTCCTCTCTGCACACTCACATCAGACTCCGGGGCAACAGCCCAGCCACACTCATGCTAGCTGCCGTGGACACATCTCTGGGGCATGTGCCTCTTTCAGAGCCCCGTTGAAGCTCTAGTCTCTTTGGACACGCCATCCCTCCAATGCGTGGCAGGTGGCGTTGATATTTTCCGAGGGGGTACCGCTGGACCCCACATTTCTGTGCATCCCTGGCCCTCCGCGCCTGACCGGCCTAAGGAGCTTGTCTGGTCAGTAGTGGATTATCCAATGGACCAACGGGACCCATGCCTAGGGGCTCTGGTCAATTGAGGGCCCCTGGAAAAATGGACACCCCACCGCAGCGGAAATCCCAGAGTCCTGGCAGAGGCACTGGGTTGGCAAGGTAGGGAAAATCCTCGCATCCTGACGCTGCTCCCGACACCACTCCCCGGTAGAAGTGCTGGGTTGGGTGGGGGAAGCCCCAGCCCCCGGACCCCCGCTGCAGCCCTGGGACTGAAGGGCTTTTGCTCCTTGCCGAGGCCTCAGGGAAGTGGTTGAGCAGGGGAGGGGTCACTCAGGACATCTGGGTTCTAGCCCCAGATGCAGGTGGGGAATGGGGTCTAGTGGGTTAGAGGAAGTGGGGAGCTGGGAACCAGAGCTCCTGAGTTCTATCCCTGGCTCCGACAGGAGAGTGGGGGCTTGTTTTAAAGCAGTGGCTGTTTCTTAGATTGTCTCTTTGCTAAGACAGTGTCTGAATGATCATTTCCATTTATGGGTTGCAACTTCTCCAGCTCAGAGAGCAGGTGGAGGCGGAGCGTGTAGAAGACACAGAGTTAAGGGGAGAGACCACAACACACTGGGCAGCACAGACTCACGGACGCTTTGCTGGGCAAACACACATCATCCGAGTCTCTCTCTGCGCTGAGTCCTGCGCTGCCCAGGTGAGTCGAGACAATGGGCAACTGCCCCTCGCTGGGTCTGAAGGGGAATTTCTTTGTTAATCCTACCTAGATGCCACAGACATTTGCTATTACCAAGGCAAACCAGTGGAACTCCCTGCCACTGGGTATTAATGGGGTTAACATGGGGACTCAATAGACAGAGGTAGTAGGTGGGGTCTGTGACATGGGTGAATTTTCCTCTTTTGTTTCATGTTAATCAGATGATGTGTTCCCCATTTACGAAGCTCTAAGACACAGGACCCCCCCCCCCCGTCCCTCCCACAGCCCAGGAGTCCTGCCTCCCAGCCTCTGCAGCTCTGACCCACTAGCCAGAGCCAGGAATAGATCCCAGGTAGGGGCGGCTCCAGGCACCAGCACACCAAGCACGTGCCTGGGGCAGCAAGCCGCGGGGGGCGGTCTGCCGGTCGCCGTGAGGACGGCAGTCAGGCAGCCTTCGGCGGCACGCCTGCGGGAGGTCCGCCGGTCCTGCGGTTTCAGCGGCAATTCGGCGGTGGGTACGCCGAAGGCGCGGGACCGGCAGACCCCCCGCAGGCAAGCCGCCGAATCCACGTTACCAGCGGACCCCCCGCAGGCATGCCGCCGAAAGCCGCCTGACTGCCGTGTTTGGGGCTGCAAAATACATAGAGCCGCCCCTGATCCCAGGAGTCCTGTCTCACCGTCTCCCCTGCCGTAACCATAAGGCCAGTCTGCAGGGCAGACAGGACACCATGCTAACAAGGCCATGGGGAGGCAGTCCCAGACAGTGACAATAGCCCAGAGGTCCCTGGTGCAGAGCTGCAGCATGGCTGAGGGGCAGAGGAGCAGCTTGGTGGATTGAGGCTTCCTGTGTTACAATGAATCATATCATAGAATCATAGAATCATAGAACTTGAGATCAGAAGGGACCATTATGATCATCTAGTCTGACCTCCTGCATGATGCAGGCCACAAAAGTTGACCCACCCACCCCGAAATAATTCTCACCCTTGACTCAGCTGTTGAAGTCCCCAAATCCTGATTTGGTGACTTCAAGCAGCAGATAATCCTCTAGCAAACAACCCCTGCCCCATGCTCGGAGGAAGGCGAAAAACCTCCAGGGCCTCTGCCAATCTACCCCGGAGGAAAATTCCTTCCCGACCCCAAATATGGCGATCAGCTGAACCCCGAGCATGTGGCCAATATTCTCTATCCTGACACTTAGGAAAAGACTCCCAATATCCCAACATTTAAAATCGGTACTAACTCCCAGGCGGCACATTATTGACCTATTGGGTAAATCAAGTTATCCTATCAGATCATCCCTTCCATAAACTTATCAAGCTTAGTCTTAAAGCCGGAGAGGTCTTTTGCCCCCACTATGTCCCCCGGCAGGCCATTCCAGTATTTCACTCCTCTGACGGTCAGAAACCTTCGCCTAATTTCAAGCCTAAACTTCCCAACTGCCAATTTATATCCATTTGTTCTCGTATCCACATTAGCACTGAGCCGAAATAATTCCTCTCCCTCCCCGATATTGATCCCTCTGATATATTTAAAGAGAGCAATCATATCTCCCCTCAACCTTCTTTTGGTTAAGGAAAACAATCCGAGCTCCTCAAGTCGCCTTTCATACGACAGGCTTTCCATTCCTCGAATCATCCTAGTGGCCCTTCTCTGTACCCTTTCCAGTTTAAGTTCATCCTTCTTAAACATGGGAGACCAGAACTGCACACAGTACTCCAAATGAGGTCTCACCAGCGCCTTGTATAACGGGACTAGCACCTCCTTATCTCTACTAGAAATACCTCGCCTAACGCAACCCAAGACCGCATTAGCCTTTTTGACGGCCACATCACATTGACGACTCATAGTCATCTTGCGATCGAATGAGGGTGAGAAGGACCCTGCACGGTCTCTCGAGTCAGAGTGTTGCAGCAGTTCCTGTGACAGGCAGATGAGTACAAGAGACAGGGTGGGGAAGGGATGGTTTATTTCCACCTTGTAGCAGTGAGTTCCACTGGCCTGAGCTCCTGCATGCTAGGAGTCAACAGCACCGATCCCCACCTCCCTGAGCCAGCTGGTCCCAGGCCCTGAAGCCAGATCAGAGCCAGCGCCTCCTAGTGGGGAAAGCTCTCATATGCTAGGCTGGAGTCTGCTGGGGAAAAGGGTGACTGTTTGGTTGGGGAGTTCATGAGATGCAGCCCCCTGAATGTGAGCTGCTGATAATATCCACATGGCACTGACACCCCCGTGTGTAGGGCAACTGCCTTGAAAACCAGCACTCTGCAACGGAGGCTGGGGCAAATTTGGGAGCATTGGGTCAAGCAGATCCCAGGATTCAGCCCCTCTCCCCTAAATATGAGCCGATTGCTCGTTTTCAGATTGTGAGGACATTCTTGGTGCACAGCCAGCGAAAAACCGAAGGCTCGGACCTTCATGAAATGCAGAGCATGGGCAGCCCCTGAACTCGGATATTAAATGAGGGCAGGGACTGGTACAGAAATATTTCAAAAGTTGTTCCACTACTAAAGTGTTTGTACTTTGGCTCACAGGCAGTTCACACCTCTGCAGGCTGGAGCTTGCGCAGGAAATCTGCCGTGAGAAACACAGGCACTGAGCTGTGTGCTGACAGGAGCGGGTAGGGGGGACCACAGGCACCGTGCTTAGTCTTTGCACCTATAGATGAGGATTCTGATGTTGTCCTCATCCATCTTAGCACATCCAACCTGCCGTTTGTGAGGTGTCCCAGCGGGGCTGGGCATTACTGGGGTTTTTTAGCTAGACCAGGAGGATGCAGCCTTTCACAGGATTCAGTTCACAATTTGATGCACCGGCAAAATGTAGAGAATGCAGGAATCCTTCTTTTGTTCTCCACCTACCCTAACCACTGGACCCCACTTCCCTGTCAGAGCTAGGGATAAACCCCAGGAGTCCTGATTCCCAGCATCCCCTGCTCTAACCACTAGATCCCACTCCCTATCCAGATCTAGGGATAGAACACAGGAGTCCTGTCTCCCAGCCCCCCACCCCGCTCTAACTCACCAGACCTCACTCCCCACCCTCCACCCAGAGGCAGTAGAATTGCTCAAGAGTTCTGAAGGGAAGTCAACAGACATACACTGATTTACACCAGCTGAGGATCTGGCCTGTTCACTCCATTGCCCTATTGACTTTCAGGCTTCGTTTCCCAAAAATGTTGGCAATTTTTTGTGCTTCTAGTTCAGGGGTAGGCAACCTATGGCACGGGTGCCGAAGGTGGCACGCGAGCTGGTTTTCAGTGGCACCCACACTGCCCGGGTCCTGGCCACCGGTCGAGGGGGCTCTGCATTTTAATTTAATTTTAAATGAAGCTTCTTAAACATTTTAAAAACCTTATTTACTTTACATACAACACTAGTTTAGTTATATATTATAGACTTGTAGAAAGAGACCTTCCCAAAAACGTTAAAATGTATTACTGGCACGCGAAACCTTAAATTAGAGTGAATAAATGAAGACTCGGCACACCACTTCTGAAAGGTTGCCGACCCCTGTTCTACTTTTTCGGATGTTTCTCAGCTGAGCACCCTTAAAGAGACGCAATAGTTTCTGAACATCAGACCACTCATGTCGGACACACCCAAAACTTTGAAGCTCCAAGCATGACCAGCCACTTTGGTGAAGTTAGATCTCCAGTCCTTGGCCCTTTTCATAAGAGACTTGTTTCATAAATCTCCAAGTAACCCTTGTTCCAGAGCTGAGACCTTCCCGAGATCCACAACGTGATGGGCTGCCCCCCTTAGGATGCCACCAAATGTGCTCAGATACCACTGAGCTTGCCTGTTATGCCAACCTGGGCACCCTTTTTACCTGTCTTGCTGAGCCAGGCTATTAAGCTTCCTCCAGCACACACACAGAGGCAGGGCCACAACAAACTGCAGAACAAAACAGACACTGAGATCAGTTTTGGGAAGGTTCAGCTTAAGGGACTTCCCCAGCACTCAGGTGTCCACCTCCCTTGGAGTGCAGACCCAAAGGTATATTATGAAATCCATGTCCTCCCTCAATGTGGAGGAAGGTATAAACAGCCTCTTCCCCCCCAACACACACATTTCAATTATGAATTATACACACAGGGTTATATTATAAACAAGAAATAAGTTTATTAATTACAAAAGTTGAATTTTAAGTGAATATAAGAGACAACAGACAGAACAAAGCAGATTACTGAGCAAATAAAACAAAGTACACAAGCTAAGCTCAATATACTTAAGAAACACGTTACAACATGTAATTTCTTATCCTAAATGTTATTTTAGGCCGGTTGCAAAGTTTCTGTGGTTCAGAGTTCCAGTTATATTTCTCTTCAGACTGGATCCATGTCTCAGTGTGGACTCCCCCCCTGCCTTCCCTTCAGGTGACTTTAGCAGTCTTTCTTCTTGGGCAGACAGGCCGTGGAGAGGAGTCCCGTTTCCCTTCCTCCCCACCCTTAAATAAGATTTACATAAGGCAGGAATCCTTTATTTCCCAAACTTGACCCTCCTTCCCTTCCAGTGGAAAGTTACAAGAAGTCCCAGGTAATGTTTAGTATCAGGTGACAAGACCACCTGACCTAGTAGTGAGACAGGTTTCAGGGTGGTAGCCGTTTTAGTCGGTATCAGGAAAAACAATGAGGAGTCCTTGTGGCACCTTAGTGACTAACCAATGTATGTGGGCATACGCTCTTTGGGGGCTAAAACCCACTTCATCAGATGCATGGAGTGAAAAATACAGTAAGCAGTATATATATTACTGCCCATGAAAAGATAGGAGTTGCCTTACCAAGTGTGGGGGTCAGTGCTAATGAGAGGTGGAAATGGCCTATTCTCAACGGTTGACAAGAAGGGTTGAATATCAACAGAGGGAAAATTACTTTTTGTAGTGCTAACAAGGCCAATTGAATCAAGGTGGACGTCACCCATTCAAAACAGTTGACAAGAAGGTGTGATTATCAACAGACGGAAAATTACTTTTTGTAGTGCTAACATGTTCCAGCAGTGCACCTCTGCCATATACATTGGCCAAACTGGACAGTCTCTTGGCAAAAGAATGAATGGACACAAATCAGACATCAAGAATTNGGCCAGTTAGTCTCACCTCAGTCCCTGGAAAAATCATGGAACAGGTCCTCAAGGAATCAATCCTGAACCACTTAAAGGAGGGGAAAGTGATCAGGAACAGTCAGCATGGATTCACCAAGGGCAAGTCATGCCTGACTAACCTAATTGCCTTCTATGATAAGATAACCGGCTCTGTGGATGAGGGGAAAGCAGTGGATGTGCTATTTCTGGACTTTAGCAAAGCTTTTGATACAGTCTCCCACAGTATTCTTGCCAGCAAGTTAAAGAAGTATGGGCTGGATGAATGGACGGTAAGGTGGATAGAAAACTGGCTAGATGGTCGGGCTCAACGGGTAGTGATCAATGGTTCCTTGTCTAGTTGGCAGCCGGTATCAAGTGGAGTGCCCCAAGGGTCGGTGCTGGGGCCGGTTTTATTCAATATCTTCATTAACGATCTGGAAGATGGTGTGGACTGCACCCTTAGCAAGTTTGCAGATGACACTAAACTGGGAGGAGTGGTTGATACGCTGGAGGGTAGGGATAGGATACAGAGGGACCTAGACAAATTAGAGGATTGGGCCAAAAGAAATATGATGAGGTTCAACAAGGACAAGTGCAGAGTCCTGCATTTAGGACGAAAGAATCCCATGCACTGCTATAGACTAGGGACCGAATGGCTGGGCAGCAGTTCTGCAGAAAAGGACCTAGGGGTTACGGTGGACGAAAAGCTGAATATGAGTCAACAGTGTGCCCTTGTTGCCAAGAAGGCTAATGGCATTTTGGGTTGTATAAGTAGGGGCATTTCCAGCAGATCGAGGGATGTGATCATTCCCCTCTACTCAGCACTGGTGAGGCCTCATTTGGAGTACTGTGTCCAGTTTTGGGCCCCACACTACAAGAAGGATGTGGATAAATTGGAGAGAGTCCAGCGGAGGGCAACAAAAATGATTAGGGGGCTGGAGCACATGACTTACGAGGAGAGGCTGAGGGAACTGGGATTGTTTAGTCTGCAGAAGAGAAGAATGAGGGGCGATTTGATAGCTGCTTTCAACTACCTGAAAGGGGGTTCCAAAGAGGATGGATCTAGACTGTTCTCAGTGATAGAAGATGACAGAACAAGGAGTAATGGTCTCAAGTTGCAGAGGGGGAGGTTTAGGTTGGACATTAGGAAAAACTTTTTCACTAGTAGGGTGGTGAAGAACTGGAATGGGTTACCTAGGGAGGTAGTGGAATCTCCTTCCTTAGAGGTTTTTAAGGTCAGGCTTGACAAAGCCCTGGCTGGGCTGATTTAGTTGGGTTTGGTCCTGCTTTGAGCAGGGGGTTGGACTAGATACCTCCTGAGGTCCCTTCCAACCCTGAGATTCTATGATTCTATGATTCTATGATTCAAAAACCAGTAGGAGAGCACTTCAATCTTCCAGGACACTCAATAACTTAAAAGTGGCAATTCTTCAACAAAAAAACAGACTTCAACGAGAAACTGCAGAATTGGACACCATAAAATTAGGCCTGAATAAAGACTGGGAGTAGATAGTCACTGCAAAAAGTAAGATACTCACACCTTCTTGTCAACTGTTGGGAATGAGTGACAACCACCTTCATTGAATTGGCCTTGTTAACACTACAAAAAGTAATGTTCCCTTTGTTGATATTCACCCCTTCTTGTCAACTGTTGGGAATAGGTCACTTCCACCTTGATTGAATTGGCCGCAGGTGGTTTCTCTGGAGCCGCTCTTTATTCTGCCGGCTTGTTTTCCTTATCGGCTGCTCTTAAACTAAGCCAGAGCCTGCACACACTAAATATCCTAGTGAGCGGGTCACGCGGTGGTTGTAAAGTATTTCAGAGCCGCCACACAAACCTTGAATCTATGTAGTTCAAGCAACACCCGGGATTGATTAATACTTATTATATTTTATTTCAGGTAGTTCTGGGAGCCCCAGTCATGGCCCATGGCCCTGCTGTGCAAGGTGCTGTACAAAAACAGAGCAGAAAGTGAGTCCCTGCACAAGAGAGCTCACTGTCTAGGGAGGCAGGGCTAGGAACTGGGTCTCAGGAGACCTTGGTACTATTCCTGACTCTGCCACTGGCCATCTGGGTGATCTTGGCCAAGTCACTGCCACATTCTGTGCCTCAGTTTCCCCATTTGTAATAACCAGGAGACTGCTACTGACCTCCTTGGTAAAATATGTTGAAATCAATTGAGGAAAAGCACTAGAGAAGAGCTAGGGGTGAGTTGCTGGGCTGGCTGAAAAGGTGGAGGGGCCATGAGGGGCCGGGATGGCTAGGAGGCCATGAGGGGCTGGGCTGGCTGGGATGATGGGGGGCCATGAGAGGCAGGCGGAGGTGCTGTGCAGTCTCAGGCCGGCTGGGATGGTGGAGGGGCCATGAGGGGCCGGGCCAGCCAGGAAGGAAGGCAGAGGGGCCATGAGGGACTGGGCTGTGAGGGGATGGGCCAGCAGGGAAGGCGGAGGGGCCGTGAGGGGCTGGGCTGGTGGGGGGGCTGTGAGGGGATGGGCCAGCAGGGAAGGCGGAGGGGCTGTGAGGGATCAGGCTGGTTGGGAATGTGGAGGTGTTGTCAAAGGCCAGGCTGACTGGGAAAGCGGTGGGCCATGAGGGGCTGGGCTGGCTGGGAAAGCAGAGGGACCGTGAGGGGTCAGGAAGGCAGAGGGGCTGTGAAAGGCCGGGCTGGCTGGAAAGGTGGAGGGGCCGGGCCAGCGGGGAAGGCGGAGGGGCCATGAGGGATCAGGCCGGTCGGGAATGCAGAGGGGCCTTGAGACCCTAAGGAGGTGTGGGAAGAACACAAAGGGGATTGGAGAAGAGGGAGAGACAGACAGAAGTGTGGAGCCCTAGCACTGACAATCCCTGCATTTCGTTCTCCTCCCTGCACAAGCCGGCACGTCCCCCAGCCTGATACAGGGAAAACCAGGAGTCCTGGCTCCCAACACCCATACCCCTGATCTATCTCATTGGACCCCACTCTCCACACAGAATTCAGGATAGAACCCAGGAGTCCTGGCTTGCAGCCCCGCCTTGACCACGGGAACCCACTCCTCTCCCCGAGACAGGGACAGAACCCAGGAGTCCTGGCTCCCAGTACCCCACTCTAACCACTAGACCCCACTCCCCTCCCCTCCCCTAGCCTAGCCAGGGATAGTACCCAGGAATCCTGGCTCCCAGCCCCTTCCCCCTCCCACTCTAACCGTTAGACCCCACTCTCCTCAGAATTCAATCTTGGTCTCGTGTACCATGCCGTTGGGGGTTGTTTTCCCAGTAGCGCTGGGTTCCTGTCGGGGAGCTCTGAGGATGGGGGCTGTGTAACAAACACTCTGGGGAGGGCTGGGTGTGACTGAGATTTTATCTAGAACAGGAAGGGGCAGCATTTCACATGAGTTGTCTCACCCAGGGATGTACCCACAACAAGTAGATAACACAGCACCCCTCACAGCTATTGACCTGCTCTAACCACTAGACCCGCCCCCCTGGGGACAGAACCCAGGAGTCCTGGCTCCCAGTGACCCCTTTCCCCAAGCCACTAGACACACACACACACACACACACACACACACACACACACACACACACACACACACACACACACACACACACACACACACACACACACACACCCTGAGCTGGGAGTTGCATCATTTGTGACTCAGCGTTTGTTGTGAGCTAACGGTTCTGGGTTATCTCTGGGTCGTGGTGCAGCCCCTGTCAGGAAACAACTTATGCGAAATACAGGCCCTTCCTCTTCATGGGGGCCCGCCTCAATAGATGAGCTGCTGGCCAAGCATCTAGTACTTTAGAGAGGAGGGGCTGGGAACCAGGACTCCTGGGTTCTATGCCAGGCTCTGGGAGGAGAGTGGGGGTTAGTTTTAAAGCAATGGTTGTTGCTTAGGTGGTTGCTCTGCTAAGACAGTGTCCAATGATCATTTCCGTTCATGGTTTGCAGCTTGTGGATCTCAGAGAGCAGGTGGGGGTGGAGCATGTAGAAAACACAGAGTAAAGGGGAGTGAACTCAACACACAGGGGAAGGCTCAGGCGTGCTGGGGACAGACACACGGACGCTTTCCCGAGCAAATACACACCACCCAAGTCTCTCTCTGTGCTGGGTCCTGCGCTGCCCAGGTGAGTCGAGACGATGGGCAGAGGGATTCTTCTATACTATAGAAGAAAATTACGACTACACCATCCCTGCACCCCATTCTAAGAGCTGAGGATAGATCCCAGGAGTCCTGGCTGCCACCCCCCTTCTCTAACCATTAGGCCATTCTGTAGCGCAGAAAAAACTCCAATCTAACAACGCCATGGGGGGCGCAGCCGCAGGCAGAGGTAAGAACCCAGAGGTCCTAGGTCCAGTTGGGAATCTAGAACCCATAGACTTTGAACACATTGAGAGGCTTTCAAGAAATGAGATTCCAAAGCCAGCTAGTGATGCAGGATCAATTAGGTTAGAACACATTGTACAGGGCTGGCAACACGGCTGTGGGGCAGAGAAGTAGGTCAGTGGATTGAGACTTCTTGTGTCACATTGAGGGTGAGAAGGACCCTGCCCACTCTCACAAGTCAGGGTGTAGCAGCAATTCCTGTGACAGGCAGATGAGCTCAGAAGACAGGTTTGGGGTGGGGTGGCTTTGTCCAGTTTGTAGCAGTGACTTCCACCAGCACCTGAATACTGGGAGTCAATAGGCTGATTCCCCACATCCCTGAGATGGCCTGTCCCTGCCCTGGAGACAGATTGGAGCTGGCATCTGCTAGGGGAAAAGGCCCTGTGTCCCATTCCCCCCAACCCCTGAGCCAGCCCAAAACCCAGATTACAGCTGTGTATTTGACTTACAAAACTGTCCCCTTCCCCACTGCTCCCACGTCTGCTATCCCTCTTTTCCTCCTCTGCTGCCCATAGTTCTACCTTGCAGTAGGGAGTTTCACCAGCTATAGCCCAGTTGCTGAGAATACCCAGCCTGGATATTCTGGAGGACCAGAGGGTGCCCAGCTAGGTCCTGTCCAATAGTGGGTTCCTAACCCCCTCTCTTGTTGCTTCATTCCTCCTCTTCCACTCTACCCTTTCCCCTCCACTGTTGTCCCTTCCAACCCCTCTTTTGTTTCTTCCTAGGGCACCATGGACACTGTCACACTTGGGTTACTCCACTAATCCCTAGTGTCAGAGAGTCCCATGGGTTAAGCCTAATAATACCCAGTGGCAGGGAGTCCCATGGGTTAAGCCTGATAATACCCAGTGACAGGGAGTCCCACAAGTTAATCCCAATAGCACCGAGTGCGGTCTATAACAGGGTGGCTGGCCCTTATGGGGAAATGGGCTTTAGTCGACCTGAGGGGAGAGAGAGACCTTGAACTGTGAGCCATCTCCAGGAGGGAGGGCTGGGATAGAAACATCTCTATGGAGATAGAAACATTGAACTAGGCTCAGGGCCCAGAAGGCCAATGTGTGTCTGGAGGAAATAAATTGGACCCCAGAAGAGGAATGTGTTTTTTTCCCTTTTGATATTAATACAAGGGGAACTAAGGCCAGGTACTGCAGCACAACATCTGACCTCAAGGAGGCGCTCAGGAGGCAGGCACCCTCTTAGAGCATCCTGTGGATTGACACCACTCTTGTTCAGTAGCAGGGAGACCCTTGGGTTGATTACACTTGTGTTCGCTGGCAGGGAGTCCCACAGGTTAACCCCACTCATATCCAGTGGCAGAGCGTCCCACAGGTTAACCGTAATGCTATCAAATTTCTGTGGCTTCTTATATTCAGAGATTCTAAGGTAAGAAGGGACCATTGTGACCACAGAGGAAGACTGACTTCCATATAACACAGGCCAGAGAACTTCCCCAAACTAATTCCTACAGCAGAAAATCAGAAAAACGCCCAACCTTGATTATAAATAGCCAGTGATGGCAAATCCACCGCAAACCTCAGTCAATGGTCCCAATGGTAAATTCCCCTCCCTGTTGAAGATAAGCACCTTATTTCCTGCCTGAATTTGTCTAACGTCAGCCTCAAGTTACTGGATCATGTTAGACCTTCCTCAGCTAGATCGATGAACCCATGGTCAAATATTTGGTCTGCATGGAAGTACTGACAGATGGGTATCAGGTCCCTGCTTAACTTTCTCTTTGTTAAGCTACAGAGATGGACTCCTGGAGTCTCTCAGTCTAAGACTGTCCACACTGGGGGCAGTGTATAGAACTCCACATCTCAGTCCAAAGGGAATTAAAACACTCCCCTTCTGGAGCCAATTTATTAGGCCTGTGGCAGGGTGGATGAGGCCCTGAGGCCCCCTGCTGGAGGCCTTGTGGCCCTGCCACATCCTGACCCATAAAAGGGCAGTGGAGAGGGTCCTCCAAGCTGCCTAGAGTGGCTGTTTGGGACACAGCGAATCAGAGAGGCTGCAGGGAGCAGCCAATCCAGGTCCAGCAGGCCCATATAAAAGGTACTGAGCGCAGCTCTTTGCTGGAGCTGGAGGAGTGTGAATGGCTTGGTTGAGCTACAGGATCTTGGACAGAGCAGTGCTGGCAGAGACCGGGGGGAGCGAGAAGGAGCTCTGGGCTGGCTGCTGGGACTCAACCAGGACATGACCCTGAGGTGTGGGTGAAGAATGTGCTGGGGCTCTGGGGAAGTGGCCCAGGGAATTGTAGCAGTGACACAGTTTATTTAAAGGGACAAGGCTGATATCTATGGGGTCCCTAGGCTGGGATCCAGAGTAGTGAGTGGGCCTGGATCCCACTAGCCACTGGCCTGGACTTTTGATGCACCCCAGAAGGGGGAACTGAACTCTTTTAGTGGCCCAGCATGAGATCCAGGGCCAGAAAGGCCCAGAGAGGGCGAATACATCGCCTCCAGTGAGGGAGCCCTGGGGCACTGCTCCATACCAGAGCAGAGACACTTTGAGAGAGCCCAGAAGGGGCTGGGAGCCAGTTTGAACCAGGGTGCTGTGATGGTTTGAGGCGTGAGTCCAAGGACAGAGCTGCAGATACAGACATTCCAGAGGGCACTGAGACAGGCCCCTGTTGGACTTGTACCCTGGACCAAGTTTGGTTTGTATTTCACATACAGACTGTGTGTGACTCGTCCGGAGGGCTCAGTTGCTGAGGACTCACCACAAGGCTCTGCTACGGGGAGGTGCTGGTGATAGGCCACTGCCACCCCATAAGAAGGCCTGACACGCATCGGTCCTCCAGGCAGCAACGAAAGACTCTGGCAGCGGGAGGCTATGCTGCTAAAGCGAGGGATGGAGAACACCGCATGCAGGTGCAGAGAGCTGCAGTGGGTATGTACCCAAAAAATCTGGGGTGTCTTTACTAACCTATGCTGGGCCTCTCAGTCCACATGGCCGCTTACAGCTGGACTAGCTGTCCAGGCAATGTCCCTACCCTATCATAGAATCATAGAATCATAGAATCTCAGGGTTGGAAGGGACCTCAGGAGGTCATCTAGTCCAACCCCCTGCTCAAAGCAGGACCAAACCCAACTAAATCAGCCCAGCCAGGGCTTTGTCAAGCCTGACCTTAAAAACCTCTAAGGAAGGAGATTCCACTACCTCCCTAGGTAACCCATTCCAGTTCTTCACCACCCTACTAGTGAAAAAGTTTTTCCTAATGTCCAACCTAAACCTCCCCCTCTGCAACTTGAGACCATTACTCCTTGTTCTGTCATCTTCTATCACTGAGAACAGTCTAGATCCATCCTCTTTGGAACCCCCTTTCAGGTAGTTGAAAGCAGCTATCAAATCGCCCCTCATTCTTCTCTTCTGCAGACTAAACAATCCCAGTTCCCTCAGCCTCTCCTCGTAAGTCATGTGCTCCAGCCCCCTAATCATTTTTGTTGCCCTCCGCTGGACTCTCTCCAATTTATCCACATCCTTCTTGTAGTGTGGGGCCCAAAACTGGACACAGTACTCCAAATGAGGCCTCACCAGTGCTGAGTAGAGGGGAATGATCACATCCCTCGATCTGCTGGAAATGCCCCTACTTATACAACCCAAAATGCCATTAGCCTTCTTGGCAACAAGGGCACACTGTTGACTCATATTCAGCTTTTCGTCCACCGTAACCCCTAGGTCCTTTTCTGCAGAACTGCTGCCCAGCCATTCGGTCCCTAGTCTATAGCAGTGCATGGGATTCTTTCGTCCTAAATGCAGGACTCTGCACTTGTCCTTGTTGAACCTCATCATATTTCTTTTGGCCCAATCCTCTAATTTGTCTAGGTCCCTCTGTATCCTATCCCTACCCTCCAGCGTATCAACCACTCCTCCCAGTTTAGTGTCATCTGCAAACTTGCTAAGGGTGCAGTCCACACCATCTTCCAGATCGTTAATGAAGATATTGAATAAAACCGGCCCCAGCACCGACCCTTGGGGCACTCCACTTGATACCGGCTGCCAACTAGACAAGGAACCATTGATCACTACCCGTTGAGCCCGACCATCTAGCCAGTTTTCTATCCACCTTACCGTCCATTCATCCAGCCCATACTTCTTTAACTTGCTGGCAAGAATACTGTGGGAGACTGTATCAAAAGCTTTGCTAAAGTCCAGAAATAGCACATCCACTGCTTTCCCCTCATCCACAGAGCCGGTTATCTTATCATAGAAGGCAATTAGGTTAGTCAGGCATGACTTGCCCTTGGTGAATCCATGCTGACTGTTCCTGATCACTTTCCCCTCCTTTAAGTGGTTCAGGATTGATTCCTTGAGGACCTGTTCCATGATTTTTCCAGGGACTGAGGTGAGACTAACTGGCCTGTAGTTCCCTGGATCTTCCTTCTTCCCTTTCTTAAAGATGGGCACTACATTAGCTTTTTTCCAGTCGTCCGGGACCTCCCCCGATCGCCATGATTTTTCAAAGATAATGGCCAATGGCTCCGCAATCTCATCGGCCAACTCCTTTAGCACCCTCGGATGCAGCGCATCCGGCCCCATGGACTTGTGCTCGTCCAGCTTTCCTAAATAGTCCCGAACTACTACTTTCTCCACAGAGAGCTGGTCACCTCCTCCCCATACCGTGCTGCAGAGTGCAGCTGTCTGGGAGCTGACCTTGTCTGTGAAGACAGAGGCAAAAAAGCATTTAGTACACTAGCTTTCTCCACATCCTCTGTCACTAGGTTCCCTCCCTCATTCAGCAAGGGGCCCACACTTTCCTTGACTTTCTTCTTGTTGCTATGTGCTCTTACAGCGGGGTCTGTGGGTCAGGACTCTTGGGTTGTATCCCCAGTTCTGGGAGTGGGGTGGAGTCTAGTGGTTTGAGCAGGGGGGTGGTGGCTGGGTGTCAAGAAAAGAGAAGTGAGGATTCCTGTTTCACCGACATGTTCTTGGTAAGTCCCTTGGTGAAGGAATTCATGGAAACGCTGCCACTTCCTTTTCTAGCTTAAAACCCTCAGGAACTCGAAGCTCTCCCCAGTGTGTCTGTTACACAGACCCTGGCCATGGAGCTGGGACCCAGAGACCCCCGATGGGAACCCAACACTACTGGGAAAACAGATGGTATGCGACAACTAAGGTGAACTGTGAGGGGGTGAGGTCTGGAGCTGAAAATGAGGAGCCCAGTGACCTCATTTTCCAGTGGTTCCTCTACCTGGTTCTCAGCCCCCTGTTCTCCTCCTATTGTGTACCAGTGTTTGCTGCAGTTCCGCTGGATCCAGCGTCCCCTAGAGGGACAAGGGGCCTTTCCCCACCCCCTGAGTCAGCCAAGCAGCCAGATCAGAGCCACCTCGTTTTCTCTGCGTGGTTCTGTTTGACCCTGTAGACTATTTCCCCTTTTCCGCTCCTCCCACTTGCACTATCCTCCTTTCCCCTCTCCACCTGCCATCCCGTCTTGTAGCAGTGAGTTCCAGCAGTGAGGAAGGGTGCTGCAGAGTGACCTCTGGCCACAAGGGGGCACTCGGGTAGTAGGCACCCTGTTACAGAGACCCAGGGGTAAATGCCACTCGTGTCCAGTGGTGGGTGGTCCCGTGGGTTAACCCTGATCGTGTCCAGTGGCAGGGGGTCCCGTGGGTTAACCCTGATCGTGTCCAGTGGTGGGGGGTCCCGTGGGTTAGCCACACTGAGGAACAGATCTTGCGATTGCTCATCTGATTCAACGAGGAAAAACCTCTATTTGCCCTGGGACTTTTCCTTTCCAGAATCAGAGGGGTAGCCGTGTTAGTCTGGATCTGTAAAAGCAGCAAAGAATCCTGTGGCACCTTATAGACTAACAGACGTTTTGCAGCATGAGCTTTCGTGGGTGAATACCCACTTCTTCAGATGCAAGTAGTGGAAGGTACCTGCCCCTGGAAATTTCCACTATTTGCATCCGAAGAAGTGGGTATTCACCCACGAAAGCTCATGCTGCAAAACGTCTGTTAGTCTATAAGGTGCCACAGGATTCTTTGCTGCTTCCTTTCCAGAGTTGCACACTGGCAAAATGATTGTGTTTGCCACACTTTGGGCATTCGTGCCCACACGCAGGACGGTTCCATATGGCTACGACGGCATTTATAACAACCCTTCCTTGCCTCTGGCTTCTCATGTTTTCACGGCTCTTGATGGCAGGCTTTTTTTAGCAGCAGGACGCCCTCCAGCCCGTGACCACAGGTCTCGGCACTTACAAAAGGCGGATTTACACTGCAACTTACATACGTGGTTTTCTGGCTCACCCGGCCTTTTCGATTGTCTTGCCGTGGTTTCAGCTGCCTGCTGTATGGCCCCCAGCACATTCGAGGAGTTCAATTCATCTCTGTCACTGCCCTAGCTCACGCCGAGTCTGACATCATGGCCCTTAATATGGGAGTCCCACACGTCTCCACATTCACCAGATCACGCTGCCAGTTGTAGACTGATTTAAACTTTCCCCGTCTGGCTGACTTCCAGTGCAAAATTCCTGCCTCTCGGCCGTGAGCGCTTCTCCACCCTGCACAGCGTGCCCCCCACTCATTCCTTAAGACTGGTATATTTTTCTCTGCCACATTCTCAAATTGAAACCTGTTCAATTTCCTCTTCCCACCTGCCACCTGGGAAACCAAGCTGTTTGCAGCCATTCATCTTTGTCTGCACACTGCCCTGCTCAAATCACGGTTTCCACTTTCTCTGGCTCACTGAGGTTCAACAAGGACAAGTGCAGAGTCCTGCACTTAGGACGGAAGAATCCCATGCACCGCTACAGGCTGGGGACCGAGTGGCTAAGCAGCAGTTCTGAAGAAAATGACCTGGGGATTACAGTGGACGAGAAGCTGGATATGAGTCAGCAGTGTGCCCTTATTGCCAAGAAGGCCAACGGCATATTGGTCTGTATTAGTAGGAGCATTGCCTGCAGATCGAGGGAAGTGATTATTCTCCTCTATTTGGCACTGGTGAGGCCACACCTGGAATATTGCATCCAGTTTTGGTCCCCTCAATACAGAAAGGATGTGGACAAATTGGAGAGAGTCGAGCAGAGGGCAACGAAAATGATTAGGGGGCTGGGCCACATGACTTACAAGGAGAGGTTGAGGGAACTGGGGTTATTTATTCTGCAGAAGAGAAGAGTGAGGGGGGATTTGATATCAGCCTTCAACTACCTGAAGAGGGGTTCCAAAGAGGCTGGAGCTCGGCTGTTCTCAGTGGTGGCAGATGTCAGAACAAGGAGCAATGGTCTCAAGTTGCAGTGGGGGAGGTCTAGGTTGGATATTAGGAAACACTATTTCACTAGGAGGGTGGTGAAGCACTGGAATGGGTTCCCTAGGGAGGTGGTGGAACCTCCATCCTTAGAGGGTTTTAAGGCCCGGCTTGACAAAGCCCTGGCTGGGATGATTTAGTTGGTGTTGGTCCTGCTTTGAGCAGAGGGTTGGATTAGAACCTCCTGAGGTCCCTTCCAACCCTGATATTCTATGATGCTCTCCATATTCCATCCCTAAATGTTCAAAAACCCTGAGTCGGGCTCCCCAGAAATCATGAGATCATGTAAACATACTCGGTTTGGGGTTTATTTATTTACCTTCTGCTTTTTGAGCCTTTATGGGGCACTAGGGTCACATTTGGAAACTTTCTCCACCGCCACGAGAGTTAAAGTTCCTATTTCTTTAAAGAGGGAAGGCTGAAATTCTCACAGATGCATTGATGCCAGAAGCTGGGGCTTTAAGAAAACAATATTGATTATGTATCAGAGGGGGAGCTGTGTTAGTCTGGATCTGTAAAAGCAGCAAAGAATCCTGTGGCACCTTATAGACTAACAGACGTTTTGCAGCATGAGCTTTCGTGGGTGAATACCCACTTCTTCGGATGCAAGAAGATGTATTCACCCACGAAAGCTCATGCTGCAAAACGTCTGTTAGTCTATAAGGTGCCACAGGATTCTTTGCTGCTAATATTGATTATGTGACTCATGACAAAACCATGAGAGTTGGCAACACTGTTTTTTCGAACACTGACATTGCTGGAGACATTAGCTGGCCAGGCCTTGTTTGTTCTCCTCTTTCTTTACTTTTCATTTCATTCTGACACCACAGGAACAACTGTTGCCAAATAGCTATTATAAGGCTACGTCTACACTACCCGCCGAAATCGGCGGGTAGCCATCGACCTATCGGGGCTCGAATTATCGCGGCTTGTCTGGACGCGATAAATCGATCCCCGAACGCGCTACTTCCAACTCCGGTCCTCCTGCAGGGCGAGCGGAGTTGCCGGAGTCGACATGGGAGCCGCGAACGTAGATCGCGTGCCGCGCGGACGCGCGGTAAGTCGCGTTAGTTCGAAGTAAGATACTTCGACTGCAGCTACGCTATTCTCGTAGCTGAAGTCGCGTATCTTACTTCGAACTCCCCCCCTAGTGTGGACCAGCCCTAAGAAAAGCCAACATCCCCTCCAGCCCGCATCTGCATGGTCAGGACACACTTTGTTATTGTTGGATCTAGTTTATATATATATATATCTATATATATATCTATATACACACACACACCAGTATTGATCTGGTAATGTGGCTGGGCCTTTGGGGATCAGAAGAACATTTTGTACAGTGAATAGAGTTTTAAGTAACTTCTCACTTTAATGGACCTATTTGCTGATTGGGAGCCTAGATTGGAATGCAATAAAGGGGGCTGTGTGATTTCTTTCTTTTTTCTTGGCTTCTTGATAACCAGTGTGGGGGGTCAGGAGCACAGCTTGTGACTGGTTGGTGAATCTAACTAGTGTATTAACCACCAGTTTTGGGATAAACTGCTCTCCTTTACGCAACCTGCCCTGATCTTGGCATTTTCAGTGTGGGCTGCCCTCTGCACCTCTGGTCACAGTAACTGTGAAGATCTCACTTGCAAGCTGCAGCTAAGTTACAAAACCTTGGGCAAGGCTGGGGGCCGGCAGATCCAAAAGATGATAAAGACTAAAAAAGACCAACCCGGTTTCTCCATCACCGACCACTTTTAACGCAGGGCTGCATGGTATTTCTAACCGTTCTTGGGCAGTTCTGAGCTCAGCGTCTGACGCACCTGGTTGCAAGTGTCCCCTGAATCCAACAGCCCTTTCCTCTCTGCACACTCCCGTCCAACCCCGGGGCACCAGCCCGGCCGCACTCATGCGAGGCACCGTGGCCGCATCTCTGGGGCATGTGTGTCTTTGGGAGCCCCGTTGAAGCGCTAGTCCCTTTGGACACGCGGCTCCCTCCAATGGGCGATGGGTGGCGTTGATATTAGCCCAGGGGGTACCGCTGGACTCCCCATTTCAGTTCATCCCTTTCCCCACGTACCCAACCGGTGTAAGGAGCCCGTCTGGGCAGTAGCGCATTATCCAATGGACCAAGGGGGCCCGTGCCCAGGGGCTCAGGCTAATTGGGGACCCCTGGAAAAATGGATGTCCCACCCCAGCGGAAATCCCAGAGACCTGGCAGAAGCACTGGATGGGGTGGGGGAAACCCCAGTGCCCAGACCCCCGCTGCAGCCTTGGAACTGCAGGGCTCTTGCCCCCTGCCAAGGCCTCAGGGTTAGTGGTCAGGGGAGGGGAGGGGTGACTCGGGACATCTGGGTTTGAGCCCCAGATGTGGGAGGGGAGTGGGGTCTAGTGGGTTAGAGAAACCGGGGGGCTGGGAGCCAGAGCTCCTGGGTTCTGGCTCTGGCAGGGGAGTGGGGGGCTAGTTTTAAAGCAATGGCTGTGTCTTAGGTGGTTTCTTTGCTAAGACAGTGTCCGAATGATCATTTCCATTTATGGTTTGCAGCTTCTCCATCTCAGAGATCAGGTGGAGGCGGAGCGTGTAGAAGACACAGAGTTAAGGGGAGTGACCTCAACACACCGGGCAGCACAGACTCACGGACGTTTTCCTCGGCAAACACACACCATCTGAGTCTCTCTCTGTGCTGGGGCCCGCACTATGCAGGTGAGTGGAGACGATGGGCAGGGGCTCCTCGTGTCTGAAGGGGAATTTCTTTGCTAATCCTACCTAGAAGCCACAGACATGTGCTATTACCAAGGCAAACAGTGGGACTCCCTGTCACTGGGTATTAGTGGGATTAGCCTGTGGGATTCCCTGCCACTGGGTATTAATGGGGTTAACATGGGGACTCAATAGACAGAGTTAATTGGTTGGATCTGTGACCTGGGTGAATTTTTCTCCCTTGTTTCATGTTCATCAGATGAGGTGTTCCCCATTTACGAATCTCTAAGCCACAGGACCCACATCCCTCCCACAGCCCAAGAGTTCTGACCTCCCACCCCTGCTCAACCCCTCCCCAATCCCAGAACTGGGGATAAAACCCAGGGGTCCTGGCTCCCACACCCCCTTCTCTAACCTTTAGGCCATTCTGCAGAGTACAGAGGTCGCCAGTCTAACAAGTCTGGGAGGGGCACATTCTGTGACAGAGGCAATAGCCCAGAGGTCCCTGGTGCAGAGCTGCAGCACGGCTGTGGGGAAGAGAAGCAGCTCGGTGCATTGAGGCTTCCTGTGTTACAATGAGGTGAAAAGGACTCTGCAAACTCTCACAAGTCAGAGTGTAGCAGCAGTTCCTGTGACTGGCAGATGAGCACAAGGTGGGTGGGGGTGGAGTGACCTTTTCTACCTTGTATCAGTGAGTTCCACAGGCATCAGCTCCAGCATGTGTCAAAGTTAGAATCAGGACTCACAGCTTGTCAGACCACTCTGTTTTATTAGCACAGCGCTCTGCTAATACAACCAGATAAGGTGAGCACCATGTGAGACTCAAACTATCTTACTTATACAGATAAAAGGGGCGGCAAACTTAACAAGAAAACAAAGGAAGCAAAACTGATAAGTTTACCTGGGGCCAGACACACACATCTTATTTCCTTACTAACTCTTACCAATCTTCTGTTAATGTCCCACCATTAGCATAAGTGGACTCATTGTGTTATATCTTAATGTTTCTCTTCCTGACAACTATATTTCAACATTTCTTATTTCTGCTTAAAGGTACAAACAGCATTTCTTTAATTCTTTCTATTTTTACAATATAATTCATTCTACTTTCACACATGCTAGGAGCCAACAGCACCGATCCCCTACCTCCCTTAGCCAGGCAGTCCTAGGCCCTGAAGCCAGATCAGAGTCGGTGCCTCCTAGTGTGGAAAGGCCCCATGTCCCATTCCCTGTCCCGTTGACCCAACCGTCCCTCCAGGTCACAGTCAAAGTGATGTTCTCTGCATAGCTGTAAGTTGATCTATTAGACAACTGTCCCCTTCCCCACTTGCCACACATCTGCTATCCCACTTTCCCTCCCCTGCTGCCCATAGCTCTATCTTGTAGCAGTGAGTTCCACTGGTCATGGCCCTTTGCTGAGAATACCCATCCTGGACATTCTCGAGGGCCAGAGAGTGCCCAGAGAGGTCCCCCTCTGTTATTCCCCCTTCCTCCTCTTCCACTCTCCCTTTTCCCCTCCTCCATTGTACCTTCAACCCCTCTTCTGTCTCTCCCCAGGGCACCATGGACCGAGGCAACATGACCCTCTCGCCCGTAACCTGGACAAACTCCAGCCAGCCCCCAGCATCCATGAAGAGCACTAACCTGGCCATTGCTGTGTTGCTCTTTGCCACCTTCCTAGTGGGTGTGCTGGGGAACGGGCTGTACCTGTGGGTGCTGGGGCTGAAGATGAGGAGGACGGTGACCACCCTCTGGTTCCTCCATTTGGTCTCCTGTTCGCTCCTCTTTACCCTGATGCTCCCTTTCTTCACTGTCCATGTTCTCCTTGGTTTCCACTGGGTCTTCGGCAATGCCATGTGCAAGGTCCTCAGTGCCTGCACCCACCTGGGCATGTTCTCCTCTGTCTTCCTCCTTGCCCTCATCAGCCTGGACCGCTACACCCTCACCTGCTGCCCTGTCTGGTCCCGGCGTCACCGCACCATGTCCTGGGTCAGGAAGCTGGCCGTGGGTGTGTGGCTGGCCTCCTTCACCCTTAGTGCTCCCTACCTGTTTTTCCAGGAGACCTGGGAGGTGGAGGGAGACAGGGTCATTTGCACCATTTATTACATCCTCTCCAGAGACCAGGACAGAGCTGACATTCAGGCCTGGAGGATACACACGTACGTTGTGCTGTTCGTGGTCCGGTTCCTGCTGGGCTTCCTGCTGCCCTTCTGCATCATCGCGGTATGCTACAGCCGGATGGGGCTGGAGATGAAAGAGAAGGGCCTGGCACGGAGCAGCAAGCCCTTCAAAGTCATGGTGGCCGCGGTGGTGTCATTCTTCTTTGGCTGGCTGCCCTACCACCTCTACCAGAGCATGACGCTCATCAGAGATGTGCCACAGTCATTGACTGATGCCTTCCTGCTCATTAGCATCATCACGTTCTGCTTCAACGTCTGCTTCACTCCAGTCCTCTACCTCTTTGTGGGGCAGACGTTCCATCAGGTGCTCAGGACGTCCCTCTTCGCTCAGGTCAAAGCGGCTTTTCATGAGGATCTCGATAGTGATGTGTCTGGACCAGATTCTAGAGGGAGAACAGGCGAGAAACTAACTGCATGGAAGTAGAGAAACTTGAACTACTGCAAAATCTAGATACCTGTTACTTTTAAACTGAATGGGTTCTAGGTATCTCAATATGTCCTTACTGAATAGAGTTTCTTTGGGTCTAGATTCACAGCTGGCTCTAGATTCTCATGTGTTCTATGTCTCTTGGCATATTATAATTAAGGCTCCAAGTCTGTCACAGAGGTCCTGGATTCCGTGACTTTTTGTGACCTCTGTGACTTCTGCAGTGGCCGGTGCTGGCTCAGGGGTGCCTGAACTGGGCATCCCCAGGGCCAGCAGCAGCAGTTTGGGTGTGTGAGAGGGGTCTCAGGACTAGGGGAAGGAGTAGGGTGTGTGTGTGGGGGGGGTACTTCCTTCGAGAAGGGGCCTTCCTGGCTCCCACTGTCATGGCCCTGCCGCTCCTAGTCGGAGGAGAGGCCAGGGGCCTCTGCACGCTGCCTGCACCTGCAGGCTCCACCCCTGGAGCTCCCACTGGCTGTGGTTCCTGGCCAATGGGAGCTGCGCAGCCGTGGATTGTGGTGGGAGCAGCATGCGGAGCCCACTAACCCCTCCTCCACCTAGGAGTTGCAGAGACATGCAGAGCCAGGTAGGGAGCCCCTGCCAGCCCTGCCTCTCCCCCAGCACCAGCAGGGGTCCCAGGCCATGCGCTGCAGCCCACCCCCCACCCCCAGCACCAGCGGGATGCAGGCCACTTCCCCCAGCACCTGCAGCACCTCTGGAATGCCCCCCAAGAGCACCCGTGGCCCCCTGCCCAAGCTTTAGTTAGGGGTATATAGTAAAAGTCATGGACAGGTCATAGGCCATGAATTTTTGTTTACTGTCTGTGACCTGTCCATGACTTTTACTAAAAATACCCATGACTAAAACGTAGCCTTAATTATAACCTGCTAGGGTCCAGAGGGTTCTAGATTCTTGTTTGGTTCTAGAACTCTATAGCTGTCATGGGTATAAATAGTGTAAAACTCCATATGATCCCATGAGTTTTATACTAGGCTGACTCTGGAACTGCGTGTAGTTTTAGATGTCAAAATGCTTTTGAACTGAATAAAAGTCCATGCATTCTAAATCTATCGCTGTTGGAAGATCCTCATGGATTCCAAGTTTCGTAAAGCCTGGTAGAGTCCCTTGGGCTCTAGATTCCTGGGTAGTTCCAGAATTTTGCACGTGGGGTATGGTGTTTATACCCCGTGGTATTTCACAGGTTCTAGAATCCTAGCATTCTAGAACCTCCTGGGTTTGACCACTCTCAAACTTTAAAAACCAGTCTTTTCTAGAACCTTGTTCACCTGAAGCACCTGGTGTTACAACTGATTTCATGGTGGGGTAATCACCCCTCCCCAAATGGAATAACCAAAAATCACTAGTTACTTTGGGGCATGGAGAAAATGGGTCAGATTGTGAGTGAATGTAAATAATAATATAATATATGGAGATATACCTATCTCATAGAGCTGGAAGGGACCCTGAAGGGTCATCGAGTCCAGCCCCCTGCCTTCACTAGCAGGACCAATTTTGCCCCAGATCCCTAAGTGGCCCCCTCAAGGACTGAACTCACAACCCTGGGTTTAACAGGCCAATGCTCAAACCACTGAGCTATCCCTCCCCTCTGATGTAAATCAGCATAGCTCAGTTGAGCTTATTTCAGGACTCCTGAGTTCTATCCCCAGCTCTGGGAGGTGAGTGGGGTCTGGTGGGTTAAAGCATCATAAATTAGGAATGGCTCATCTGATAGACTCGTGTTCGGTGGCACGGAGTCCCCTAGGTTGATGCCGCTTGTGTTTGGTGGCAGGGAGTCCCACAGGTTAACCCCACTCATATCCAGTGGCAGGGAGCTCCACAGGTTAACCCTAATTATATCAAATTTCCGTGGCTGCTTATATTCAGAGATTCTAAGGTCAGAATTGACCATTGTAACCATATAGTCTGACTTCCATATAACACAGGCCAGAGAACTTCCCCAAACTAATTCCTACAGCAGATCTTTCAGAAAAACGCCCAACCTTGATTATAAATAGCCAGTGATGGCGAATCCACCGCAAACCTCAGTCAATGGTCCCAATGGTGAATTCCCCTCGCTGTTAAAGACAAGCACCTTATTTCCTGCCTGAATTTGTCTAACATCAGCCTCCAGCTACCGGGTCATGTTACACCTTCCTCTGCTAGACTGATGAGCCCATGGTCAAATATTCGCTCCGCATGGAAGTACTGACAGATGGGTATCAGGTCCCTGCTTAACTTTCTCTTTGTTAAGCTACAGAGATGGACTCCTGGAGTCTCTCAGTCTAAGACTGTCCACACTGGGGGCAATGTATAGAACTCCACATCTCAGTCCAAAGAGAATTAAAACACTCCCCTTCTGGGAGCCAATATATTAGGCCTGTGGAGGGGTGTACGAGGGCCTGAGACCCCCTGCTGGGGGCCTCATGGCCCTGCCACATCCTGACCCAGAAAAGGGCAGTGTGGTTTGCCTGGCTGAGGTACAGGATCTTGGACAGAGCAGTGCTTGCAGAGACCCGGGGGAGCGAGAAGGAGCTCTGGGATGGCTGCTGAGACTTAACCAGGACAAGCCCCTGAGATGTGGGTAAAGAACATGCTGGAGAAGTGGCCCAGGGAATTGTAGCAGTGACACAGTTTATTTAAAGGCACAAGGCAGATGGCTGATATCTAGGGGGTCCCTAGGCTGGGATCCAGAGTAGTGAGTGGGCCTGGATCCCAGTAGCCACTGGGAAACTGGTCTGGACTTTTGGTGCACCCCAGAAGGGTTAACTGAACTCTTTTAGTGGCCTAGCAGGAGAGCTGGGGCCAGAAGGCCTAGAGAGGGCGAATACATCGCCTCCAGTGAGGGAGCCCTGGGGCACTGCTCCATACCAGAGCAGAGACACTTTGAGAGAGCCCAGAAGGGGCTGGGAGCCAGTTTGAACCAGGGTGCTGGGATGGATTGAGGAGCAGGTCCAAGGACAGAGCTGCAGCTCGACATTCCAGAGGGC
Organism: Platysternon megacephalum; assembly: GCA_003942145.1. NCBI lineage: Eukaryota > Metazoa > Chordata > Testudines > Platysternidae > Platysternon > Platysternon megacephalum. The sequence goes on along the minus strand of QXTE01000553.1, from coordinate 105,579 downwards.
ACTGAGACAGGCACCTGTTGGACTTGTACTCTGGAAAGAGTTTGATTTTGTATTTTACATACACACTGTGTGTGACTCGTCCGGAGGGCTCCGTTGCTGAGGACTCACCACGAGGCTCTGCCATGGGGGGGCGCTGGTGATAGGCCACTGCCACCCCGTTACAAGGCCTGACACGCATCGGTCCTCCAGGCAGCAACGAAAGACTCCGGCAGCGGGACGCTACGCTGCCAAAGCGAGGGTTGGAGAACACCGCATGCAGGTGCAGAGAGCTGCAGTGGGTATGTACCCGAAAAATCTGGGGTGTCTTTACTAACCTATGCTGGGCCCCTCAGTCCACATGGCTAGGTGTCCAGGCAGCGTCCGTACCCTATGTGCTCCTGTAAGCTGCGTAAGGCAGGTTTTCCAAACTTTTAATCCTTCTCTTGGCTCTTCTCTGACCCCTCCCTGATTGATCACCATCCCCCTGGGACTGTGGGCACCAGAACTGGACACAGGATGCTAGCAGGGGTCTCGCAGGACTAGTGGTCTAGAGCCTAGCAGCGGGGTCTGGGGGTCAGGACTCCTGGGTTCTTTCCCTAGCTCTGGGAGGGGAGTGCGGTCTAGTAATTAGAGCAGGGGGCTGGGAGTCAGGACACCTGGGTTCTAGCTGAGTTTTGGGGGCGCGGGCATGGCCTCTAGTAGGTTAGAGCAAAGAGTCCTGGGGGCCAGGACTCCTGGGTTGTACCCCCAGCTCTGGAAGTGGGGTAGAGTCTGGTAATTTGAGCGGTGGGGTGGCTGGGCATTGAGAAAAGAGAAGTGAGGGTTCCTGTTTCACCGACATGCTCTTGGTAAGTCCCTTGGTAAAGGAATTCATGGAAATGGGGCCACTTCCTTTTCTAGCTTAAAACCCTCAGTAACTCCGAGTTCTCCCCGGCGTGTCCGTTACACAGACCCTGGCCACGGAGCTGGGACCCAGAGATCCCCAACGGGAACCCAACACTACTGGGAAAACAGACTCCCCAACTGCACGGTATGCAACAACAAGGGTAAACTGGGCGGGGGGTGGGTCTATTTGGCAAGCCCAGGGGATCCGCAAGTGAGGAGTCCTGTGTTCTTTTCCTGGCAATGGGAGGGGAGTGGGGTCTAGTTGTTAGAACATGGGGGAGGGGCCGGTAGCCTGATCTCCTGGGTTCTATTCTATTTATAAGGTGGACTGTCTTTGGCTGGGTGGGGAAGGAGATACTGTTCTTCCGCTGCTGAGGCATGAGGGTCCCTGTATCTCTATCTGCCCCCCTTTCTCCAACCTCTTTCGGTCCCTCCCTCCTACGCCAAGGATCTCCCCTGCCCTGACACTGCTAGCGACCCCCACACCAGCACAGGAGCCAGCGCTGGCCACTCCCATGTGGGTGGGAGGGGAAATCAGTTCACAGCTGCGAGTTTTCTTCATTGCCATTATCCTGCCGTGGGGGGCTGGACCTGCGGGTGCTGGAGCTGAAAATGAGGAGCACAGTGACCAGCGAGTGCCTCTACCTGGTTCTCAGCCCCCTGTTCTCCTCCTATTGTATACCGGTGTTTGCTGCTGTTCTGCTGGATTCAGCACCCCCTACAGGGGAAAGGCCCCGTGTCCCTTTCCCCACCCCCCTGAGTCAGACAAACATCCAGATCAGAGCCACATCGTTTTCTCTGTGTGGTTCTCTTTGACCCTGTAGACTATTTTCCCCTTCTCCACTCCTCCCACTTGCACTATCCTCCTTTCCCCTCTCCACCTGCCATCCCATCTTGTAGCAGTGAGTTCCAGCAGTAAGGAAGGGTGCTGCAGAGTGACCTCTGGCCACAAGGGGGCACTCGGATAGTAGGCACCCTGTTAAAGAGACCCACGGGTAAATGCCAATCATGTCCAGTGGCAGGGGGTCCCGTGGGTTAACCCTGATTGTGTCCAGTGGTGGAGGGTCCCATGGTTTAGCCACACTTAGGAACAGATCTTGCGATTGCTCATTTGTTTCAATGAGGAAAAACATCTATTTGCCCTGGAACTTTTCCTTTCCGGAGTTACACACTCACAAAATGATTGCGTTTGCCACACCTTGGGCATTCGTGCCCACACACAGGATGGTTCCATTTGGCTACGACGGCGTTGATAAGAACCCTTCCTTGCCTCTGGCTTCTCTTGTTTCCTCGGCTCTTGATGGCAGGGTTTTATTAGCAGCCGGACGACCTCCAGCCCATGACCGCAGGTCTCGGCGCTTACAAAAGGCAGATTTACACCGCAACGTACGTACGTGGTTTTCTGGCTCACCCGGCCTTTTCAATTGTCTTACCGTGGTTTCAGCTGGCTACCAAATAGCCCCCAGCATATTTGAGGGGTTCAATTTGTCTGTCACCACCGTACCTCACGCCGAGTCTCACACCATGCCACACACGGTCCTTAATATGGGAGTCCCACACGTCTCTACAGTCACAAGATCACGCTGCCAGTTGTAGACTGATTTATACTTTCCCCATCTGGTTGACTTCCAGGGCAAAATTCCTGCCTTTCGGCCGTGAACGCTTCTCCACCCTGCACAGCGCCACCGGTTCTTCCTTAAGACTTGTACATTTTTCTCTGCCGCATTCTCAAATTGAAACCTGTTCAATTTCCTCTGCCACCTGGGCAAACGAAGCTGTTTGCAGCCGTTCGTCTCTTTGTCTGCCCTTCTCAAATCACGGCTTCCACTTTCTCCGGTTTGCTGAGGTTCAACAAGGACGAGTGCAGAGTCCTGCACTTAGGACGGAAGAATCCCATGCACCGCTGCAGGCTGGGGACCAACTGACTAAGCAGCAGTTCTGAAGAAAAGAACCTGGGGATTACAGTGGACGAGAAGCTGGATATGAGTCCCCAACTCTGGGAAGCCCCAATGCCTGGCCCCCGCTGCAGCCCTGGGACTGGAGGGCTCTTGCTCCCTGCTGAGGCCTCAGGGTTAGTGGTGAGAGCAGAGGAGGGGTGACTCAGGACATCTGGGTTCTATCCCCAGCTCTGGCAGGGGAGTGGGGGCTAATTTTAAAGCCATGGCTGTTTCTTAGGTGGTTTCTCTGCTAAGACGGTGTCCGAATGATCATTTCCATTTATGGGTTGCAGCTTCTCCGTCTCAGAGAGCAAGTGGAGGCGGAGCATGTAGAAGACACAGAGTTAATAGGAGACACCTCAACACACAGGGCAGCACAGACTCACTGATGCTTTGCTGGGCAAACACACATCATCTGAGTGTCTCTGCGCTGGGTCCTGCGCTGCCCAAGTGAGTTGAGACGATGGGCAGAGGCCCCTTGTTCTGTCTGAAGGGGAATTTCTTTGCTAATCCTACCTAGGAGCCACAGATATTTGCGATTACCAAGGCAAACAGTGGGACTCCCTTCCACTGGGTATTATTGGGGTTAACATGGGTACTCAATAGACAGAGGTAGTAGGTGGGGTCTCTGACATGGGTGAATTTTTCTCTCTTGTGTCATGTTAATCAGGTGAGGTGTACCCCATTTACGAAGCTCTAAGCCACAGGACAACCCCCCCGCGTCCCTCCCACAGCGAAGGAATCCTGTCTCCCAGCCCCTGCAGCTCTAACCCACTAGATCTGACTCACTTCCCAGAGCCAGGAATAGAACCCAGGAGTCCTGGCTCCCAATCTCCCCGGCTGTAACCATTAGGCCAGTCTGCAGAGCACAGAGGATACCCTGCTGACAAGGCCTGGGGAGGGGAGCCGCAGTCCCTGACAGAGACAATAGCCCACAGGTCCCTGGTGCAGAGCTGCAGCATAGCTGAGGGTCAGAGAAGCAGGCTGGTGGATTGAGGCTTCCTGTGTTACACTGAGGGTGAGAAGGACCCTGCACACTCTCGAGTCGGGGTGTAGCAGCAGTTCCTGTTACAGGCAGATGAGTACAAGAGACGAGGTGGGGGAGGGATGTTTTTTTCCAACTTGTAGCAGAGTTCCCCTGGCCCCAGCTCCTGCATGCTAGGAGTCAACACTCCCTGAACCACCTAGTCCCAGGCCCTGAAGCCAGATCAGGGCCAGAGCCTTCTCTTGGGGAAAGGTCTCATGTGCCATTCCCTGACCCCCTGAGTGAACAGGCCCTCCAGGTCACAGCCACGTGGTGGTCTCTGCATAGATTTGTATTTGATCTACTAGACTTTCCACTTCCTGACTTTTCCCAATCTACCTTCCCTCTTGTCCTTGACAACTGCCCATAGCTCTGTCTTGTAGCAGTGAGTTCCACTGGCCATTGCCCACTTGCTGAGAATACCCAGCCTGGACATTGTGGAGGACCAGAGAGGTCGTCTCAATGGTACATTCCTAATGACACCTTCAGTCTGGTACAATTCCTCACATTTATCATCTAAAAAGAATGGCTCGTGTGGGACTCTCCCTCTCATCCTATTTTCAAACTGCTCTGAACACCAGTTGCAGACTTAGCCTGGCTTGCAAACGGGCACACGGCCACCGGGGCTGGGCTGGAGTCTGCTGGGGAAATGGGTGACCGTTTGGTTGGGGAGTTCATGAGATGCAGCCCCCCGAATGGGAGCTGCTGATAATATCCAAATTGAACTGAAACCCCTGTGTGTAAGGCAACCGCCTTGAAAACCAGCACGCTGCAACGGAGGCTGGGGTGGGGTTTGTGTGGCAAATTTGGGAGCGTTGGATCAAGGAGCTCCCAGCATTCAGCCCTTCTCCCCAAAAATATGAGCTGATTTCTCATTTTCAGATTGTGAGGATGTTGTTGGTGCAGAGCCAGGGAAAAACTGAAGGCTCGGACCTTCATGAAATGCAGAGCACGGACAGCCCCTGAACTCGGCTATTGAATGGGGGCCAGGACTGGTACAGAAATATTGCAAAAGTTGTTTCACTACTAAGTTTTTGTACTTTGGCTCACGGGCAGTTCACACCTCTGCAGGCTGTAGCGTGCACAGGAAATCTCCAGTGAGTAACTGTGCTGAGCTCTGTGCTGGGGGGGTGGACCACAGGAACCGTTCTTAGTCTTTGTACCTAAAGATGAGGCATCTGATGTTTTCCTCCCCCATCTTAGTCAGGGCCGGCGCAACCCATTGGGCGCCAGCGCCCCGGCTGCCTGTAGAAATTTGGGGGCGGGACCTTCCGCCGCCTAGGGCGCCGGAAGAGCTGGTGCTGCTACTGATCTTAGTACATCCAACCTGCTGTCTGTGAGATGTCCCAGCTGGCTGGGCATTACCAGGGCCTTTTAGCTCGAACAGGAGGATGCAGCCTTTCACGGGAATCTGTTCACAATTTGATGCACCGGCAAAATGTAGAGAAGGCAGGAATCCCTGCTTTTGTTCTTCACCTACCCTTACCACTGGACCCCACTTCCCTGCTAGAGCCAGGGATAGACCCCAGGAGTCCTGATTCCCAGCACCCCCTGCTCTAACCACTAGATCCCACTCCCCTCCCAAAGCTAGTGATAGAACCCAGGAGTAATAGCGCCCAACCCACACTGCTCTATCACACCAGACCCCAGCCAGAGGCAGTAGAGGTATTCAAGCGTTCTGAAGTGAAGTCAACAGACATACACTGATTTACAACATGAGCAACAGACATACACTGATTTACTGAGAATCTCGCCTGTTCACTCCATTGCACTATTGATTTTCAGGCTTAGTCTCCCAACAAAATTTGGCAATTTTTTGTGCTTCTAGTTTTTGGGCTGTTTCCCAGATGAACACCCTTAAAGAGACCTGAATTTCCCCAGGGAGAGTGCTCGACGCTTTCTGAACATCAGAGCACTCCAATCAGAATAACCCAAAACCTTGAAGCTCCAAGCTTGACCAGCCGCTTTGGGAAACTTAGATCCCCAGCCCTTGGCCCTTTGCACAAGAGTCTTGTGCCATAAAGCAGATTACTGAGCAAATAAAACAAAGTACGCAAGCTAAGCTCAATATACTTAAGAAACAGGTTACAACATGTAATTGCTTATCCTAAATGTTATTTTAGGCCGGTTGCAAAGTTTCTGTGGTTCAGAGTTCCAGTTATATTTCTCTTCAGACTGGATCCATGTCTCAGTGTGGACTCCCCCCCACCTTCTCTTCAGGTGACTTTAGCACTCTTTCTTCTTGGGCAGACAGGCCGTGGAGAGGAGGAGTCCCGTTTCCCTTCCTCCCCACCCTTAAATAAGATTTACATAACGCAGGAATCCTTTGCTTCCCAAACTTGACCCCCCCTTCCCTTCCAGTGGAAAGTCCCAGGTAAAGTTTAGTATCAGATGACAAGACCACCTGGCTAGTGGTGTCACAGTTACTTCCCTGGACGCCTCTCAGAAGGGAGAGAGATTAGTATCTTCATGGCTTTTTTGTTCCTTTCTCTGGCTTGTCAAATTTGATGGCCTGTCATTTGGTGGGTGTCTTCCCAATACACACCTAGTTGTAATGGTTACATAGTCCATATTCCTTACTTTAGATACAGAAATGATACATGCATATAAATTGGATAATCACATTCAGTAAATTATAACCTTTCCAATGATATCTTACAAGACCCATCTTGCATAATGTACATCTCAGTTATTTCATACCCATATCATAAGAATATTTCCATAAGGAATATGGACTGCAATGTCACAAACAGGTCTAGAAGGTCCTGTTTCCATTCCCTTCACCGTTAGGGTGGAGAATCTTCTCAGTTTCTGCAATGCCTGCAAGAGGAGGTTTGCGCTCTGGGCTTTATTTTTAAAAATATGGAGTAACCAAGAACTCTGTAGATTCTTGAACTAGCCACAGATCTAGAACCCATGGGATCCTACTGGGTTTTCAAACAGAGAGGAGCTTGGAAACCATGAGCTCGTAGACCATGATGGTACTGATCACATTTAAAAACACTGACAAACCTGGAACCCAAGAGTTTCCAGAATCAGGCATATACTAAAACTCATGGGATCCTATTGGGTTTTCAAATGTACAGGGGGTTAGAAACAATGAGATTCTAAACCACACAGGATCTGAATGAGTTTTTAGACATTGACAGACCTAGAACCCAATAGGTTCCAGAACCAAAGTATAGCGAGAACTCATGGGAACCTATTGGGTTTTAAAACATACAGGGGGTGAAAACAATGAGGTTCTAGCGCACATCATATCTGATGCTGTTTCAAAACATTGATGGGCCTAGAACCCAATAGGTTCTAAAACCATCAGTATAGCTAGTTCTCATGGGAACCTCTTTGGTTTTAACATAAAAGGGGTTGGAAACCATGAGGTTCTATATCACATATTATTCAGTGATATTCCAAAACATTGGCAGACCTAGAATTCAAGAGATTCACAAACCGCCCAGGATTCCCAGAACCCATGAGATCCTATTGAATATTGAAACATTGAGAGGTAGTGTATGTCACGTTTGCAAGATTAGTTGCACTTCTGTCCTGAGAGTGCAACCCACCAGGTGTCAGGCCTTGTGCTTCTAACCTTTCCCAGGTGGACTCTGGCAGTTCTCCCACACTTAGTCTGAGCCCTGGCTTACAGCACCCTGTGGATCAAGCAGCTTACACTACAGGTCTGACTTCTGGAGTCTGAACAATGGGGAGCCAACTTCAACCAAAGACTTGTTTCCATCTGAACATGAGCAATGAAGCATTTAGAGAAGCAAGGTTTTAAAAGAAGAGAGGGGCTATGCTCATGTCTAACTTTCCTACAGCCCTCCACCCTGGCTGGTGGCCTATGCAGGCCTGGCTTCCTCAGACACCCTAGTGGACCCTACGTGACAACTGATGGAGCACACCAACAACGTCTGCCTAACCTCTGGATAGACTCAGAAATTCCAAGGCCAGAAAGAGCATGGTGGTCTTCTCTTCTGACCTCATGCAAAACATCTGTGAAATAGTCCCTGGTTGAACTAGAGAAGATCTCTTAGAAAAACACACAGTCCTGCCTTAAAAATTGCCTGTGATGGAGAATCAACCAGGGAGGGTCCTTTCAAGTCTATATTGTCCATTGGATCTGCTGGCCCCCTGCCTTGCCCAAAGTTTTGTAACTTGGCTGGAGCTGGCAGGTGGGATCTTCATAATTACTTGGACATTACCGCTTCACCACTCTGAAGTGTTCATGGGCAGGTGGTTTCTCTGGAGCCGCTCTTTGTTCTGCCAGCTTGTTTTCCTTACCAGCCGCTCTTAAACTAAGCCAGAGCCTCCACACACTAAATATCCCAGTGATCGGGTCACGGGGTGGTTGTAAAGTATTTCAGAGCCGCCACACAAACCTTGAATCTATGTAGTTCAAGTAACACCCGGGAATGATTATTACTTCTTATATTTTATTTCAGGTAGTTCTGGGAGCCCCAGTCCTGGCTCAGTGCCCTGCTGTGCTAGGCACTGTACAAACACAGAGCAAAAAGAGAGTCCCTGCACAAGAGAGCTCACTGTCTAGGGAGACAGGGTAGACAGAGACCAGGACTGAGTCTCAGGAGGCCTTGGCACTATTCCTGGCTCTGCCACTGGCCATCTGGGTGACCTTGGCCAAGTCACTTCCACACGCAGTGCCTCAGTTTCCCCATTTTTAATAACTGCTACTGACCTCCTTGGTAAAATACTTTGAGATCTACTGAGGACAAGCACCAGAGGAGAGCTAGATAATGCTATTATAATAGACAGATTCTTCTATAATACACTACAACAAATGGATTTTAAACCGTTTGGAAATCTACATCCCCCATGAGATTTTTGCATCAAGCAAAGAATCTGGAACCTGTTGGATTCTATATGGTTTGAAAACACTCTAGAATCCAATGGGGGTACTAGCAATAGTCATGAATCTGGAACTCATGGACCCTATTGAGTTTGAACATATTGAGAGACTTAAAATGAAGATTCCAGAGCCAGCCAGTGATGCAGAACCCATGAGAATCATTTAGGTTAGAAGCCATTGAGATATCTAACACAAATGAGATTCTGGAGTCAGCTATTGATCCTGAACCCTTGAACACCCATTGAGTTTCATAACATGGAACAACCAAGAACAAATTAGGTTCTAGAGCCGGATAATGATCTAGAATCTTTAAAGACATATTGACTTTGAAAAGATTGAGAGACCTAGAACACATTGGATTCTGCAGGTGACAAGGAATCTGGAATCCTACGGATACTGCTTGGTTTATTAACATTGAGATATCGGGAGCCAATCACGTTTTTAGTTCAATCAGGGATGAAGGAACAGGTGGGATGACAAGTTTCCAATGCTCTCTTACTCTAGGCACTTTCAGGCCATCTCCAGTTCTGATCCCTCAACTTCTGCCCCTTGTTTCCCACTGGTCTCAGGTGCTTCGCTGCCGGGATCATCAGCGGAAGCTGTCTTGACCAGAGTGATGAGGGACATCCTGAGCACCTGCTGGAACCTCTCCCCCCACAAAGATGTAGAGGATGGGGGTGCAGCAAGTGTTTAAACAAGTCACTGCATTCTTGTAGAGCAGCAGGCCATGGCAGAGGTGGTCGGGCACCCAGCAGACGAAGAACGACACCACTGCCGTCACCGTGACTTTGAAAGGCTTCCCGCTCTGTGCCAATCCCCCTCTTCTTCATCTCCAGCCCCGTCCAGCACTGGCATCCCACGCTGGGGCAGACAGGCAGCAAGAAGCCTAGCAGGAACTGCACCCTGAACAGGACCGAATGGAGACGTGTCTTCCATGCCTGTGTCTCGGCTCCGTCCACCTCTCTAGAGAGGGTGTGTAACTATTGGTGCAGGTGACCCTGCCTCCTCCATCTCCAGGGGTTCCCGGAAGCCCAGTTAGGGAGCACTGAGGGTGAAGGAGACCAGCTACACGCCCCCCACCAGCTTCCTGACCTGGGCCATGGTGCGGTGATGCCAGCACCAGACAGGGGGCAGGGAAGAATGCAGCGGTCCAGGCTGGAGAGGGTGAGGAGGAAGATGGCAGAGAACATGCCCAGGGAGAGGCAGGCAGTGAGGAGCTCACACGTGGCCGTGCCAAAGACCCAGAGGAAACCCAGGCAGTTGTAGATGCGAACAGAGTTATAAAGCAGGACGTGAGCAGGTAGGTGGGGACCAGATGGAAGGACAAGAGGGAGGTCACCATCATCCTCATCCTCAGCCCCAGAACCCACAGCCACCCACCCCCAGCAGGGGGTGCCACACGCAGCTGCCACTTGACTTCCCTTCCCGAACAGCTGGGGTTTGCTCCCATTGGCTGCTGGGCTGGTGGGCAAGGTGGAGGGGCAGTGAGGGGCTGGGGTGGCTGGGAAGACGGAGGGGCCATGAGACCCTAAGGAGGTGTGGGAAGAACACAAAGGGGATTGTAGAAGAGGGAGGGAGAGACAGAAGTGTGGAGCCCTAGCACTGACAATCCGTGCATTTCGTTCTCCTCCCTGCACAAACCAGCAAGTCCCCCAGCCCGAGCAAGAAAGAGCCAGGAGTCCTGGCTCCCAACACCCATGTCCCCTGATCTATCTCACTGGACCCTATCCCACCGAAGCCATGGATATAATCCCGGAGTCCTGGTTTCCACCCCACTCTCCCTGTTCCAACTCAGTAGACCCCACTCTCCAAACAGAACTGGGGTTAGAACCCAGGAGTCCTGGCTCCCAGTACACCGCTCTAACCACTAGATCCCACTCCTCTCAGATTTCAACCCTGGTCTAGTGTACCATGCCACTGGGGGCTGTTTTCCCAGTAGCATTGGGTTCCCGTCAGGGATCTCAAGGTCCCGGCTCTGAGGATGGGGTCTGTGTAACTAACACTCTGGGGAGGGCTGTGATGGGTTGGATCACAGAAACCCCGCTGGGAGCTGCCAACCGATGTGCCAAGACTACTTCTATCCCTGTTTTCCCTGCCAGCCTGGGACTCCAGCACCCTGTCTTGCTGAAGCCAGACACACCCGTCTGCTCCAACACAGACCCAGGGTCTGAATTACCTGCCCCAAAGCTGCAGGTTTACCTGAAAACAGCTCACAGACGTGTGCTTGTCTTTAGCACTCAGATGCCCAACTCCCAATGGGGTCTAAACCCAAATAAATCCGTTTGACCCTGCAGGGTAAACTCATAAATTGTTCGTCCTCTATAAAACTGATAGAGAGATATGCACAGCTGTTTGCTCCCCCAGGTATTAATACANGCTGAAGACAAAATGGAGGGGTCTCCCAGGGGTTTAAATAGACTTTCTCTTGTGGATGTAAACCCCCTCCTCACTCCTATGCAAAGTCCAGCTCCAAGATGGAGTTTTGGAGTCACCTGGGCAAGTCACATGTCCGTGCATGACTCAGTTTTTATAGGTAGCATCCATTGTTTACATGCTACCTTGAACGTCCTCAAGTAGACTTCTTATGTGGATTGGAGCATTCCAAGATCCATTGTCCTTTAAGTGTTTCTTGGTTAGGTCCTTAATTTCAACATTCCTTTCTCCAGGAACTGACCAAATGCTCTACTAAGGTTATTTAGAAATCAAGCCAGTACACAGCCAACATTCATAACTTCGACTACAAAAATGATACATGCATGCAAATAGGATTAATACAGTCAGTAGATCATAACCTTTACGGAGATATGTTACATGGCATATGTAGCATAAAACACATTCTAAGCATATTTCCATACAGCCTTATGGGAGGTACCATCACAGGCTGGGTGTGACTGAGATTTTATCCAGAAAAGGAAGGGGCAGCATTTCACATGCATTGCCTCACCCAGCGATGTACCCACAATATATAGATAACAAAGGACCCCTCACGGCTATTGACCTGCTCTAACCACTAGACCCCACCCCCCTTCCCAGAGCTAAGGACAGAACCCAGGAGCCCTGGCTCCCAGTGCCCCCCCTCCCCCTGCTCTAACCCCCCACTCCTTGGCTGGGGGTTGCATTATTTGTGACTCAGCCTTTGTTGTGAGCTAACGGGGCTAGATTATCTCTGGGTGCAGCCCCTGTCAGGAAAGGACTTGTGCAAAATACAGGCCCTTCCTTTTCACAGGGCCACACCCCAATAGATGAGCTGCTGGCCAAGCATCTAATGCATTAGAGCAGGGGGGCTGGGAGCCAGGACTCCTGGGTTCTATGCCAGGCTCTGGGAGGAAGTGGGGGCCAGTTTTAAAGCAATTGTTGTTGCTTAGGTGGTTTCTCTGCTAAGACAGTGTCCAATGATCATTTCCGTTCATGGTTTGCAGCGTGTGGATGTCAGAGAGCAGGTGGGGGTGGAGCATGTAGAAGACACAGAGTTAAGGGGAGTGAAGTCAACACACAGGGGAGGGCTCTTGCGTGCTGGGGACAGACTGACAGACACTTTGCTGGGAAAACACACGCCATCCAAATCTCTCTCTGCGCTGGGTCCTGACCTGCCCAGGTGAGTCGAGACGATGGGCAGAGGCCCCTCGTTGGGTTTGAAGGGGAATTTCCTTGCTAAGGCTACCTAGAAGCCACAGAAATTTGCCATTTTCAAGGCAAACCAGTGGGACTCCCTGCCACTGGGTATTAGTAGGGTTAACCTGTGAGACTCCCTGCCACTGGGTATCAGTGGGGTTAGCCCCTGAAACTCCCTGCCACTGGGTAGCACTGGGTTAAGCTGGAGCATTCAATAGACAGAAGTAGGAGGTGAGATCTCTGACATGGGTGAATTTTTCTGTCTTTTTCACATTTTACAAATCTCTAAGAAACAGGACCCCACGTCCCTCCCAAAGCCCAGGAGTTCTGACCCCCCTCCCCGCATCTCATTCCCAGAGCCGAGAATAGCTCCCACCCCACTTCCTCTAACCATTAGGCCATTCTGCAGAGCAGAAAGAGCTCCAATCTAACAAGGCCATGGGGGGCGCAATCCCAGGCAGAGGTAAGAACCCAGAGGTCCTAGATCCAGTCGGGAATCTAGAGCCAATAGACTTTGAGTTTGAACACATTGAGAGGCTTACAAGAAATGAGATTCCAAAGCCAGCTAGTGCTACAGAATCCAAGAGAATCAATTAGGAAAGATTCAGGGCTGGCAGCACGGCTGTGGGGCAGAGAAGTAGGTCGGTGGACTGAGACTTCCTGTGTTACATTGAGAGTGAGAGGGACCCTGCCCTTTCTCATGAGTCAGGGTACGGCAGCAGTTCCTGTGACAGGCAGATCAGCACAAAAGACAGGTTGGGGTTAGGGCAGCTTTTTCCAGCTTCTAGCACTGAGTTCCACCGTCACCAGCACCTGAATACTGGGAGTCAAGAGGCTGATTCCCCACATCCTTGAGCCGGCCTGTCCCTGCCATGCAGACAGATTGGACCTAGCGTCTGCTAGGGGGAAACGCCCTGTGTCCCATTCCCCACCCTTCTGAGCCAGCCCATCATCCAGATCCCGGCGACGTGGTATTCTCAGCAGAGCTGTGTATTTGACCTACCAGACTGTCCCCTTCCCCACTGCTCCCATGTCTCCTGTCCCTCATATCCTCCTCTGCTGCCCTTAGTGAGTTCCACTGCCTATAGCCCAGCTCCTGAGAATATCCAGCCTGGATATTGTGGAGGACCAGAGGGTGCCTAGTTAGGTCCTGTCCAATAGTGCATTCCTAACCCCTCCTCTGTTGTCCCTTCCAACCCCTCTTCTGTCTCTCCCCAGGGTAGCATGGACCAAGGCAACACGACTCTCCCACCAACCACAGGGGCGAATTCCAGCCAGACCCTTGTAGCTGTGAGCGCCGCTCACCTGGCCTCCGCGGTGTTGCTCTTCCCCACCTTCCTGGTGGGTGTGCTGGGGAACGGGCTGTACCTGTGGGTGCTGGGGCTGAAAATGAGGAGGACGGTGACCACCCTCTGGTTCCTCCACCTGGTCTCCTGTTCCCTCCTCTTCACCCTGCTGATCCCCTTCTTCATCGTCTCCCTCCTCATGGATCTACACTGGGTCTTCGGCACGGCCATGTGCAAGCTTCTCAACACCTGCATCTCCGTGGGCATGTTCTCCGCCGTCTTCCTTCTAACCCTCATCAGCCTGGACCGCTACATCCTCACTCACCATCCCATCTGGTCCCGGCATAACCGCACCCTCCCCCGGGCTGGGAAGTTGGTCGTGGGCGTGTGGCTGGCCTCGTTCGGTCTCAGCGCTCCCTATCTGGCTTTCCGGGAGACCCGGGAGGTAGAGGGGGGCAGAATCATCTGCATCAACAATTACTCCCTCTCCGGAGACTGGAATGCAGTCGAGACACAGGACCTGGGCAGACAGGTCCACCTGACTGTCTTCATTGTCCGGTTCCTGCTGGGCTTCCTGCTGCCTTTCTGCACCATTGTGGGATGCTATGTCCGTGTGGGGCTGAAGATGAAAGAGAAGAAGCTGGTGTGGGCTGGGAAGCCTTTCAAAGTCATGGTGGCTGCAATGGTTTCCTTCTTCCTCGGCTGGCTGCCCTACCACCTCTACCAGAGCTTGAAGCTCTCCAAGAAGGAGGTGCCAGAGTCAGTGATGGGTGCCCTCTTGGTCATTTACACCTTCACGTCCTGCTTCAATGCCTGCTTCACCCCCATCCTCTACCTTTTTGTGGGGGAGAAGTTCTGGCAGGTCTTCAGAACGTCTCTTCTCACTCTGGTGAAAGCGGCTTTTGTCGATGATCTCGGCAGCAGTGCCTCCGAGTCTAGTGGAAGACACGGGTCAGAAGTCGATAACACAAAGCAGTTGATGGCCTGAAGGTGCACAGACTTAGGGAGAGTTGAAAACTTGCCATCCCATTTGTTCTAGATTCCTGATGGTTCTAAATCCAAATGGGTTTCAGGTATCTTACTCTTCATAAACCCTGTAGTATCCCTGGATTCTAGATTCCGTACTCAATGCATTCTAGGTCACTCCATTTTTTGAAACTCAGTGGGTCATCAGTGGAACCAGATTAGTAGCAAGCTCCAGAATCTTGTTTGTTTTAGATCTCTCAATGTGTTCTAACCCAATTGACTCTCTTGGATTCTGCATCACTAGCTGGCTCTGGAATCTCATTTATTGTAAGCCTCTCAATGTGTTCAAACTCAAAGCCTATGGGTTCTAGATTCCCATCTGGATCTAGGACATCAATGGATTATAGAGCGTTTTCAAACCACATAGAAACCAAAAGGTTCCAGATCGCTTGCTAAAAGATTCATTGTTGTTCTAGATTTCCAAATGGTTTTAAATCCATTAGGTGTAGTATATTATAGAAGAGTCTGCATTATAATTGCGATATCTAGCTATTCTCTAGTGCTTATCATCAGTGGATCTTAAAGAACTTTACAAGGAGGGCAGTAGCAGTCTTCCAGTTTTTACAAATGAGGAAACTGGGACACAGACTGGGGAAGTGACTTGGCCAAGGTCACCCAGTAGAACCTTTGGTCCGTCCAGTGGCAGAACCGGGAACAAACCCATGTCAGCTGTGTCCCAGCCCAGGTCTATATCCATGGATCCCCTTAGATTGTGAGCTCTCTGGGACAGGGACTGTCTTTTCGCTCTGTGTTTGTACAGGGCCTGGTACAGCGGAGTTTCTCGGTCAGGATTCGGACTCCCAGCGCTACCGAAATAAAAAATAATAACAAATAAACCTTCCTGGGCATTCCTTGAACTACATAGATTCTGTACATTTTGTGGGGCGGCTCTGACATAATTTACAAACACCACATGACCCACTCACTGGGATATGTCATGTGGGGAGGCTCTGGCTTATTTTAAGAGCAACTGGTAAGTAAAACAAGCCGTCAGGAAAAGGAGCGGCTCCAGAGAAACCACTTGCCCATGAACATTCAGGGTGGTGAAGAGATATTTCCAACAGGTCTGCTCTAGTTCAACTAGGGACTAATTCAGGGACGTTCTGCAGCAGGTCAGACTAGGGGACCGCCATGCTCCTTCAGTCCTTGGAATCTCTGATTCTATCCAGAGGTCAGGCAGATGTTGTTGGGGAGCTGAACCAGTTGTCACCTGGACCCACTGGGGTGTCTGAGGAAGCCAGGCCTGTGTGGGCCACCAACCCCGGGTGGAGGCCATAGGTAAGTTAGACATGTACTTAACTCCACTATTTCAACAATCTTTTTCCATTCCAACTGCTCAGATGAAACGAGACTGCCAGCGGTGACAGATAACACTGAGACGTTGTGCAGTCTATATGGTTTTATAAAAATTTAATGAGATATGCTTCATGCAAAAGGTCTCTTGTAAGGTATCATTACAAAGCTTATAATCTACTGAGTGTGGTCATCCTATTTGTATAAATGTACCACTCTTGTATCTAAAACTAGAAATATGAAATATAACTCTGAGGGCCTATTGTAATTATGCAAAGTGTGGGCCATTAATGGTGGTTTGGAATCTTGATGACTCCCATTAACTAGGACCATTGTCTGCAGATGGCTGTATTTACCTGTGAGTCTCCCTGTATATGTGTGTGCTGGCANCTAAAAGGAGATTAGTCTGTAAAAGGGAGCATTCTGGAACTGGTGAGGATCTTATCTGTATTCAGTTTGATTAGACATAGATTTGCGTGTTTTATTTTATTTTGCTTGGTGACTTACTTTGTTCTGTCTGTTACTACTTGGAACCACTTAAATCCTACTTTCTGTATTTAATAAAATCACTTTTTACTTATTAATTAACTCAGAGTATGTATTAATACCTGGGGGAGCAAACAGCTGTGCATATCTCTCTATCAGTGTTATAGAGGGTGAACAATTTATGAGTTTACCCTGCATAAGCTTTATGCAGGGTAAAACGGATTTATTTGGGTTTAGACCCCATTGGGAGTTGGGCATCTGAGTGCTAAAGACAAGCACATTTCTGTGAGCTGTTTTCAGGTAAACCTGCAGCTTTGGGGCAGGTAATTCAGACCCTGGGTCTGTGTTGGAGCAGACGGGAGTGTCTGGCTCAGCAAGACAGGGTGCTGGAGCCACTGAGCTGGCAGGGAAAACAGGAATAGAAGTAGTCTTGGCACATAAGGTGGCAGCTCCCAAGGGGGTTCTGTGATCCAACCCATCACAGTGACATAGTCAAGCAGGATCTGTGGACAGCTGATTGCTTTGAGGTACTGGTAGTGATTTTAAGTGAGTTTTAAGTCTGGTGGCTGGAGAACAGACAAAGTGGTTACTGGTTTGTTATTTTCTGTTTGCTTATTTCGGGAAAGGGAAGTAGGGACAGAAAAGGAAGCAAAATAAGTAAGAATGAAGCTCAAAAGAAGCCAGAACTGCACTGGTTGCAAATTGCCCAGAAAGACTGAACACCGGGTGCTGGGAAAGTCTCTGTTAACAAAGAAGCCCCTGAGGTGAGTGCATCTCGGTTTCAGTGAACTGCAGACGGGTGTGGCCCAACCTCGGTCTGTGCTGAAGCTGACTGGAGTGTCTAACTTAGCAAGACAGGAGTGGAGGGGGGCCTGTTCTGGCAGGAGGGGGTTCTCTGTGGTATCCCAGCTCATCGAGTGATGGTCTCAAGGGAAGACAAATGAAAATTGACGTACAATTGGCCCGGGAAAAGGCTGACCTGGAAAAAGAAAAGGCTGCCCACCAGCTTGGACTTAAGAGACAAAGCCATTAAGACCCAGAAGCATGAACTGGCTGTAATGGAGCGGAAGAGGGGCACAGAGACATCTCTCCTGGAGCTGGAAGTTGGGGTCCTGGTGGCTGCTGCGGTGGGAACAAACCCCAAGGACTCTAGCTGGAAGCAAACCCAACCTGAGTGCAAGGGGGGGGGGGATTTTGCTGGCCAGTGAAAGGTCTGTCATAGCTGGTAGCTGTGAGCCCACAGCTGGATCAGGGTCTCTTTCCCTTGTGGGGGACACAGGAGTGTCTGCCCCATAGGGGAGCCCAAAAACAAATTTTAGGTATACTGCCTCCGCCATGGTCAGTGTCCAAGTCTCTGGCAGTAAGTTCAGGAGGAGGGTGTGACATTGTGCAGTCTATATGGTTTTATAAAAATTTAATAAGTGAATATAATGTAACTGAGATATGCTTCATGCAAAAGGTCTCTTGTAAGGTATCATTACAAAGCTTATAATCTACTGAGTGATCATCCTATTTGTATAAATGTACCACTCTTGTATCTGAAGCTAGAAATATAAAATATAACTCTGAGGGCCTATTGTAATTATGTAAAGTGTGGGCCATTAATGGTGCTTTGGAATCTTGATGACTCCCATTAACCAGGACCACTGTCTGCAGATGGCTGTATTTACCTGTGAGTCTTCCTGTATATGTGTGTGCTGGCAAGTGGGTAATGAAGTCTTGCAGTGACATGTATCATGTCACCTGAACTGGAATCCATCTTTAACCTGGTACTTTTCCAGTGAGGGGGGGTGGAAACCCAGAGGGACAAAGGATTCCCGCCTTATGCAAAAGATATATAAAGGGGTGGAACAGAACAAGGAGAGAGGAGCCATCATGAAGAATCCCCTAGCTACCACCTGAGCTGAAACAAGAGCTGTACCAGGGGAAAGAATTGTGCCCAGGCCTGGAAGGTGTCTAGTCTGAGGAAGTATCAGAGGGGTAGCCGTGTTAGTCTGGATCTGTAAAAGCAGCAAAGAATCCTGTGGCACCTTATAGACTAACAGACGTTTTGCAGCATGAGCTTTCGTGGGTGAATGCCCACTTCTTCGGATGCAAGTCTTGCATGGTATTCACCCACGAAAGCTCATGCTGCAAAATGTCTGTTAGTCTATAAGGTGCCACAGGATTCTTTGCTGCTTAGTCTGAGGAAAAAACTTACTGAAGCATCTCTGAGGGTGAGATTATCCGTATTTAGTTTGATTAGACATAGATTTGCACATTTTATTTTATTTTGCTTGGTGACTTACTTTGTTCTGTCTGTTACTACTTGGAACCACTTAAATCCTACTTTCTGTATTTAATAAAATCACTTTTTACTTATTAATTAACTCAGAGTATGTATTAATACCTGGGGGAGCAAACAGCTGTGCATAGCTCTCTATCAGTGTTATAAAGGGCGAACAATTTATGAGTTTACCCTGCATAAGCTTTATATGGGGTAAAACGGATTTATTTGGGTTTAGACCCCATTGAGTGTNCAACGGGTAGTGATCAACGGCTCCATGTCTAGTTGGCAGCCGGTTTCAAGCGGAGTGCCCCAAGGGTCGGTCCTGGGGCCGGTTTTGTTCAATATCTTCATTAATGATCTGGAGGATGGCGTGGACTGCACTCTCAGCAAATTTGCAGATGACACTAAACTGGGAGGAGTGGTAGATACGCTGGAGGGTAGGGATAGGATACAGAGGGACCTAGACAAATTAGAGGATTGGGCCAAAAGAAACCTGATGAGGTTCAACAAGGACAAGTGCAGAGTCCTGCACTTAGGACGGAAGAATCCCATGCATGGTTACAGACTAGGGACCGAGTGGCTAGGCAGCAGTTCTGCAGAAAAGTACCTAGGGGTTATNAGACAAGCACACTTCTGTGAGCTGTTTTCAGGTAACCCTGCAGCTTTGGGGCAAGTAATTCTGACCCTGGGTCTGTGTTGGAGCAGACGGGCGTGTCTGGCTCAGCAAGAGAGGGTGCTGGAGTCCTGAGCTGGCAGGGAAAACAGGTATAAAAGTAGTCTTGGCACATAAGGTGGCAGCTCCCAAGTGGGGTTCTGTGATCCAACCCGTCACAAACACCACTTGCTGATTCAAAATTCAGTAGGATCTCATGGATTCTAGAAATCCTGGGCCAGTTCTTAACACCTTGGGTCTCAGGTCTGTCAGTGTTTTGAATTTGAACTGATCTGATGTGGGCTAGATTTAGAGCATCATGTTTTCCAAGCCACTTTATGTTTCAAAAGCCAATGGAGTCCTATGTATTCTAGATATACGGCTGATTCTTGAACAGCTTGGGTTCTAGGTCTGCCAAAGTATATTAATCCAAACAGATCCTATGTGGTCTAGGACATTCTAGTTTCCAACCTCATATATGATGTCATAGACCACATAGGACCAGTTTGGGTTTACAAAAACTTTGGCAGACCTAGAACTNTAATTGCCTTCTATGAGGAGATAACTGGCTCTGTGGATGAGGGGAAAGCAGTGGACGTGTTATTCCTTGACTTTAGCAAAGCTTTTGATACAGTCTCCCACAGTATTCTTGCCGGCAAGTTAAAGAAGTATGGGCTGGATGAATGGACTATAAGGTGGATAGAAAGCTGACTAGATCGTCGGGCTCAACGGGTAGTGATCAATGGCTCCATGTCTAGTTGGCAGACGGCTCCATGTCTAGTTGGCAGAGTGGAGTGCCCCAAGGGTCGGTCCTGGGGCCGGTTTTGTTCAATATCTTCATTAATGATCTGGAGGATGGCGTGGACTGCACTCTCAGCAAATTTGCAGATGACACTAAACTGGGAGGAGTGGTAGATACGCTGGGGGGTAGGGATAGGATACAGAGGGACCTAGACAAATTAGAGGATTGGGCCAAAAGAAACCTGATGAGGTTCAACAAGGACAAGTGCAGAGTCCTGCACTTAGGACGGAAGAATCCCATGCATGGTTACAGACTAGGGACCGAGTGGCTAGGCAGCAGTTCTGCAGAAAAGGACCTAGGGGTTACGGTGGACGAGAAGCTGGATATGAGTCAACAGTGTGCCCTTGTTGCCAAGAAGGCTAACGGCATTTTGGGCTGTATAAGTAGGGGCATTGCCAGCAGATCGAGGGACGTGATCGTTCCCCTCTATTCGACATTGGTGAGGCCTCACCTGGAGTACTGTGTCCAGTTTTGGGCCCCACACTACAAGAAGGATGTGGAAAAATTGGAAAGAGTCCAGCGGAGGGCAACAAAAATGATTAGGGGGCTGGAGCACATGACTTATGAGGAGAGGCTGAGGGAACTGGGATTGTTTAGTCTGCAGAAGAGAAGAATGAGGGGGGATTTGATAGCTGCTTTCAACTACCTGAAAGGGGGTTCCAAAGAGGATGGATCTAGACTGTTCTCAGTGGTACCAGATGACAGAACAAGGAGTAATGGTCTCAAGTTGCAGTGGGGGAGGTTTAGGTTGGATATTAGGAAAAACTTTTTCACTAGGAGGGTGGTGAAGCACTGGAATGGGTTACCTAGGGAGGTGGTGGAATCTCCTTCCTTAGAGGTTTTTAAGGTCAGGCTTGACAAAGCCCTGGCTGGGATGATTTAGTTGGGATTAGGTCCTGCTTTGAGCAGGGGGTTGGACTAGATACCTCCTGAGGTCCCTTCCAACCCTGATATTCTATGATTCTATGATTCTAACCCAAGAGGTTCAAGAACCACTCAAATGTCTAGACCTCATGGTGTTCCAATGGGTTTTTAAGTGTGTGTGTGTGTAAGTAAAATACACACACACACACACAATAGTACCACATAAGTAATGCTAAAATTATGTCACGGAGGTGATGGAAGTCACAGAAACCGTAACTCAGCGACCTCCATGATATTGGGAGCCTTGCAGCTGACCTGGCACTGTCGGAAGCAGGGGACTTTGCAGCAGCCCAGCTTCCACTGATGGCAGGGGACCCTCCAGCAACTGACGGCGGTGACCCCAGAACTGCCGAGCCCCCATTGCTTGAAAAGTTCCCCCCTGCAGTGGCTCAGCTGCCACGAGCAACCAGGGCCCCCTGCTGCTCCCAGCTGCCACCACCGGTGGCAGAGGGACCCCGGAGCTGCTCAGTGGCTGTGGGCGGGAGGGATCCCTACAGCTCCAGCCCCACAGGGTGGCAGGGGGATCCCTTCCAGCTACTGGGCAATGGGGCTCCTGCAGGTTCCAGCCACTGTGGGGGGTGGGGCACGGTGCTGGACCCTCCTCCTTCCCCATTTTGTCAGGGATGTTTTTAGTAAAAGTCAGGGACAGGTCACAGCTTCCATGATATTTTTTTTATTGCCCGTGGCCTGTCCGTGACTTTTACTAAAAATATCGATGACAACATCGTAGCCTTACACATTGGTTCTAGATATTTGGCTAGTTCTTGAACCTCTTGAGTTCTTGGTGTGACAATGTCTTGAAACCCAATCAGATCGGACATGGTCTAGTACTTCAAGGGATCCAAGCATCTCTATGTGTGAAAAAACAATAGTGTCCTGTGAATTCTAGATTTGTGGCTAGTTCTAGAAACTCCTGGGTTCCAAGTCAGTCCAGGACTCCAACCCCCACTACCCCTGATTATTCAGAGCAACCAGAGACCCGAAGAATTGGTTATTGGCACAGGACTTACATGCCATCTGTGGTCCTAATTCAGCCCCGTTGTAGCTGAAGACACCAGGTTAAAGCTGATAATAGGGCCGAGAACTCAAACATCTCCATGTTTTGATCAAAAGAGCAGTGGTTGTGTCTCTAAGCCCCCACGTGTCAGCTCAACGTGGGTGTTACTCACCCTCAATTTCCAGTGGAAGCCGTACCTCGCAGAGGTGTGAACTGCTATTAAACACAGGTGTGAACAGCTTGAGGCACGGACTCATTTCTGCAGTACGGCCACACCGGTCCTCTGTCCTGTGGCATAACTGAGCTCAGGGGCCAGCCAGGCTCGACATTTCCCAAAGTTCGACCTCTTTCCTTTTTCCCCTCGCTCTGCTCGGAGCTCAGGTGAAGTGTAAGTAGTCTTGTGGCCTGTCAAAGGCCGTGATCAAGTGTCTTGATGTTTTTGGTCTTTTGGCCTCAAGATGAAAACCTTGTCTGTGTCTCTTGGAACTTGAAGGAGGGGAGGGATAGCTCAGTGGTTTGAGCATTGGCCTGTTAACCCAGGGTTGTGAGTTCAGTCCTTGAGGGGGCCACTTAGGGATCTTGGGCAAAATTGGTCCTGCTAGTGAAAGCAGGGGGTTGGACTTGATGACCCTTCAGGGTCCTTCCAGCTCTATGAGATAGGTATATCTCCATATTTTATTATAAGGAAAAACATTATCTAAGTTATATCTGTTCTTATCAGTTTAATATCTGATATGTTCTTAATTTGAGGACTGTATATTAAATTGATTTTTGAAACAGGGGGATGCAATAGGAGCTTGCTCTGTCCACCCCATGCATCGAACTGGTATTGCAGTGTCTCCAAAAAAAAAATTATAACCATCTGAAAATGTGCAAACAGCGTGTGTGGGGAGGGGCCAGTATCACGGGAACCCCTGGACCAAATGACCCCAAATTTGCATCACAAACCCCACCCCCGCCTCCATTGCTGAGTGCTGGTTTTCAAGGCAGTTGCCCCCC
>QXTE01000553.1:38842-76632 GCA_003942145.1 Platysternon megacephalum | reverse complement strand
CTTAACCCTTTACAGGTAAAAGAGGCATTAACCCTTAACTATCTGTTTATGACACCTCCGCACGCCGAGACCACTCCCCGGCAGAAGCGCTGGGTGGGGTGGGGGAAACCCCAGTGCCCAGACCCCCGCTGCAGCCTTGGGACTGGAGGGCTCTTGCTCCCTGCCAAGGCCTCAGGGTTAGTGGTTAGAGCAGGGGAGGGGTGACTCGGGACATCTGGGTTCTAGCCCCAGATGTGGGAGGGGAGTGGGGTCTAGTGGGTAAGAGAAGCTGGGGGGCTGGGAACCAGGGCTCTGGGTTCTATCCCTGGGTCTGGCAGGAGAGTAGGGGCTAGATTTAAAGCAATGGCTGTTTCTTAGGTGGTTTCTTTGCTCAGACAGTGTCCGAATGATCATTTCCATTTATGGTTTGCAGCGTCTCCAGCTCAGAGAGCAGGTGGAGGCGGAGCGTGTAGAAGACACAGAGTTAAGGGGAGAGACCTCAACACACAGGGCAGCACAGACTCACGGACACTCTGCTGGGCAAACACACATCATCCGAGTCTCTCTCTGCGCTGGGTCCTGCGCTGCCCAGGTGAGTCGAGACAATGGGCACAGGCCCCTCCTTGGGTCTGAAGGGGAATTTCTTTGCTAAACCTACCTAGAAGCCACAGACATTTGCTATTACCAAGGCAAACCAGTGAGACTCCCTGTCACTGGGTATTCGTGGGATTAGCCTGTGGGACTACCCGCCACTGGGTACTAATGGGGTTAACATGGGGACTCAATAGACAGAGTTAATTGGTTGGATCTGTGACCTGGGTGAACTTTTCTCCCTTGTTTCATGTTCATCAGATGAGGTGTTTCCTATTTACGAATCTCTAAACCACAGGACTGCACGTCCCTCCCACAGCCCAAGAGTTCTGACCTCCCACCCCTGCTCAACCCCTCCCCAATCCCAGAACTGGGGATAAAACCCAGGGGTCCTGGCTCCCACACCCTCTTCTCTAACCATTAGGCCATTCTGCAGAGTAGAGGTCGCCAGTCTAACAAGTCTGGGAGGGGCACATTCTGTGACAGAGGCAATAGCCCAGAGGTCCCTGGTGCAGAGCTGCAGCACGGCTGTGGGGAAGAGAAGCAGCTCAGTAGATTGAGGCTTCCTGTGTTACAATGAGGTGAGAAGGACCCTGCACGCTTTCATGAGTCAGGGTGTAGCAGCAATTCCTGTGACAGGCAGATGAGCAGAAGGTGGGTGAGGGTGGAGTGGCTTTTTCTACCTTGTAGCAGTGAGTTCCACAGGCATCAGCTCCAGCATGCTAGGAGCCAACAGCACCGATCCCCCACCTCCCTTAGCCAGGCAGTCCTAGGCCCTGAAGCCAGTTCAGAGTCGGTGCCTCCTAGTGGGGAAAGGCCCCATGTCGCATTCCCTGCCCCATTGAGCCAAACATCCCTCCTGTCCCCTTCCCCACTTGTTGCACGTCTGCTATCCCTCTTTCCCTCCCCTGCTGACCATAGCTCTATCTTGTAGCTGTGAGTTCCTCTGGCCATGGCCCGTTGCTGAGAATACCCAGCCTGGACATTCTGGAGGACCAGAGGCTGCCCAGAGAGGTCCGCTCCCATAGTGCATTCCTAACCCCCTCTGTTAATTTACCCTTCCTCCTCTTCCAGTCTCCCTTTTCCCCTCCTCTGTCGTCCCTCCAACCCCTCTTCTGTCTGCTCTCTATGTGATCCCGTAAGCTGCGTAAGGGAGGTTTTCCAATATTTTAATCCTTCTCTTGGCTCTTCTCTGACCCCTCCCTGATTGATCACCATCCCTCTGGAACTGTGGGCACCGGAACGGGACAGAGGATGCTAGCAGGTCTAGTGGTCTAGATCCTAGCAGGGGGGTTGGGGGTCAGGACTCCTGGGTTCTTTCCCTAGCTCTGGGAGGGGAGTGGGGTCTAGTGGTTAGAGCAGGGGGGAGGGGCCAGTAGCCCGATCTCCTGGGTTCTCTTCTGTTTATAAGGTGGATTATCTTTGGCTGGGTGGGGAAGGAGATACTGTTCTTCCGCTGCTGAGGCATGAGGGTCCCTGTATCTCTGTCTGCCCCCCTTTCTCCAACCTCTTTCGGTCCTTCCCTCCTACGCCAAGGATCTCCCCTGCCCTGACACTGCTAGCGACCCCCGCGCCAGCAGAGGATCCAGCGCTGGCCACCCCCAGAGGGGTGGGAGGGGAAATCAGTTCACAGCTGCGAGTTTTCTTCTTTGCCATCATCCTGCCGTGGGGGGCTGGACCTGCGGGTGCTGGAGCTGAAAATGAGGAGCCCAGTGACCTCATTTTCCAGTGGTTCCTCTACCTGGTTCTCAGCCCCCTGTTCTCCTCCTATTGTGTACCAGTGTTTGCTGCAGTTCCGCTGGATCCAGCGTCCCCTAGAGGGACAAGGGGCCTTTCCCCACCCCCCTGAGTCAGCCAAGCAGCCAGATCAGAGCCACCTCGTTTTCTCTGCGTGGTTCTGTGTTTGACCCTGTCGACTATTTCCCATTCTCCACTCCGCCCACTTGCACTATCCTCCTTTCCCCTCTCCACCTGCCATCCTGTCTTGTAGCAGTGAGTTCCAGCAGTGAGGAAGGGTGCTGCAGAGTGACCTCTGGCCACAAGGGGGCACTCGAGTAGCAGGCACCGTGTTACAGAGACCCACGGGTAAATGCCACTCGTGTCCAGTGGCAGGGGTCCCGTGGGTTAACCCTGATCGTGTCCAGTGGCAGGGGGTCCCGTGGGTTAGCCACACTGAGGAACAGATCTTGCGATTGCTCATCTGATTCAACGAGGAAAAACATCTATTTGCCCTGGGACTTTTCCTTTCCAGAGTCGCACACTCACAAAATTATTGTGTTTGCCACACTTTGGGCATTCGTGCCCACACACAGGATGGTTCCATTTGGCTACGACGGCATTTATAACAACCCTTCCTTGCCTCTGGCTTCTCTTGTTTCCACGGCTCTTGATGGCAGGATTTATTCACCCACGAAAGCTTATGCTCCAATACATCTGTTAGTCTTAAAGGCGCCACAGGACTCTCTGTTGCTTTTTACAGATCCAGACTAACACGGCTCCCCCTCGGATACGAAAGGCAGATTTACACTGCAACCTACGCATGTGGTTTTCTGGCTCACCCGGCCTTTTCGATTGTCTTGCCGTGGTTTCAGCGGCCCCCAGCACATTCAAAGTGTTCAATTAGTCTCTGTCACCGCCCTAGCTCACGTTGAGTCTCACACCACGCCACACACGGTCCTTAATGGGGAAGTCCCACACGGCTCCACATTCACAAGATCACGCTGCCAGTTGTAGACAGATGTCGGAATGATTTCTACTTTCCCCGTCTGGCTGACTTCCTGTACAAAATTCCTGCCTCTCGGCCGTGAACGCTTCTCCACCCTGCACAGCGCCACCCCTTATTCCTTAAGACTTGTGTATTTTTCTTTGCCGCATTCTCAAATTGAAACCTGTTCAATTTCCTCTCCTGCCTGCCACCTGGGGAAACCAAGCTGTTTGCAGCCGTTCGTCTCTTTGTCTGCACACTGCCCTGCTCAAATCACGGCTTCCACTTTCTCCGGTTCTCTCCATAGTGCCATCCCCAAATGTTCAAAAATCCCCAGTCAGGTTCCCCAAAAATCATGAGATCATGTAAACATAGAATCATAGAATCATAGAAGATTAGGGTTGGAAGGGACCTCAGGAGGTATCTAGTCCAACCCCCTGCTCAAAGCAGGACCTAATCCCAACTAAATCATCCCAGCCAGGGCTTTGTCAAGCCTGACCTTAAAAACCTCTAAGGAAGGAGATTCCACCACCTCCCTAGGTAACCCATTCCAGTGCTTCACCACCCTCCTAGTGAAAAAGTTTTTCCTAATATCCAATCTAAACCTCCCCCACTGCAACTTGAGACCATTACTCCTTGTTCTGTCATCTGGTACCACTGAGAACAGTCTAGATCCATCCTCTTTGGAACCCCCTTTCAGGTAGTTGAAAGCAGCTATCAAATCCCCCCTCATTCTTCTCTTCTGCAGACTAAACAATCCCAGTTCCCTCAGCCTCTCCTCATAACTCATGTGCTCCAGCCCCCTAATCATTTTTGTTGCCCTCCGCTGGACTCTTTCCAATTTTTCCACATCCTTCTTGTAGTGTGGGGCCCAAAACTGGACACAGTACTCCAGGTGAGGCCTCACCAATGTCGAATAGAGGGGAACGATCACGTCCCTCGATCTGCTGGCAATGCCCCTACTTATACAGCCCAAAATGCCGTTAGCCTTCTTGGCAACAAGGGCACACTGTTGACTCATATCCAGCTTCTCGTCCACCGTAACCCCTAGGTCCTTTTCTGCAGAACTGCTGCCTAGCCACTCGGTCCCTAGTCTGTAACAGTGCATGGGATTCTTCCGTCCTAAGTGCAGGACTCTGCACTTGTCCTTGTTGAACCTCATCAGGTTTCTTTTGGCCCAATCCTCTAATTTGTCTAGGTCCCTCTGTATCCTNATACTCGATTTGGGGTTTATTTATTTGCCTTCTGCTTTTTGAGCCTTTAGGGGGCACTGGGGTCACATTCTCCACCGTCATGAGGGTTAGAAACTTCCTTTTTTTTTTAAAGAGGGAAGGCTGAAATCAACACATTTGCATTGATGCCAGGAGCTGGGGCTTTAAGGAAAACAATACTGATCGTGTGACCCATGACAGAACCATTAGAGTTGGTAACACCATTGTTTTCCAACACTGACGTTGCATAGCCAGTTCTTCTTTGTTCTCCTCTTTTCTTACTTTTTGTTTCGTTCTGACACCACAGCAACAACTGTTGCCAACTAGCTATTATAAGAAAAGCTGCTGTCCCCTCCAGCCCACATCTGCGTGGTCAGGTCACACTTTGTTCTCGTTGGATCTTGTCTACACACACACACCTCCCCCAGTTGCTATATTGGATCCGGACAACGCCAACCGCAAATGGAAGCCACAGCTCAGACTCTGTCTCAGCAGCAAAACCCACAGCAGAAAGTCCAGCTGCTTAAAAACCAGGCTGAGGTTGCAGCTTAGCACAGCCTGGGTCCATGAACCGGCGGCGCGGGACGCGTAATTACGCAGGGCCCCGGCTGTATCCCCTCAGCAAGCGCGACCCTCCTCAAACCCCAGAAATGCCCCAGACCTGTGAGTTTTTGAGCCCTGGTTTTGCTCTGCAAACTCCTCCTCTCCATCGCTCCTGAGGACAAAGGTTTGCTCGAAGAGCCGATGTTTCAAAGGCCTCTCGAATCCACGTGTGCAGTCGGATTGTCTTGAAACGTGCGTTGCCTCATCAGCCCTGGGGGGGGACAGCGAGCAAGAACTGTCCGGGACCATCTGGTCAAGAGGCCTTTTACTACTGCTTCCCCCTCCCGCACCCCAAAGGGCTTCTCTGAATTTTTTCAGACTGCTCCGAAAACCACATGGAGGCTGGCAACCTCTTGAACGATGGGAGAGTGCCACAGGGACAGATTGCGCAGCTGGGAATAGAACCCAGGATTCCAGACCCCCGGCCTCTCCTGCTCTAACCACTAGCTCCCACTCCCTTCCCAGAGCTGAGGATAGAACCCAGGAGTCCTGCCTCCCAGCCCTCCCTGCTCTAACCACTAGATTCTTGGCCAGGAGCTCATCTATTGGGACATGCCTGTATGAAGAGAAAGGGCCCATGATTTCAGAAAATCCTTTCCCAAGGGAACAGAGCAAGAGCACTGAGAGAAACTCTCACCAAAGGCTGAATCACCAGGACAAAACTCCTGCCCAAGGAGGGGAGTGGGGTCTAGTGGTTAGAGCGGGGTGGGGGAGGCTGGGAGCCAGGACTCCTGGATGCTCTCCCTAGCTCTGGGAGGGAAGTGGGGTCTACGGGGTGAGAGCAGTGGGGGGCTGGGAGCAAGGAAAAGAGAATCGAGGGCTCCTGTGTGTTATCAACATGTCGTGGGTGCGTCCCTAGGTGAAATGCTTCCACTTCCTGTTCTCGGTGTAACGCGCAGCCCTCCTCAGAGCATTCGTTACAGACCCCATACTCAGCCCTGGAACCCTGAACCCCCTCAGGGGAACCCAACTTTCTGGGGAAAACAACCCCTGACTACATGGTAAGTGAGAACACGTGCCCCACGCTCCTGAGCCAGCCAGTCCCCCAGATCAAAGACACGAAGCATTCTCTGTGTAGCTGTGGGTTTCAGCCCATAGACTATTTCCCTTCCCCCACTCCTTCCTCTCCTCCCATTTTCACTATCACTCTGTTCCCCCAGCCACCTCCCATCTTGTAGCAGTGAGTTCCACCGGCCATGGCCCAGTTGCTGAGAATACCCAGTCTGGATATTCTGGAGGACCAGAGGGTGCCCAGAGAGATCCGTTCCAATGGTGCCTTCTTAACCCCCTCTTATTTCTCCCTTCCTCCTCTTCCCCTCCCCCTTTCCCCCTCCTCTGTCATCCCTTCCAACCACTCTTCTGTCTCTCCCCAGGGCACCATGGACCAAGGCAACACGACCATCCAAACAACCACTGGGGCGAATTCCAGACAGACCCCAGCAGCCATGAGGGCCACTCACCTGGCCACGGCCGTGTTGCTCTTCACCACTTTGCCAGTGGGTGTGGTGGGGAACGGGCTGTACCTGTGGGTACTGGGGCTGAAGATGAGGAGGACGGTGACCACGCTCTTCTTCCTCCACCTGGTTTCCTGCTACCTCCTCTTCACCCTGCTGACTCCCTTCTTCGCCGTTTACCTCCTCCTGGATTTCCACTGGGTCTTCGGCACGGCCATGTGCAAGCTCCTGAATGCCTGCCTCTCTATGGACATGTTCTCCTCCATCTTCCTTCTCGCTCTCATCAGTCTGGATCGCTACACCCTCACCTGCCACCCCATCTGGTCCCGGCATCACCGCACTCTGGCCCAGGCACGGAAACTGGCCGCCGGCGTGTGGCTGGTCTCCTTCGCCCTCAGCACTCCCTTCCTGACTTTCCGGGACACCCAAGTGGATGCGGGCAGGATCACCTGCATCAATAATTATACCCTTTCCAGAGACTGGAATGGAGCTGAGACGCAGGACGTGGGGAGACGGGTCCACCTGGCCGTCTTCATGTTCCGGTTCCTGCTGGGCTTCCGGCTGCCCTTCTGCACCATCACGGGCTGCTATGTCTGCGTGGGGCTGGAGCTGAAGGTGAAGGGCCTGGCACAGAGTGGGAAGCCCTTCAAAGTAATGGTGGCTGTGGGGGTGTCCTTCTTCTTCTGCTGGCTGCCCTACCACCTCTATTATGGCTTGATGTTCTACAGAAATGTGCCGCAGTCAGTGACAGG
Organism: Platysternon megacephalum; assembly: GCA_003942145.1. Classification (NCBI taxonomy): domain Eukaryota; kingdom Metazoa; phylum Chordata; order Testudines; family Platysternidae; genus Platysternon; species Platysternon megacephalum. The sequence continues at coordinate 69,338 of QXTE01000553.1, read as the reverse complement.
CAGCTTCCTGGTCATTTTCATCATCATGTTCTGCTTCAACATCTCTTTCACCCCAGTCCTCTACCTTTTTGTAGGGGGGACGTTCCAGCAGGTGGCAAGGACGTCTCTGTTTGCTCTGGTCAAAGCAGCTTTGGATGAGGATCTCAGTAGTGATGGGTCTGGACCAGAATCTAGTAGGAGACATGGGCCTGAAATTAATACCATGAAAATGGAGAAAAACTTGGAATCTTGTGGGTTCTAGAGACTTGGATATTTTGGACATGAGTTCCAGGTCTCTCAATGTTTTAAAACTGAATACAGTCCCTTGGGTTCTAGATTCCTAGCTAGCCCCATAATCGTGTGTGTTCTACGTTTCTTGGTGTGTTTAAAAAACCCAGTAGGGTCCAGAAGGTTCCAGGTCCCTGTTTGGTTCTAGAACCCAGGAGGTGACATGTCTACAAATGGTTTTAAACTCAAAGGATCCCATGGGTTATAGATTCCAGGCTGGCTCTACAACCTTGTGTAGTTTTTATATGTCCAAATAATTTTGCCCAGCATAATATCCCATGGGTTCCAGATCTCTCAATGTGCCAAAGCCAGGTAGGGTCCTGTGGGCTCTAGGTTTCTGAATAGTACTAAAATCATGATTTCTGAATGATTTAAAACTCTGTGGTGTCTTGTGGGTTCCAGAATCCTGGCTGTTTCTAGAAACTTCTGTGCTCTCAAAATATTAAAACCTGATCAGATACCATTTGTTCTAGAATGTCATCAGTTCTAAAGCCAGTCAATGTAGTAAAACTGATTTAATGGTGGGGTTCTAGGCTCCTGTCTGGTTGCATAACCTCATTGTTCTAGGTTTATCAATGGTTTTAAATATCCAGAACAGTGATCTAATTAAAAGAAAACCCCTCCTGCTGCTGTATCTAAAATAGAGAAGACTCTCCATTCTGCTGACGAAGTGCATGGACCAATGATCTCTCCTTCTAGAGCTGTGTTTTTTCAGAAGTCCAAGTTCTGTGGCTTCATCGCAGGAGATTCTTATAAAACCACCAAGGGCTACAGACCTCCGCTTTCTAAAGTGGTCCATCATTTTGGTTGCCTGTAAATTCTGGCGGTTCCTGACATGCAACTCCTTCAAAGAGCCCTGCTTTTCAGAAAGAGCTGAGTCGTTGTTCTCTGAAAACCTGGCTCCTGTAAGTGGTGTCAAGATGGGCACCCTCCCCCAACCATGGAGACACTGAAAATCACTAGTTTGGGAAATTGATCCCGAAATCCAGTGGGGGCATGGAGTGAACAAGCCAGATCTTGTGTTGATGTAAATCAGTATCGCTCAATTTTCCTCAGTTCAGAACTCATGGATTCTATTCCCAGCTCTGTGAGGGGAGAGGGGTTTAGAGGTTGGGGGGCGCAGATGGGGTGCAGGACTCCTGGGTTTCATCCCCAGCTTTGGGAGGGTCATAGGATCTAGTGAGTTAGAGCAGGCGGGGGCTGGGAGCCAGGACTCCTGGGTTCCTGCCCAGGTTTGGCAGGGTCATAGGGTCTAGTGGTTAGAGTGGGGGTGGGAGCCAGGACTCCTGGGTTCTATCTTTGGCTCTGGGAGGGGAGTGGTGTATTCCGTGCTTTGACCTCTCCAGCTCATTGCTCCCAGCAACACGCTGAGGGTCGGCCTCTGCTACAACAGCCCCAGCTCCCTTCCCTGTAACACTGTCTTTGTGCAACACCCTGCAGCGGTGAGATGAGCCCGGAAGTCTCTTTTGCAAGCAGGTGTCCAAACACTTCCCCCCCGCCCCCCGCCCCCTCCTGCCGCGGGCAGAGCCATGTGCTCCTGGCCACCTGCTCACTGGGCTCCAGAAATGGGCTGGTCCCACATCGGCCACTGGGGTCTGCCGAGGTGGGGGGAGCTGGAATCTGCATGGGGTGGGGGGAAGAGGAGCTGGGATCCAGCTAGGGGACAAGCTGGGAGCTGGGAAGGGTAAAACTAGGTCAGGGATCTGCCAAGGAGGAGCTGGGATCCGCGCAGGGCAAGGCCAGGTCAGGGATCTGCCGCGGAGGGGCTGGGATCTGCGCAGGGCAAGGCCAGGTCAGGGATCTGCCGCGGAGGGGCTGGGATCTGCGCAGGGCAAGGCCAGGTCAGGGATCTGCCGAGGCCGCCGGCCCTGTGCAGCGCAGATTGGGAAACTGCTGTGGTGGGAACCAAGATGTGACCTGGGTCCTTCCGCCAAGCTCTGGAAGGGGAAGTGCCCGTTGCTCAGAGGAACCACTCAGACGTGGGACCCAACCCCACGAGGGAGCTGAGCTGTCCCGGGCCATCGACTGCTCCGGTGGTGGTAGGGGAAGAGGTCACTCCTTTCCCCTGGCGCCCAGCCAATACATAGCCAGGTAAGCTTGGATTCCCTTTGAGCAAAGAGCTATGAGTCAGGACACCTGGGTTCTAACCCTGGCGCTGGGAAGGGAGGGGAGTGGGGTATAGTGGTTAGAGCATGGGGAGGCAGCTGGGAGTCTGAACTCCTGGGTTCTATCCCTGGCTCTGGGAAGGAAGTGGGGTCTAATGGTTAGAGCAGGGGCTGGCTGGGAGCCAGGACCCCTGGGTTCTCTCCCAAGCTCGGGGAGGGGAGGGGAGTCTAGTGGTTAGAGCGCCTGCATAACTGGCATGTCCGCTGGCAGTTCCCAGGTTTTGTAGGAGCGCTGTTTCACTTTGCACAACTGGGTGGTGCTCCCTTCCCCTGCCTGCGAGGGGCGGGGGCAAGGGCGGGCTCTGTGCCCTTGGGGTTGGCATCCGGTAATCTAGGCCCAAAGCGGGGAAGTTGTGGTGGTGACTTTGAGACCGCAGAGCTGTGTGGTTTCCCAACACTGTTTCCGGGAAGGGGAGGCTGGGAGTGTAGGTGGGGGGTGGGGATAGAGTTTGGGGGGGAGGAGCAGCATTATGGGGGAATGAAGGGGCCAGGAGTTTGGGGAGCTGGGGGATGAGGGGTCGGGGGCATGGAGCAGGGGGCGGGGGGGTTGGGAGTCCAGGGAAAGGGGGGATTTTGCAGAGGTGGGGGATGGGTGGAGGTGTGAGGAGGCTGGGGCCGGAGGAGAGGTGGCAGTTTTGGGGAACGAGGGGATCCTGTGGCCAATGTCTCACTGGGCCTCTTTCACACACCCCCAGCAGCCTCCCTCGCCTCCTAGCCATGAACAGCTCCCGTGCCACCCACAACGCCACGGGGGCTGTGGAGGACGCCATGCGGCACATCGCCATCATCACCAATGCCCTGGTTTTGGGGCTGGGCCTGGCTGGCAACGGGCTGGTGATCTGGATCACCACGGCCGGCCGGGCCGGGCCGCCCACCTTCCCCTCGGCCTGCTACCTCCACCTGGCCGTGGCCGACCTGCTCTTCTCCGCCGGGCGCATCCCCGCCATCGTCCAGGAGGCCTTGAGGTCCCGTTGGCCCTTCGGCCAAGCCCTCTGCAAACTTCACTCCTTCGCTCGCTACTTGGTTGTCTTCGCCGGCGTCTTCGTGCTCACCCTCATCAGCCTCCACCGTTGCCTGCTGGTGGCTCAGCCCGTCTGGGTCCGGAACCACCACAGGCCCCGGCTTGGGTGTTGGCTGATCGCTGGGGCCTGGTTCCTGGCCATCTGCTTCAGCGTCCCCTACCTGGTGGTCAGGGATGTGGAGACCAAACAGGGGGAGTCCTTCTGCGTCTACCGGAGAGACCTGCGGCAATTCGTTGAGATGCCCCTGAGGTTGAGCCGGTTCCTGGGCGGGTTTCTGGTCCCTTTTGCCATCATCGCCACGTCCTACGTCGTCTTGACCTGGAAGCTGAGGAGAAGAAGCTGGGCAGGTTCCCAGCGGACCTTCGCCTTGGTGCTGGCCGTGGTGGCTCTCTTCTTTGTTTGCTGGTTGCCCCATCACGTCCTGGTGCTGCTCAGTACGTACCAGGCGGACAAAGAGATCTGGGGCGTGGCGCTCAAGCTGGCCAACGCCTTGGCCTACCTCCATAGCTGTCTCAACCCTGTGCTGTATGGGCTGGTGGGGTATGCCCGGAGCAGGGGGCGCCGGAGGGGCTCCTTCCTGGGCATCTTCCGCAGGGCCCTGGCTGAGGAAGAGGAGGGATCGGGTGGGATGGAGGCGTCGCAGAGCTCCAGACGGACTAGCTGAGAGTGGAGGACTTGGGACTCCTGGGTTCTATCCCCAGCTCTGGGAAGGGAACAAAGTCTAGTGGGTTAGGGCAGGGTGAGCGAGGAGTCAGGACTCCTGGATTCTATTTTCCAGGTCTCCCATTATTTTGTTATGTGTGTGAGCTAAGACCAATCTCTGAATCTGTCTCTCGCCTTCTGCTTCTATTTCTTCATCCATAAAATAGGGGTAGTAATCCTTCTGTTCAGGGCCGGCGCAACCCATTAGGCGACCTAGGCGGTCGCCTAGGGCACTACTATTTTGGGGGTGCCGGTGCCCCGGCCGTCCGGTCAATTTTGGGGGCGGGACCTTCCACCGCCGCTGTTGGGGGCGGCATTTTGGGGGCGGGAGGAGCTGGCGCCGCTACTGCTTCTGTTGTCTATTTAGACTGTAAACACAATGGGGCATGGACAGTCACTCACTGTGGGTCTGTGCAGTACCCAGCACCATGGAGGGCTCTGATCCCGTTCGGGGTCTGTCTGTGTTGGGGATCAGGAGACAGATTCTGTCTTTTTGTGAATGGCTCAGTTTTCTGGAGTTTCTTGACTCAAAAAAGTTTTGGAAGAAAACTTTCAAAGTTGTCGCCAGCTCATGTTTTGAAATGTCCAAAATGAAAATTCCACCTTTCTGGCCCCAAATGCTTTTTTTTTCTTTTTTAAATTTAGACTAACTTGTGTTTTCAAAAAGTTTTCAAATGGTCAAAATTTAAAATGAAACATGTTGAAATGATCAAACAAAAAAATACTTTGATCGACCCAAATTGACACCCTCCCTCCCCCCCCCCCCCNTTGTGCAAATTTTTGAGATTTTTTTGTTTCCTCCTCATTTCGCACTGGAAATTTTTTCAAACTCTCCCCCCAAAAATGTTGCGGGCCAGGAAATACCTGCTCAGATCCACAGATTATTTCAGACCGGCTTACTGTGGAGTTGGGACTGTGTGTGAGACAGTCACAAGTTGCATTAAAGCCAATGGGTGCCTAAGCACTCTGCTTCAGGCTCAATGGAAGGAGAAATGAAGCCAGTTATGGAGTAGAGAGAGATACAGGCAGTGGAAGCTACCACCCAAGGCATGTGTCCAGTCAGAGTTGGGCCGTGTGGGTTATTCCCTGGTGGTGAACACGGTGGTGAAGAGAGTGGCTGCAGACCATGTGCATGGGAGGCAGGAAATCTGGAACAGGAGATCTGTGTGAGACCCAGAAAGGGAGCAGAGAGACAGAGTTTCTTGGGCACAGAGCCCATTGGAGAGGCAGGCATGGGCATTGTGGTGCAAGGAAGCTGCCTGCTGCCACTTCTTTCTACAGCAGTCGGGGAATAAGGACAGTGTGTGCGTGTTCTCAGTAAATAAACAGGATTGTACCAAAGAATGGACCTGATTCAGAGCATCAATTTCTCCTCCTAATGGAACTTGCAACCCCACCAGGCCCAGAATATTAGCAAACCACTGGGTTCAAAAGGACGAAGAGTTCCCAGAAAAAGACAGGGTGCCGGGCTGCCCTGTCCCCCTCAGTGTAATTCCCAGTGTGTGTAGACGTACCTGAGCTAGCTTCGATGGAAGTAGCATGCTTAAAATAGACGATTTAGCCACAGCTAGTGGGGCTGGCTGCCCTGAAGATGTACCTAAGGTCTGGGACAGGATCACACCACTGGGGTTACACGGCTAGCAGGGGGGTGTCTCCCCGAGCTGAGAATCTCACCTCCAGCTACAGTGTAGACGGACCCCAACTGGTAGAAGGCAGGTGACGGCTGAAGTGTTGCCAAGGGAGCTGGTTCAAAATTTCCCAATGGAACAGTTTCCCATCAGAAAACACTGATTTGACAACATGGAGACATTTCGGGGCTGGGGAGGAAATCAATTTTTGTTGGAATTTTTGAAGCAAAATTATCAAAAAGTTAAGGCCGAAGCGTTTCATTTTGTCTTCATTGTGTTGATTTTTATATAATTGATATCAAAGGAGGGTTGGCAGGATTCAAGTTTTATTGTTTTATGACATCGTTTGTTTTTAAGCACACATTTTAGACCTTTTCCGATCGACTTCACATCTCACAGTAGCAGGGAAGTTTGGGGAGGGAGGTGAGACAATAACTATTTAATCGTGGTAGATAATGGGATTCACAAAGTTCAAAGCTTTGTAACCATTCAAATACAAATCGTCAACATCACATGACAGAATATACAAAGTAAATCGCCTTCAACCAAACTCAAAGACGGTCACAAGCGGCGTTTTTCTTACTTTGCCCATCTGTAAATTGCAATGATTATTGATGAAAATATTTTTTGGTGTGTGTACGTTGAAATTGACGTTTACCGACAATGGCCGATAACAATCGAATCCTTCCCAGCCTAAATAAAATACATCTTCATAGACTCATCGATTTCAAGGCCAGAAGGGCCCATTGTGAACATTTAGTCTCACCTCCTTTGTAACGTAGGCCAGAGAACTGTCCTGAATTGATTTGTAGTTAATCTAGAGTGGATCTTTTAGGGAAAAAAAGTCCCATCTTGATTTAAAAATGGCCGGTGATGGAGAATCCACCATGACCCTTGGTAAACTGTTCCAATGGTGAATTGCCCTCACTGTGAAAAATGTACACCATTATATATTGGACTGGGATTCAGGAGACCTGGGTTTTATTCCAACCTGTGCCCCTGGCTGGCTGGGTGACCTTGGGGAAAGTAGTCACCAGTCTGTGCCTCAGTTTCCCAGACTAAGGAGGGACCTGATAACAGTTCTCAGTGGTGGGAAGGGCTGTCATAAAGAGGACGGGGATCACTGAAGGTAGGACACGAAGCAATGGGCTTAATCAGCAGCAAGGTTGGTGGAGGTTGGATATTAGGAAAAAACGGTCTCAGGGCAGTTCAGCTCGGGAATCAGCTCCCAAGGGGGGTTGTGGAATCCCCATCACTGGAGGGTTTTAAGGCCAGGTTGGACAAACACCTGTCAGGGCTGGTCTAAGTAAAATTCCAACCGGCTCCTGTCGCCAACCCGAAAGGATGAAAAATCATGAGCCCCCCCCCCCCCCCAAATCACAAGATTGACTTAAAAATCATGAGATTTGAATAATAATGATCAGTTTGAGGTCCTTTTATTGCGTTTCTGGTTCTTTTGGATTCATGTTTTCCAGCTCCTCACCTCAAACTATGAGGGCTAGAAACTGATTGTTTGTGGTAGTGAGGGCTGAGATTTTCCCCAGTCACATGCCTCCAGCAGCTGGGGATTTCAGATGAAATATGAGATCCGGTTTGTTCACGTAGCTGGATCTTGTAAAGAGTTAACAGTCACTGAGTTTACACAGTCTCTCAGGTAAAGAATTATAAATAGCCACTTGGTTTTGTCTGCAAGTGAAATCTCAGACTCAACTTTTTGCCAATGTTTTGTTGGGCTAAAGGGCAGGTGGTAAACATCTGAAGGGGTTATGGCTGGTGGCACAGGGCATGCAAAGCTACACTACCCAGGTAGACCAAATCGGGACAGCTCCGTTGACTTGAATCTGTCCCATTGACACCAATGGAGATACAGAGGGGGATCTGGCACCATTAAGTCCAATGGAGCAATGTTGATATCAGCCAGTCCCTTGCCCCAGGGTTAGATCAGAGCTTGTTCCCCCTAGAGGGGAAAGTCCCTGTGCCCCATTCACCACCCCGTTGAGCCATCCAGTCCCCACCCTGGGACTGGATCGGAGCCAGTGCCCCCTAGAGGGGACAGGCCCCGTGTCCCATTACCCACCCTGTGAGCCAGCCAGTCCCTGCCCTGGGGCCTGGTGGGAGCTGGTGCCCTCTAGAGGGGAAAGGCCCCATACCCCATTCCCTGCCCCCCCTGAGCCAGCCAGTCCCCGCCCTGGGGCCTGGTGGGAGCCAGTGCCCTCTAGAGGGGAAAGGGCCCCATGCCTCATTCCCTGCACCCCTGAGCCAGCCTGGGGCGCTGAGGACAGACGGTGAGAAATTAACAGGTTGTTGCTATTTGCAGGTGCCAGAGGCCAGCTGGGTTTCAGTCGTTCGGCGCCGTCTGTGCCGACCGGGTGTTGGGTTACAGGCGCTGAACAGGTAAAGGTCATTGTCTTAGCATCTCGTGGCTGGCTTTAAATCCACACGCCCAGAAAATGCTCTCGACACGTCCTCGCCGAATGACCTTCAGCTGCCCCCTTTGTTCAACCTAATTTCCACCTTCTAGGTGCTAAACCAGCCCTGGGCTCCCCGCACCCCCAGCTCTGTCGGTGCCTTTCACTCCTGGCCCACAGCCCCCTGCTAGTCCAGCCCTGCGTCCATAGGTCCCTTACCCTGTAAATGTCCGTGTAATAATGTATAGTTTGGGACCAGCCCGCTCAGCTGTTACACAAGGTGTCGGACAAGTACCTGAATTGCACATATGCTGCCATCTACTGGCCAGATGATTTTACTGCCATCGTCAGCCCTGGGCCTTTGGATAACAGTCTGTAGCCGTGGTTCTCAACCAGGGGTCCGTGTACCACGGGGGGTACGCAGAGGTCTTCCTGGGGGTACCGCAATCCATCTAGATATTTGCCTAGTTTTACAGCAGGCTACATAAAAAGCACTCGCAAAGTCAGTAGAAACTAAAATTTCATACGAATAATGACTCGTTTAATCTGCTCTATATACCAGTGGGTTTCAAACTGTGGGTTGCGACCAATTTCTGGGTCGTGGAGTGTAAGGCTCTGGGTCGTGGCGGCTCTGATCAGCACCACTGACCGGGCCGTTAAAAGTCCCGGCTAAGGCAAGCTAGTCCCTACCTGTTCTGACACCGCGCTGTGACCCAGAAGCGGCCAGCAGCAGGTCCGGCTCCTAGGCGAGGGACCACGCGCTCTGCATGCTGCCCCTGCCCCGAGTACCGGCTCCGCACTACCATTGGCTGGAAAAGGGCCAATGGGATCCGGAGGGGCGGTGCTTGCAGGCACGAGCTGCGCAGAGCCACTTGCGCACCTCTGCCTAGGAGCCGGACCTGCTGCTGGCTGCTTCAGGGGGGGCAGCATGGTCCACAGTGCCAGGAGAGGCAGGAAGCCTGCCTTAGCACCCCTGCTGCGCCGCTGACCGGGAGCCGCCCGAGGTAAGCTCGTATCCCAACCCCGCACCCCAATTACCTGTTCCAGCCCTGAGCCCCCCCCCGAAACCCAAAGCTCCATCCTGCACCCCAAACTCCTCATCCCCGGCCCCACCCCACAGCCTGCACCCCAGCCCAGAACCCTGACCCCCTCTCGCACCCCAACCCTCTGCCCCAGCCCAGAGCCCCTCCTGCACTCTGAACCCCTCATTCCCGGCCCCACCCTGCAGCCCACACACCCCGCACCCCAAACCTCTGCCCCAGCACTCAGCCCCTCTCAAACCCCTCATTCCCAGCCCCACCCTGCAGCCCACCCCCCCTGCACCCCAACCCTCTGCCCCAGCACTCAGCCCCTCTCAAACCCCTCATTCCCGGCCTCACCCTGCAGCCCACCCCCCCCGCACCCCAACCATCTGCCCCAACACTCAGCCCCTCCCAAACCCCTCATTCCCGGCCCCACCCTGCAGCCTCCCCCCCGCACCCCAACCATCTGCCCCAACACTCAGCCCCTCCCACACCCCAAACCCCTCATTCCCAGCTCCGTTGGGTTGCGGGTATCAACAACTGGGTCCCCAGAATAAAACTTTGAAAAGCACTGCTGTATACTATACACTGAAATGAAAGTACAACATTTATATTCCAATCGATGTATTTGATAATTACATGGCAAAATGAGGAAGTAAACCATCTGTCAGTACTAGTGTGCTGTGACACTTGTATTTTTATGTCTGATTTTGTAAACAAATCATTTTCAAGTGAGGAGAAACTTGGGGGTACACAAGACAAACGAGAATCCAGAAAGGGGTACAGTCGTCTGGAAAGGTTGAGAGCCACTGGTCTAAAGGGTCTTTTCCCACTGAGATGTGGCCACCTCTGGGGTGGGGCATGGGGGCTGTTTATACAGGTGACAGGGAGGAATGGGGGGACTGCTGTGGGGAGTGGGATGGTGTCAGGGTTACTGGAATAATTTGTATGGGGGGAGGGGGAAGGCTGAGATCCACTGAACCAAACTGTAAACCCTGTATATGATGGAAACCACTTCAAGCCAGGGGGTGCAGCACCTCTGGGGGGGACAGGGAGAGATCTGGGGAGGCTGCTTTGGGGAGTGGGGTGTGGGCAGGGAGGAATCTGGGGTTCAGGGCAGAGACAGATCTGGGGAGGCCATTGTGGATTTCACCCTAGCATTCAAGATGGAAGGTTTAATCTCACTTTCTTACCTATGTCCTGGGGGAATCAGACATGATATATCAGAATTGATTCCCCAAACACACACACACCATGTGCAGCTCCTCCCCTCCCCTCCCCCCCACCCCCACCGCATGGACTCTGTCTGGGGGCAGGAAGCTGTCCTCTCGGGGGTGAACTCGGGGGGTGGCTCAGTGGGGGTGGGAAATGCTCACAAAGCTGAGTCTGCAAAGCCTCCGAGGCGGCCAGCTCCGTGCAAGCCTCAAACAGCTCAGCTCAGCTCTGGGGCTGCACGTGACGAAGGGTCTGAGATCCCGTGTGCAGAGATGGTCGCCCACATCCGGGGCAGCCACCGCCCGAGAGCAGGAGCTGAGCTGCAGCCGCATCGTTGCAAAACTTCAGCCCGTTCACACTTGGAGACACACCAGACCCAGCTTGGGCCCCTGAAGTGCCGGTGGGTCAGGAATGATTCGTGAGTGTGTCTTTGGCCCCCGGTCACCCCTCCCACATCCAGGAAAGACACTGCCAGGTGGCGAGTGGATCGTGAATCTCTCGCTTCTTTGGATGTGAGCCACACAACATCGTGTCTGCTCCACGACTGGCTGGTGGATTGGTTTACGCTGGAGAACGGCCAGCGACGTTGCAAAGGGCGAAAGCTGCGTGAATTTTGGCCAGGAATATCAGGATTCATTGAGTCATAAGTTTAAAAAGCCACTGTGCCGGGGTACCCGGCGTACAAGCTGGACTGTGGGACCACTGAGCCCTCTGTCCCACCAACCTGGGGTGTCCCTCTCACACTGTGATGCTGTGTCAAGCTGCAAACCTCTGGCAGGCCCTGCACTGCCACAGCCATCCCCAGGCAGGGACACGCCCAGCTGAGTTCCATGAATGACCTTCCAGCCACTCATGAACCATGAATAGGGAGGCTCCAGCCAATTCCCCCGGGTCCCCAGCTTGCAGCCCAGAACTGTCCCATCCTACCTTGGTCAGAAGCCCGGCCAGTGTAAGTTCCTTGCTCAGTCCACCCCTTCCCCGCTGTGGAGAGGACACGCACCAGCTTTTGTAAACTGAGCTGAGATTTCCCAGCACTTCAACCAAACACACAGTTTTTAGCTAGAATATAAAACAGGTTTATTAACTACAGATAGATTTTAAGGGATTAGAAGTAGCAAGCGTAGAGATCACAGTTGGTTACCCAAGAAAGTAAATTCGCAGTCTGAGTTCTACAAACTAAACAGAATGTGAATCAAGCCGTGTCTCACCCTGATAGATGGTACAAGCAGGCTACACATCCTCAATGAACAGGCTGGGACTCTCCTCCAGCCTGGGACCACCCTCCCCAGTTCAAAGTCTTGGTCCTCCAGATGTGTTTCCAGGTGTTGAGTTTGGGGGGGGGGAGGGGGAGGTCAAGTGGTGATGTCACTTCCCCTCTTTTGTAGTTTCTTCCAGTTTGCTGGAAATATATTTTGCTATGACATGGGTCAAACAGTCTCCATTGTCTACGTGTTCTCTCTGAGAAATCTCTATTTTATACAGTTGCTGAGAGAGAGTGGATTCTTGGATGGGTGCTGATGAGCCATTAACGCTGTCTGGCTCCTCCACCTGAAAGGCTGGTTGTGGTTATTCTGAACATCACAACTTATTTCAATAACACACACATAGCAAAACGTCACAACCTCACATACAACGACAGCACATATAATCCACCAGGATATTAATGTTCAACAGATCAATATTTTTAAAATGATACCTCACAAGGCAGATTTTGTTCATATTTATATGACAGTAATGAAAATGGGGGTTCCAGGGTGCTGTTTTGAGGTACAGCGCGCCACAGCCACCCACATTTTACTTAAAGTCCCCAATATTTTAAACACCTCCTCACTCCATTGGCTTCCAGATCAGAGCTTGATATTTCTGGTGTTCCAAAAATTTTAGCAGAGTTTTGTACCATTACCAACTATTACAATTTGGTTGCAGCATTAGCCATGCTTGTCGTTTTCCTCCAAGCCCCAGATCCTGGAATCATATGATTATGTGGGAATTTCAGCTTTCTTTTCTTTTCTTTTTTTTGGGGGCGGGTAAGATTCTAGCCTTTGTTGCTGCAGAGAAAAGACTGAAATGCTCCCTAAAAAAACCATAAGGGAAAAAAGAAGAACCCAACTGCACTTCTTTTCAAACCAATCTCATGATGTTTTAGGGGGTGGCTCATGAGGTTTGAAGGCTCGGACTTGGCAATGAAGAGACAGGACTAGATTTTTGAAACGTGGCTAAGGGAGTTAGGTGCCAAATTCCTATTGAAAGTCAATACAAGATAAGCACCCAACTCACTCAGGTGCTTTGGAAATCTCACCCGTAGAAGCCTAAGTCAATTCAATTATATCACGTAATGGCAGACAGCTAAAAAGTGCCATTTAAGTTCTTAGATACAAATACTAGAAATCTAAATAATAAGAGGTGAACTAGAGTGCCTCATATTAAATGAGGATATTGATATAACAGGCATCACAGTAACTTGGTGGAATGAGACACAGTAATACTCGGTTACAAAATATATCAGAAGAACAGAACAGGTCGTGCTGGTGGGGGAGTGGCATCATATGTGAAAGAAAGCGTAGAATCAAATGAAGTAAAAATCTTAAATGAACCAAACTGTCCCATAGAATCTCTCTGCATAGTAATTCCATGCTTGAATAATAAGAATATAGCAGGAGGGATATATTACTGACCACCTGACCAGGATGGTGATAGTGACTGTGAAATGTTCTGGGGGATTAGAGAGGCTATAAAAATAAAAAACTCAATAATTATGGGGGATTTCAATTGTCCCCATATTGACTGAGTACATATCACCTCAGGATGGGACACAGAGATAAAGTTTCTTGACGCCTCAAAGGACTGCTTCTTGGAGCAGCTAGTCCTGGAACCCACAAGGGAAGAGGCAATTCTTGATTTAGTCTTAAGTGGAGCAAGGGATCTGGTCCAGGGGGTGAATCTAACTGAACCACTTGGTAATAGTGACCATAATACAATGAAATTTAACATCCCTGTGGCAGGGAACACACCACAGCAGCCCACCATGGTAGCTATTAATTTCAGAAAGGGGAACTACACAAAAAAGAGGAAGTTAGTTAAACAGAAACGAAAAGGTACAGCGCCAAAAGTGTAATCCTTGCAAGCTGCGTGTAAACTTTTTAAAGACACCATAATGGAGGCTCAAATGTATACCCCAAATTATAAAACATAGTAAGAAAACCAAAAAAAGGGCCACAGTGGCTAAACCACACAGTAAAAGAAGCGTAGACAGGCAAAAAGGCATCCTTTAAAAGGTGGAAGTTAAATCCTACTGAGGAGAATAGAAAGGAGCATAAACTCTGGTAAGTGAACCTATAATTAGGAAGGCCAAAAAATAATTTGAAGAACAGCTAGCCAAAGACTCAAAATGTAATAGCAAAAAATGGTTTAAGTTCATCAGAAGCAGGAATCTGCTAAACAACCAGTGGGGCCATTGCAGGATCGAGATGCTAAAGGAGCACACCAGTATGATAAGGTCCTTGCAGAGAAAATACATGAATTCTTTGCATCAGTCTTCATGGCTGAGGATGTGAGGGAGATTCCCAAAACTGAGCCAGTCTTTTTAGGTGACAAATCTGAGGAACTGTCTCAGATTGAGGTGTCATTAGAGGAGGTTTTGGAACAAATTGATAAACTAAACAGTAATAAGTCACCAGGACCAGATGGGATTCACCCAAGAGTTCTGAAGGAACTCAAATGTCAAATTGCAGAACTATTAGCTGTGGTATGTAACCTATCATTTCAATCAGCTTCCGTACCAGATGACTGGAGGATAGCTAATGTGACACCAATTTTTAAAAAAGGCTCCAGAGGTGATCCTGGCAATTACAGGCCGGTAAGCCTGACTTCAGTAGAGGGTAAACTGGTTGAAACGATAGTAAAGAACTGAATTATCACACACATATATGAACATAATTTGTTAGGTAAGAGTCCTCATGGTTTTCATAAAGGGAAATGATGCCTCAGCAATCTACTAGAATTCTTTGTGGGGGTCAAAAAGGATATGGACAAGGGTGATCCAGTGGATATAGTGTACTTGGAGTTTCAGAAAGCCTGTGACAAGGTCCCTCACCAAAGACTCTTAAGCAAAGTAAGCTGTCGTGGGCTAAGAGGGAAGGTCCTCACATGGATCAGTAACTGATTAAAAGATAGGAAACAAAGGGTAGGAATAAATGATCAATTTTCAGATTGGAGACACGTAAATAGTGGTGTCCCCCAGGGGTCTGTACTGGGACCAGTGCTATTCAACATATTCATAAATCATCTGGAAAAAGGGATAAACAGTGAGGTGGCAAAATGTTCAGATGATACCAAACTACTCAATATAGTTAAGTTCAAAGAAGAATGCAAGGAATTATAAAGGTATTTCACAAAACTGGGTGACTGGGCAACAAAATGGCAGATGAAATTCAGTGTTATTAAATGCAAAGTAATGCATGTTGGAAAACATCATCCCAACTACACATATAAAATGATGGGGTCTAAATTAGCTGTTTCCACTCAAAAAAGAGATCTTGGAGTCACTGTGGATAGTTGTCTGAAAACATCCACTCAATGTGCAGCGGCCGTCAAAAAAGCAAATAGAATGCTGAGAATCTTTAAGAAAGGGACAGATAATAAGACTGAAAATATCATGTTGCCTCTATATTAATCCATGGTACACCCACATCTTGAATACTGCATGCAGATGTGGTTACCCTATCTCAAAAAAGATATATTGGAATTGGAAAAGGGCTACAAAAATGATTAGGGGTATGGGACAGGTTCGGTATCAGGAGGGATTAATAAGACTGGGACTGTTCAGCTTGGAAAAGAGATGACTAAGGGGGGATATGATAGAAGTCTTTAAAATCCTGACTGGTGTTCTCCAAGTAAATAGGGAAGTGTTATTTATTCCTTCTCATAACACAAGAACTAGGAGCAGAGATGGTGTCCCTAGCCTCTGTTCGCCAGAAGCTGGGAATGGGCGACAGGGGATGGATCACTTGATAATTACCTGTTCTGTTAATTCCCTCTGGAGAACCTGGCATTGGCCACTGTCGGAATACAGGTTTCAGAGTAGCAGCCGTGTTAGTCTGTATCAGCAAAAAGACAGGAGTACTTGTGGCACCTTAGAGACTAACAAATTTATTAGAGCTGTAATAAATTTGTTAGTCTCTAAGGTGCCACAAGTACTCCTGTTCTTTTTGTCGGAATACAGGATATTGGGCTAGATGGCCCTTTGCTCTGACCCAGTATGGATGTTCTTATGTTCCTACCTTATGCTCTCATTGATTCTCAGCAAGGTTCCTACAGGCCAAAACAATTTTAAAAATAGGACTTAGACCCTTTTGAAAATGTTGCCTTTGTTTCATAGACCCATTGATCTTCAGGAACCACCGGACAGAAGAAGAGCTGGAGCTCCACTGGGTGCAAGGATGACATGATGACAAAAACAATGAAACAAAGCCATAGAAAAGTACAGACCATAAAGAACAAATGCCCCAAAATAATCTAAAAATGAACAAAACCAAAACTCTAATATATTTCGTTAAAATGACAGATTCATACGTTCCCAGGCTGGAAGGGACCAGTGTGATCATCTCATCTGACATCCCGGGTCATACAGGCCAGAGAACTGCCCCCAAACCATTCCTAGAGCAGAGTGTTTAAAAAAACATCCCAGCTTGATTTAAAATTGCCTGTGATGGAGGATTCACCACGGCCCTTGGGAAATTGCTCCAATTGTCAGTTAATCTGAACATTAAAAATGTACACCTCATTTTCAGTCTGAATTTGTCTAGGTTCAACTTCTGTTCACTAGAATGTGTTAGACCTTCCTCTGCTAAATTGAAGAGCCCGTTATTAAATATTTGTTCCCCACATAGGTACTTACAGACTGTGATCAAGTCACCCCTTCACCTTCTCTTTGTTAAGCTAAATAGATTGAGCTCCATGTTTCTCTCACTCCAAGGCAGGTTTTCAAATCCTGTAATCATTCTCATGGCTCTTTTCTGAAAAAGGTCAAATAATTCACTTGCTAAAAAATACAGTTTTGGGGTCAAGAGGAACCTATGGATCCCAGTGAGATGAATTCTTTCTTCATGCAAATATTGACAATTCTGGCTCCGGCCCCAAATTGTTGGTGGTTTGGGGGTTGCGTGCACGTGGCCGGTACCTCAGAAACTCTTCCTCCATGGTGAGGTAGAAGATCGGGTTGAGGCAGTTGTTGAAATACTCCAGGACACAAGCAAAAGTGATTTCTAAGACCAGGTAAGGCAGAGGGTATTCAGTTGAGATCTGCAGGAAGGAGAAGACGTGATACGGCAGCCAGCAGAAGAAAAAGGTCGGGATCAAGCCAAGAAGGATCTTGAGTGGCTTGGTGGACTGGATCAGCCTGTTCCTTCTCAATTTGGCAGCTAGAACAATGTAGAAGGTTGGGATCAAGATCAAGGCTAATGGAACCAGGAACTGGATCACAACGGCGGCCTTCACCCTCCCTTCATCCAGTCGGAAATTCATGCTGGTGCTGGCAGGTGAGAGGAGGGATTCCCAGAGATCACCGTACTGCAAGCTGAACCCAGCAGACAGGGCCCACACACCCATAACCATCCTGAAAGCCAGGGGGGGCGTGTGGTGGTTCCAGGTCCACTCAGGACATGCCACGAGGATGCAGCGATCGACACTGAGGGCCGTAAGGAGGAAGGCGCTGGAGAACATGTATAGGGAGGTGACGGTGCTGCTCAGCCTCTTGGCCCAGTCTAAGTCCAGGATGAAGATGGAGGTGAATTTGAGAGGTAGGAAGACGATAAAGATTAAATCGGCCATGGCCTGGTTCCAGAACCACACAGCGCTGGCCGTCCTCTCCACATGGCAGCCGGCGACGAAGAGGACGTAGCCGTTCAACAGCACCCTGGCGAGGAAGTCCACAGCACACAGCACCAGGAAGAGAATTGGGACCATTCTCAGAGGAATTGCAGTCACAATATCCCCTCCTCCTCCTCAGGGCTCAGCGGGGGCCGCACAGATGTTGTACTGAGCAAAGGAAGGAAGAGCAATGAAAAGGGCTCCAGGAGAGGTCACGGACAGAGACAGACAGCCGCAGAGTTTATAATCTCCTCAAAGTTTATAAACTGTCCAGATTCTGAGCTGAACTCAGATAGGATCAAATCCTTGTAGACCAATGGTTGAAAGAACTTAGAAGCATAAGCCACCGTGCTATATGGGGACCGCAAAAGTCATCTCGTCTAACCCCCTGCCAAGATGCAGGACTTGCGTCTATTCTCTGCCCGAACTTTTTTTGTTTTCACATAATACCATTTTTTCGACTAAACCAAATATTAAAAACAACCCCCATGTTTGCTTATTACTGAAAAGTTGGATTTAAGGGCCAGGGGAGGTTCGCAATGAGGGGGGCGGTCCAAGATGCAGAGACGGATATAGGAAAGACAACCCTGCCCTCCCTCCGCAGCCTCACCAAAATTCCCAATAATTTTCTTGCTGTTAGTTTCCCAAAGGAGCTGGTTATTCCCGTCTTGCTTAAACTAAAAGGTTAATGAATGATCGTTTCCCCCCAACTTTTTTTGAAATCATGGAATTTTTGAAAGCGAGTCTTCTCCAGCCCCCCTTCATATTGAAGCAGAGTTTTTGTGTGGTTTGGGCCATTTGGGGCATGAGGGGTGAGTTAGCGGAGCAGGCAAAATCGCCACCAAAAGAACCCCCCTGTGAAAACCTCCGGTGACGGAGAGCAACTCCCCAGGAGGAGAAAAGTAGGATTGAAACAACGATGACAATGAAAAAGCCAACAACACACCAGAGAAGAAGAGACCAGTTACAAGCTAAAAAACTTATTTTTAAAGGAAGGATATTGCAAGAGTATATTTTAGTGGGTAGACAGGGAGTCCAGACTCCTGGGTTCCATCCCAGACTCTGCCACTGAACTGCTTGGGGAGCCTGGACAAGTCACGTCATGGCCACGTGCCTCAGTTTCCCCTCCAAACATTTGTCTGTTTAGAGAGTGAGCTCTCTGTGGCCAGGCCTGTTTCTCCCTGTGGGTCTGTGCAGCGCCTGGCACGATGGGGGCCCTGAGCTCGGTCAGGGTCTGTGCAGCATCCAGCGTGATGGGGGCCCCTGACCGCTGACAACAGGACCCATAAATAATTTCAACCGGTTCTAACCGGAGTGGAGAGGATGGGGGGGGCTGGAAGGGGGCAGATACAGGGTGAAGCAGTGTGGGGAGCGGGACAGAATGAGATCCAGGGGGGCAGCTGGAGGATTTACCTCATCTCCTTACCTGTGACTTGGGGGGACGCAGCGTCTCAGAGTCGACCCCCGTCCCAGGTCTCCGACACGACGCCTGCAGCTCTCCCAGACTGGCTCAGCCCGGAGCAGGAAGCCGTTCGTGTGGGGGTATATCTGGGGGGAGGAACAATGGGTGGAGATCACAGGACGTGGCTGGGTCCGAATATGTCTGCAAGGTCAGGAAGGCCTCCGGCACCCATAGCTACATGCAGACGTTATGCGAACCACAAGCTCCCCCTCGCTGGGCCCTAGTCAGGTGTCTGCATTCGTCTGTCCACATGCGTGGGCAGGTGGGCGGGGGCCTCAGTGGGGAGCCGGGGCTGAGACAGCCACATCCAGTTGACACACACACACACACACCCCGGCAAGATCCCTGGACCAGAAACTCCAGCTGGGACTCTGCCCTCCAGCCCCTCCTGGCTGGGGAAAGCGAACAGAGCTGGGAGTCGGACGCGGGAGATTCTCAGCCCTGCCTTTGCTGCAGGGAACCCACCCTCGGCCTGGGCCACGTTACAGACCAGGCAACACTAAGGAAACCTTCGCTCTGTGCTGGAGACCACACAAACCACAGCCCGGCCTGCAACCTGCCTTCGTCTCTCGTCATTTGCCTGGAGGACTCAGGCGTGGGGGCTGNGGGCACTTCTCAGCTCAGCGTGAGCTCCCAGGGCCAACAGGGCTGCAGCCGTGCTGGGATGCCTCAACAGGGGAATCTCGATTAGGAGCAGGGAGGTGATTTTCCCTCTGGATCTGGCCCTGGTGTGACCACAGCTGGGATCCTGTGTCTGGGATTCTGGTGCCCACCCTTCAAGAAGGATGTTGAGCAACTGCAGAGGGGTCAGAGACGAGCCACGGGAAGGATTAACGGACTGGACCCCGGGCTTGGCAGAGAGAGACTCCAGGAGCTCAGTCAGTTCAGTTTATCAAAGGACCCGTCTACACGGGGAAGGCTGCACCGGCTCAGTGAAGACGCTGTCTATGCTGACCCGAGAGCTTCTCCCATCGATGACGTTAATCCACCCCCCCGAGAGGCGGTAGCTGTGTTGACGGGAGAAGCGTTGTCTACACCAGGCATTAGGTCGGTATAACAGCGTCACCCAGGGGGGGGGTTTTCCATACCCCCGAGCGACGTAGTTATACCAACATCAGTTGCTCGTGCAGACCAAGCGAAAGGGAAGGTGACGCTGTGACTTGATTACCGGTTTCTGACCAGCAACTGAATTGCACGTATGCTGCCATCTACTGGCCAGGTGATTTTACTGCCATCATCAGCCCTGAGCCTTTGCATAACAGTCTATAGCAGTGGTTTCCAACCGGGGTACATGTACCACTGGGGGTACGCAGAGGTCTTCCAAGGGGTACATCATCAGCTCATCTAAATATTTGCCTAATTTTACAACGGGCGACATAAAAAGCACTAGCCTAGTCAGTACAAACTACAATTTCATACAATGACTTCTTTCTACTGCTCTATATACTGTCCACTGAAATGTAAGTAGGATATTTATATTCCAATTGATTTATTGTATAATTATATGGTAAAAAGAGAAAGTAAACTAGTTATCAGTACTAGTGTGCTGTGACACTTGCATTTTTATGTCTGATTTTGTAATCAAGTAGTTTTTAAGTGAGATGAAACTTGGGAGTACACAAGACAAATGAGAATCCTGGAAGGGGTACAGTAGTCTGGGAAGGTTGAGAGCCACTGGTCTAAAGGGTCTTTTCCCACTGAGATGTGGCCACCTCTGGGGTGGGGTATGGAGGCTGTTTATACAAGTGACAGGGAAGAATTTGGGCGGGGGGCTGCTGCAGGGAGTGGGGTGGAGTCAGGGTTCCTGGAACAATTTGTACAGTGGGGGGGGGGAGGGGGCTGAGAGTCGCTGAATCAAAATGTAAACTCTGGATGATGGGAACCACTTCAATTCTGGGGGTGCGGAACCGATTTGGGGATCGGGGTCGGGGGACCAGAGGGGTCAGTGGAGGCTACTATCAAGAGCGGGTAGGGAAACGGGGGGCTGCTGTGGGGGGTGATGGAGGCAGGGAGGAACCTGGGGTAGTGGTGGGGGGGGCTAGAGACAGATCTGGGGGGGGGCATTGTGGATTTCACCCTAGCATTGAAGCTGGAAGGTTTAATCTCACTTTCTTACCTATGTCCTGGGGGAATCTCAGAATTGATTCCCCCAACACACACACACCACCTGCAGCTCCCACCCCCCATGGACTCTGTCTGGGGGCAGGAAGCTGTCCTCTCAGGGAGGGGGAGAAGGGGAGTGGCTCAGCAGGGGTGGGAGATGCTCTCAAAGCTGAGTCTGCAAAGCCTCCGAGGCGACCAGCTCCGTGCAAGCCTCAAACAGCTCAGCTCTGGGGTCTCTCGTGATGAAGGGTCTGAGGTCTAAGGTCCCGTCTGCAGAGACGGTCGCCCACATCCGCAGCAGCCACAGCCCGAGAGCAGGAGCTGAGCTGCGGCCGCATCGTTGCAAAAATTCAGCCCATTCACACCTGGAGATGCACCAGACGCAGCTTGGGCCCCTGAAGTGCCGCTGAGTCGGGAGTGATTCGTGGGTGGGCCCTGCCGCCCTTCACCCCCAGTCACTCCTCGAAGCTGCTGGAGAGACCCTGCCAGGTGGCGGGTGGATTGTGAATCTCTCGGTTTGTTGGCTGTGACCCACACGACATTATGTCTGCTCCACGACTGGCTGGTGGATTGCTTGGATGCTGGAGAATGACCAGCAACATAGCGAAAGCTGCATGAATTTTGGCAGAGAATATCAGGATTCATTGAAACATGAGTTTAAAAAGCCACTGTGACGGGGTTCCCGGCGTGCAACCTGGACTGTGGGACAGCAGAGCCCTCTGTCCTAGCAACCTGGGGTGTCCCTCTCACACTGTGATACTGTGTCAAGCTGCAAACTTCTGGCAGGCTCTGCACTGCCACAGCCATCCCCAGGCAGGGACACACCCAGCCGAGTTACATGAATGTTTGTCCGAGCCACTCATGAACCATGAATAGGGAGGCTCCAGACAATTCCCCCCAGCTCCCTGGCCTTGCAGCCCAGAAATGTACCGTCCTGCCTTGGTCAGAAGCCCGGCCAGTGTAAGTTCCTTACCCAATCGATGCCTCCCTCAATGTGGAGAGGACACGCACCAGCTTTTGTAAACTGACCTGAGAGTTTCCAAGTACTTCAACCAAACACACTGTTTCAGGTAGAATATAAAACAGGTTTATTAACTACAGACCGATGGATATTAAGTGATTATAAGCAGCGAGCACAGAGATCAAAGTTGGTTACCTAAGAAATAAAAGTAAATTTACAGTCTGAGTTCTACAAACTAAGCCGGATTTGAATCAAGCCGTGTCTCACCCTGGCAGATGGTACAAGCAGGTGACAGATCCTCAATACACAGGCTGGGCTTGTCTTCCAGCCTGATACCAAATTTCCCCAGTTCAAAGTCTTTGTCCTCCAGACGTTTTTCCAGGTGTTCAGTTGTGGGGGGAATGAGGCCAAGTGGAGATGTCACTTTTGTAGTTTCTTCCAGCTTGCTGGGAATATATTTTGCTATGACGTGGGTCAAACAGTCTCCATTGTCTACGTGCTCTTTCTGATAAAACTCCATTTTATACAGTTCCTGAGATAGTGGATTCTTGGATGGGTGCTGATGAGTCATTAATGCTGTGTGGCTCTTCCATTGTCGTACCTGAAAGCCTGGTTGTGGGTGTTCCCAACATCACAACTAATTTCAGTAATACACACATAGCAAAACTTCATAACTCCCCATACAATGACAGCACATCAAATTCAACAGGATATTAATAATCAACACATCAAGAATTTTTTAATGATACCTCACAAGGCAGACTTTGTTCATATTGATATGACAGTGGTGAATATGGGGGTTCCAGGGTGCTGTTTTGAGGTACAGAGTGCCACAGCCACACATTTTATTTAAATTCCCCAATATTTTAAACACCTCCTCAACTCCATTGGCTTCCAAAACAGAGCTGGATATTTCTGGCTTTCCAAAACGTTTGGCAGAGTTTTGTAGGGTCACCAATTCTTACAATTTGGTTGTGGCATTCACCATGCTTCTCGTTTTCCTCCAAGCCCCAGACCCTGGAATCAGCTGATTAGGTGGAAATTTCAGTTTTCCTTTTCTATTTTTTTAGGTAAGTTTCCAGCCTTCGTTATTGCAGAGAAAAGGTTGAAATGGTTCCAAAAAATTTCATAAGGCAAAGAAGAAGAACCCAAATGTCTTTCTTTTATAAAAGTGGCTGAGGGAGTTAGGTGAAAAATTCCCATTGAGGTTAGCCGTTAAGCACCTAATTCACAAAGATGTTTTTGAAAATCTCACCCATAGAAGCCTCAGTCAATCCAATTACATCACGTAATGGCAGACAGCTAAAAAGTGCCATTTAAGTTCTTAGGGCTGGTCCACACTAGGGGCGGGGTTCGAACTAAGATACTTCGACTTCAGCTACGCGAATAGCGGAGCTGAAGTCGAAGTACCTTACTTCGAACTAACGCGACTTACCTCGCGTCCGCGCAGCGCGGGAGCGAAGTTCGCGGCTCCCACGTCGACTCCGGTAACTCCGCTCGCCCTGCTGGAGTACCGGAGTTCGAATTAGCGCGTTCGGGGATCAATTTATCGCCTCCAGACAAGACGCGATAATTCGATCCCCGATAGTTCGATGGCTACCCGCCGATCCGGGCGGGTAGTCTGGACGGGGCCTTAGATACAAATACTAGGAATCTAAATAATACAATAGGTGAACTAGAGTGCCTCATATTAAATGAGGATGTTGATATAACAGGCATCACAGTAACTTGGTGGAATGAGGATAATCAATGGGACACCGTAATACCAGGTTACAAAATATATCGGAAAGACAGAACAGGTCGTGCTGGTGGGGGAGTGACACTAGATGTGAAAAAACAGAGTCAAATGTACATTGGCCAAACCGGACAGTCTCTACGTAAAAGAATAAATGGACACAAATCAGACGTCAAGAATTATAACATTCAAAAACCAGTTGGAGAACACTTCAACCTCCCTGGCCACTTGATTACAGACCTAAAAGTCGCAATATTACAACAACAAAACTTCAAAAACAGACTCCAACGAGAGACTGCTGAATTGGAATTAATTTGCAAATTGGACATCATCAAATTAGGTTTGAATAAAGACTGGGAGTGGATGGGCCATTACACAAAGTAAAACTATTTCCCCATCTCCCCCACAGTTCCTTATATCTCCTTGTCAAGTGCTGGAAATGGGCCATTTTCATTACCACTACAAACACTTATTTTTCTCTCCTGCTGACAACTGATCACTCTCCTTATAATGTGTATGGTAACACCCATTGTTTCATGTATATATATATATATCTTCCTTCTGTATTTTCTACTACATGCATCCGATGAAGTGAGCTGTAGCCCACGAAAGCTTATGCTACAATAAATTTGTTAGTCTCTAAGGTGCCACAACTACTCCTATTCTTTTTGCGGATACAGACTAACACGGCTATTACTCTGAAACCAGTCTATAGCAGTGGTTCTTATCCAGGGGTACACGTTCCCCTGGGGATAAGCAGAGATCTTCCAGGGGGTTCATCAGCTCATCTAGATATTTGCCTAGTTTTACAACAGGCTACATAAAAACCACTAGCAAAGTCAGTGCACACTAAAATTTCATACAGACAATTACTTGTTTAATCACTCCTGGGGGGATTCTGCGCTAAGGCATGTGCGCATAATTAATGAGCCAGACATATTTTTATTTTTTTGCTCAGAAAAAAACTGATGCTGAAATGTTGCTGCAGTTCTGCCTTTTGCCCACCAGAGGGCGATGTGGTGATAGAACACAGCAGCAGCTCCCAGCCAGCAAGGGAGGAGCCTGCTGTGCCTTCTTCGCAGTGGGCCAGGTCAGCAGACAGGGGTTATGGGGAGTCAGACAGCATGAGGCTGCTGGGGGGGTCAGACAGGGGCTCATAAAGACTAGTGGGGGAGCACAGACTGGGGCAGGGGCTGAATGGAAATGGAGGCACAGGGCCACACAGGAAGCGAGGTGCAGGGCCATATGGTGGGGGTGTGTGCAGAGCTACATAAGGACAGAGAGTGGCTGGGTGGGGGCACAGAGACTCATGGGGACTTGGGAGGGGTGAAGGGCCACATGGGGATGGGGGGAGTAGGTGTCTGAGTGGGGGTGGAGGGATACATATGGACAGGGGGTGCAAGGACACATGGGGGTGCAGGAACACATCGCGACAGGGGCAGATGTGCCTGACTGAATGGGAGAGACTAGGGGTCAGCCAGGGTCTGCATGGGGATGGGGGGAGTGGGTGTCTGAGTTGGGGTGCAGAGACACACTGGGACAGGGGAGGGGGTGCAGGGCCACATGGGGTTGGGGGAGTATCTGAGTCGGGGTGGAGGGACACGTGGACAGTGGGTGCAAGGATACATGGGAGGGTGGGAAACACGGGGACAGGGGCAAATGTGCCTGACTGAATGGGAGAGGCTAGGGGTCAGACAGGGTCTTCATGGGGGAAGCTCCCTAACAATCCCTCCCTGCCCCTACCCCCAAAAAACCCTGTTCCGTACTTTTCCCACCCAGACCCAACTGTTGGGCTATGTAAGGGTTAAGTAAAGACGTGGAAAACCGCTGGTGTGCTGGCATGGTATCAGGGAGTAGGCACAGGCACTCACTATTCCATCGCTTAATAGATAAAGTGTTACCCCTTTCCCCTCCCTTCTCCTTGTTAAGAATTGATAAGTGTTGCAGCGGCATAAGAAGTTGTGGAGATCTAAAGGTTACCTTTTGGGTAAAGAAGTGTTATCTCCCCCTCCCTTCCTTTCCCAGCCACATAAGCGAGCCCGGGGTCATGGCCCCTTCCTCCCTCCCCTGAGAACTGCAGATTAAGGGCATTTGTAGCAACAAATTACTGCAAAGAAATGTATTTTCAAGGTAAAAATGTGTGTATAATATGCATGATGTTGTAATCAGTCAAGGGGGGTGGGTATGATCCTAGTATGGGAGTTTCTATTACTTAACAAGGGTTTGGGGGTCTGGTAGCGGATCTGGGCGTTTACATACTAACTCAAATTAAAAAAGTGTAATATAACTAATCCAGGGCTTACTTGACAATTGGTTCGAGGGGAACATGTATCGCAATAAAGAAGCCCCTACTCAAATCCGCCTCTGGGTCAACCTGCTCCTTTTTCTTCTAATACCAGCAACCCTCCAAATTCACACCCAGGCTCCTTCCCAGCAATTACTTCCCTCTTCGTCAGCTCCTCCATTACCCCTGACTCCCGCAAGCCTTTGCACTGCTTCTGAGGGGTGCGGGAAATATGGTTTTGTATTGTAGTTTAAATGAATTAGTACTTTATTCATATGCCTAGTAAGGAATATGTTTGTCAAAAACCATTTCCTGAATCTTTTTTGTTCTCTGTTTGTTACAGACATACTTGCAGAGAGGTATTTTGAAATTAATGACCAAAAATAATTGAAACTGGTGTGATTATATTGTGTTATTTTGACAAATAAAATATGCAGAATTTTGCAGAAATTTAAAATATTGTGCACACAATTTTTAATTTTTTGTTGCAGAATATTTAATTTGGGGGCACACAATTGCCCCAGGAGTATTTAATCGGCTCTATATACTGTCACTGAAATGTAAGTACAATATTTATATTCCAATCAACTATTTTATAATTACATTGTAAAATTAGAAAGTAAACAATGTCAGTACTAGTGTGCTGTGCCACTTGTATTTTTATGTCTGATTTTATAAACAAATCATTTTTAAGTGAGGAGAAACTTGGGGGTACACAAGACAAATGAGAATCCTGAAAGGGGTACAGTCGTCTGGAAAGGTTGAGAGCCACTGGTCTATAGGATCTTTTCCCACTGAGATGTGGCCACCTCTGGGGTGGGGCATGGGGGCTGTTTATACAGGTGACAGGGAGGAACGGGGGAGTTGCTGTGGGGAGTGGGATGGGGTTAGGGTTGCTGGAACAATTTGTACAGTGGGGGGGGGCTGAGAGTCACTGAATCAAACTGTAAACCCTGTATATGATGGGAACCACTTCAAGCCAGGAGGTTGGCACCTATGGGGGGGGGGGGGCGCAGGGGGGCATTGTGGATTTCACCCTAGCATTGAAGTTGGAAGGTTTAATCACTTTTTTACCTATTTCCTGGGCGAATCAGACACGGCATCTCAGAATTGATTCCCTCAACACACACACCCCACCTGCAGCTCCCGCCCCCCATGGACTCTGTCTGGGGGCAGGAAGCTGGGGGCACAGACTCTGTCTTGGGGGGGAGTAAGAGGGGGTGGGAGATGCTCACACAGCTGAGTCTGAAAAGCCTCCAAGCCGGCTCAGCTCTGGGGCCTCTTGTGACGAAGGGTCTGAGGTCCTGTCTGCAGAGACGGTCGCCAACATCCGGGGCAGCCACAGCCCGAGAGCAGGACCTGATCTGTGGCTGCATCATTGCAAAAATTCAGCCTGTTCACATCTGGAGCTGCACCAGTCCCAGCTTCGGCCCCTGAAGCGACACTGGGGCCTGGTCCACACTAGGGGGGGATGTCGAAGTAAGATACGCGACTTCAGCTACAAGGATAGTGTAGCTGAAGTCGAAGTATCTTATTTCGAATTACCCGGCACTTACCTCGCGTCCTCGCGGCGCGGGATCGACGGCCGCGGCTCCCACGTCGTCTCCGCAACTCCGCTCGCCCTGCTGGAGTTCCGGAGTCGAAGGGAGCGCGTTCGGGGATCGATCTATCGCATCCAGACGAGACGCGATAGATCGATCCCCGATATATCGATGGCTACCCGCCGATCCGGGCGGGTAGTGTGGACGTAGCCTGGGTCAGGAGTGATTCATGGGTGGATCCAGCCACCCTTCACACCGAGTCACCCCTCAAATGTCCTGGAGAGACCTTGCCACGTGGCGGGTGGATTGTCAATCTCTCACTTCATTGGCTGTGACCCACACAACATCGTGTCTGCTCCACGACTGACTGGTGGATTGGTTTATGCTGGAGAACGGCCAGCGACGTAGTGAAGGGCGAAAGCTGCATGAATTTTGTCCGGGAATATCAGGATACATCGGTTTAAAAAGCCAATGTGACAGGTTCCCGGCGTGCAACCTGGACTGTGAGCCCTCTGTCCCACCAACCTGGGGTGTCCCTCTCACACTGTGATGCTGTGTCAAGCTACAAACCTCTGACAGGCCCTGAACTTCCACAGCCATCCCCAGGCAGGGACACGCCCAGCTGAGTTCCATGAATGCTTCTCCCAGCCACTCATGAACCATCAATACGGAGGCTCCAGTTAATTCCCCCGGGTCCCTGACCTTGCAGCCCAGAAATGTACTGTCCTGCATTGGTCAGAAGCCCGGCCAGTGTAAGCTCATTACTCAATCGGCGCCTCCCCGATGTGGAGAGCACAAACACCAGCTTTTGTAAACTGAGCTGAGATTTCCCAGCACTTCAACCAAACACACAGTTTTAGGTAGAATATAAATCAGGTTTATTAACTACAGACAGATGGATTCTACGTGATTATAAGCAGTGAGCTTAGAGATCAAAGTTGGTTACCTAAGAAATAAAAGTAAATGCACAGTCTGAGTTCTATAAACTAGACAGGATTTGAATCAAGCCGCGTCTCACCCTGGCACATGGTACAAGCAGGTGACAGATCCTCAATACACAGGCAGGGCTTGTCTTCCAGCCCGATACCAAGCTTCCCCAGGTCAAAGTCTTTGTCCTCCAGACATGTTTCCAGGCACTGAGTTGTGGGGGGAGTGAGGGCAAGCGGTGATGTCACTTCCCCTCTTTTATAGTTTCTTCCAGTTTGCAGGAAATATATTTTGCTATGACTTGGGTCAAACAGTCTCCATTGTCTACGTGTTTTCTCTGAGAAATCTCCATTTTATACGGATCCTGAGAGAGTGGATTCTTGGACGGGTGCCGATGAGCCAGTAACGCTGTCTGGCTCCTCCATTGTTGTACCAGAAAGGCTGGTTGTGGGTGTTCCCAACATCACAACTTATTTCAGTAACACACACATAGCCAACCTTCATAACTCCACATACAATGACAGCACATAACATTCAACAGGATATTAATAATCAACAGATCAAGAATTTTTAATGATACCTCACAAGGCAGACTTTGTTCATATTGATATGACTGTGGTGAATATGGGGGTTCCAGGGTGCTGTTTTGAGGTACGGAGTAACACAGCCACACATTTTATTTAAAGTCCCCAATATTTTAAACACCACCTCACTCCATTGGCTTTCAAAAAGAGAGCTGGATATTTCAGGTTTTCTGAAACTTTTGGCAGTGTTTTGTATTGTCTCCGACTCTTTTGGTTGTTTCATTCGCCATGCCATGCTCCTCACTTTCCTCCAAGCCCCAGATCCTGGAATCATATGATTAGGTGGGAATTTCAGCTTTCATGTCTGTTTTATTTTATTTTTTTAGCAGGTTTCTGGCCTCCGTTGTTGCAGAGAAAACTTGAATTTTTCCAAAAAAATCAGAAGATGAACCTAAACGTCTTTCTGTTCAAAATAATCTCATGATGTTTTATGAGGCGGCTCATGAGGTTTGATGGCATGGACTTGGCAATGAAGATATAGGACTAGATTTTTAAAGTTGGCTAAGGGAATTAGGTGCCAAATTCCCATTGAAAGTCAATAGGAGTTAAGCACCTAACTCACATAGGTGCTTTTGAATAGCTCATCCTTAGAAGCCTAAATCAATTCAATTACATCACGTAATGGCAGACAGCTAAAATGTGACAATTTTTTCAAGTGATTATATACAAATGCTAGAAGTCTAAATAATAAGATGGGTGAACTAGAGTACCCGGTACTAAATGAGGAGATTGACATAACAGGCATCACAGAAAATTGGTGGAATGAGGATAATCAGTGGGACTCAGTAATAGCAAGGTACAAATTATATCAGAAGGACAGACCAGATCGTGTTGGTCGGGGAGTGGCGCTATATGCGAAAAAAGCGTAGAGTCAAATGAATTAAAAATCTGAAATGACCCAAACTGTACCATAGAATCTCGGTGCATAGTAATGCCATGCCTGAATAATAAGAATAAAGCAGTAGGGATACACTACCGACAATGTGACCAGGATGGTGATAGTGACTGTGAAATGTTCTGGGAAATTAGAGAGGCTATTAAAATAAAAAGCTCAATAATAATGGGGGATTTCAACTATCCCCGTATTGACTGGGTACATGTCACCTCAGGATTAGATGCAGAGATAAAGTTTCTTGACAGCTTAAATGAGTGCTCTTTGGAACAGCTAGTCCTGGAACCACAAGGGGAGAGGCCATTCTTGATTTAGTGCAAAGTACAGCACGGGATCTGGTCCAAGGGGTGCATATAACTGAACCGCTTGGTAATAGTGACCATAATATAATGAAATTTAACATCCCTGTGGCAGGGGAAACACCACAGCAGCCCACCACGGTAGCACTTAATTTCAGAAAGGGGAACAGCGCAAACATGAGGAAGTTAGATAAACAGACATTAAAAGGTACAGCGCCAAATGTGAAATCCCAGAAAGGTGCATGGAAACTTTGTAATGACACCATAATATAAGCTCGAATGTATCCCCCAAATTAAAAAAACATAGTAAGAGAACCAAACAAGTGCCACCGTGGGTAAACAACTAAGTAACAACTGCGTACAGATGTGGTCTCCTCACCTCAAAAAGGATATTCTAGCACTAGAAAAGGTT
>QXTE01000553.1:10352-38517 GCA_003942145.1 Platysternon megacephalum | reverse complement strand
CGGTACGGCTTTTCTTATGTTCTTATGTTCTAATGAACTTTGAGAGGCAAACAGGCATCCTTTAAAAACTGGAAGTTAAATATTATTGAGGAAAATAGAAAAGCGCATAAACTCTGGCAACTGAAAATATAATTAGGAAAGAAAAAAAGAATTTGAAGAACAACTAGCCAAAGACTGAAAAAGTAATAGCAAAAAAATATTTAAGTACATCAGAAGCAGGAAGCCTGCTAAAAACAAGTGGGGCCAGTGGATGTGCGAGATGTTAAAAACAACAAGAAGTCCGGTGGCACCTTAAAAACTAAGTGAGGTTTTTTTTACCCACAAAAGCTTATGCCCAAATAAGTCTTTAAGGTGCCACCGGACTTCTTGTTGTTTTTGTGGATACAGACTAACACGGCTACCCCCGATACGAGATGTTAAAGGAGCACTCAAGGACGATAAGGCCATTGCCGAGAAAACAAATGAATTCTTTGCATCAGTTTTCATGGCTGAATATGTGAGGGAGATTCCTATACCTGAGCCATTCTTTTTAGGTGAAAAACCTGAGGAATTGTCCCATATTGGGGTGTCATTAGAGGAGGTTTTGGAACAAATTGATAAACTAAACAGTAATAAGTCACCAGGACCAGATGAGAGTCACCCAAGAGTTCTGAAGGATGGTAAGCCTGACTTCAGTACAGGGCAAACTGTTTGAAACTATAGTAAAGAACAAAATTGTCAGACACATAAATGAACGTGATTGGTTCAGGAAGAGTCAAAATGTTTTTTGTAGAGGGAAATCATGCCTCACTAAGCTACTAGAATTCTTTGAGTGGGGACAACAAGCACGTGGACAAGGGTGATCTAGAGGATATAGTGTACTTAGATTTTCAGCAAGTCTTTGACAAGGTCCCTCACCAAAGGCTCTTAAGCAAAGCAAACTGTCCTGAGATAAGGGGGAAGGTCCTCCCATGGATCAGTAACTGGTTAAATGATAGTAAACAAAGGGTAGGAATAAATGGTCAGTTTACAGAATGGAGACAGGTAAATAGCAGTGTCGCCAGGGGTCTGTACTGGGACCAGTAGTTTTCAACCTATTCATAAACACTCTGGAAAAAGGAGTAAACAGTGGGGTGGCAAAATTTTCAGATGATACAAAACTACACAAGATAGTCCAAAGCTGACTGCAAAAACGTACAAAGGGATCTCACAAATCTGTGTGACTGGGCAACAAAATGGCAGACAAAATTTAATGTTGATAAATGCAACGTAATGCACATTGGAAACCATAATCCCGACTATACATATTAAATGATGGGGTCTAAATTAGCTGTTACCACTCAAGAGAGAGATCTTGGCTAGTTCTCTGAAAACATCCACTCAATGTGCAGTGGCTGTCAAAAAAGCTAACAGAATGTTGGGAATCATTAAGAAAGGGATAGATAATAAGACTGAAAATATCATATTGTCTCTATATAAATCCATCTCAAAAAAGATATATTGGAATTGGAAAAGGTACAGAAAAGGGCTAGAAAAATGATTAGGGGTATGGAACGGATTGCATATGAGGAAAGATTAATAAGATTGGGACTTTTAAACTTGGAAAAGAGACGACTAAGGGGGGCAGGGCCGGCACAACCCATTAGGTGACCTAGGCGGTCGCCTAGGGCACGGCTATTTTGGGGGCGCCGGCGCCGCGGCCGCCCGTTCAAATTTGGGGGCGGGACCTTCTGCCGCCACTGTTGGGGGCGGCATTTCGGGGGCGGGACCTTCCGCCACCTAGGGTGCTGGAAGAGCTGGCGCCGCTACTGAAGGGGGGATATGATTGAGCTCTATAAAATCATGACTGGTGTGGAGAAAGTAAATAAGGAAGTGTTATTTACTCCTTCCCATAACACAAGAACAAGGGGTCACCAAATGAAATTAGTAGTCACCAGGTTTAAAACAAACAAAAGGAAGTATTTCTTCACACAACGCACATTCAACCTGTGGAACTCTGCCAAAGGATATTGTGAAAACCAAGACTATAACAGGGTTATGTTATGTTCTGATTGACACACAGTCAGGTTCCTACGGGCCTAAGCATTTTTAAAAATAGGACTTAGATACTTTTGAAAATGTTACCCTTTGTTTCATAGACCCATAGATCTTCAAGAAACACCACATTTCTAATCTGAATGTGTCTAGGTTCAACTTCTGTTCACTCAATCATGTTACACCTTCCTCTGCCAGACTGAAGAGCCGGTTATTAAATATTTTTTCCCCACATAGGTACTTACAGACTGATCAAGTCACACCTTCACCTTCTCTTTGTTAAGATAAATAGATTGAGCTCCTTGTGTCTCTCACTCCAAGGCAGGTTTTCAAATCCTGTAATCATTCTCATGGCTCTTCTTTGAGTAAGGCAAAAAAATTCACTTGCTAAAAAAGACAATTTTGGGGTCAAGAGGAAGTTACAGGTCCCAGCTAACAGAATTATTTCTCCATGCAAATATCGACAATTCATCCATTCCCCTATTCAGCCGGCTCTGGCCCTGAGTTGTCGGTGGTTTGGGGGTTGCGTACACGTTGCCGGTACCTCAGAAACTCTTCCTCCATGGTGAGGTAGAAGATGGGGTTGAGGCAGCTGCTGAAATATGTCAGGACACAAGCAAAAGTGCTTCCTGTGTTCAGAAGAGTCTGAGGGTACGTAGCTGAGATCTGCAGGAAGGAGAAGACGTGATATGGCAGCCAGCAGAGGAAAAAGGTTGGGATCAAACCAAGAAGGATCTTGAGTGGCTTGGTGGACTGGATCAGCCTGTTCCATCTCAGCTTGGCAGCGAGAATGATGTAGAAGGTTGGGATCAAGATCAAGACTAGTGGGATCAGAAACCCGACCAGGAACTGGATGGCAACGGCGGCCTTCACCTTCCCTTCATCCAGTTGGAAGTTCATTCTGATGCTGGCAGGTGAGTGCAGGGATTCCCAGAGATCACCGTGCCGCAAGCTGAAACCAACAGACAGGGCCCACATGCCTATAACCATCTTGAATGTCAGGAGGGGCGTGCGGTGGTTCCTGGCCCACTCAGGGCGCGCCAGTAGCATGCAGCGATCGACACTGAGGGACATGAGGAGGAAGGCGCTGAAGAACATGTGGAAGGAGGTGACGGTGCTGCTTAGCTCAGTGGCCGAGGCTAAGTCCAGGATGAAGATGGAGGTGAATCTGAGGGGCAGGAAGACGATGAAGATTAAATCGGCCATGGCCCGGCTCCAGAACCACACGGCGCTGACCGTCCTCTCCACACGGCAGCTCGCAACGAAGAAGACGTAGCCGTTCAACGGCACCCCGGCGAGGAAGGCCACGCCACACAGCACCAGGAAGAGGATTAGGAACACCATTCTTGGAAGAGTTGCAGTCACAATATCCCCTTCTTTTCCTCAGGGCTCAGAGGAGGCAGCACAGATGTTGTACTGAGCAAAGGAAGGAAGAGCAATGAAAAGGGCTCCAGGAGAGGACAACGACAGAGAGAGACAGCTGCAGAGTTTATAACCTCCTTAGCGTTTATAAACTCCCCAGATCCTGAGCTGAACGCAAATAGGATAAAATCCTTGTAGGTACCAATGGTTTGAAGACCTTAGAAGCATAGAGCCAGTGGGTTAGAAGGTGACCACAAGGGTGATCTCGTCTAACCCCCTGCCAAGATGCAGGACTTGCGTCTATTCTCTGCCCAAACATGTTTTGTTTTTACATAATATCGTTTTTTCGACTACACCAAATATTAAAAATAACCCCCACATTTGCTTCTTACTGAAAAGTTGGATTTAAGGGCGAGGGGAGGTGGGCAATGAGGGGGGCGGTCCAAGACAGCGATAGGAGACACACACACACACACACACACACCTGCCAGCCTCACCAAAATTCCCAAATAATCTTCTTGCAGTTAGTATCCCAAAGGATCTGGTTATTCCCGTCTTCTTGTTGTTGAAATAATGGAATTTCTGAAAGAGAGTCTTCCTCAGCCCCCCTGCATTTTGAAGTGCAGTTTTCTGTGGTTTGGGCCATGTCGGGGGGCGACTTAGTGGAGCAGGCAAAATCCCCACCGAAAGATCCCCCCGGTGAAAACCTCCAGTGATGGAGAGAAACTCCCCAGGAGGAGAAAAGTAAGATTGAAACAAGGACGACAACAAAAAAGCTGACCAAACACCAGAGGAAGAAGAGACCTGTAATCAGCTAAAAAACTTTTTTTTTGAAAGGAAGGATATTGCAAGAGTCGATTGTAGTGGTTAGACGGGGACTTCCGTCCCAGACTTTCTCACTGAATTGCTTGGGGAGCCTGGACAAGTCACGTCACGGCCCCGTGCCTCAGTTTCCTCTCCAAACATTTGTCTGTTTAGTGTGTGAGCTCGCTGTGGCCAGGCCTCTTTCTCCCTCTGGGTCTGTGCAGCGCCTGGCACGATGGGGCCCCCGATCCCAGTCTATGCACCACCCTGCGTGACGGGAGCCCATGACCTCTGACAACAGGACCCACAAATAATTTCAACCAGTTCTAACTGGAGTGGATGAGGGGAGGGGATGGGGACAGCTGGAAGGGGAGAGATCCAGGGGGCATTGGTGTGGACG
The DNA here is from genome assembly GCA_003942145.1 of Platysternon megacephalum. NCBI lineage: Eukaryota > Metazoa > Chordata > Testudines > Platysternidae > Platysternon > Platysternon megacephalum. Next base: position 33,938 of record QXTE01000553.1, on the reverse strand, counting down.
GCGGGACAGAATGAGATCCAGTGGGGCAGATGGGGTTTATCTCATTTCCTTGCCCGTGTCTTGGGGGGACGAAGCGTCTCAGAGTCGACCCCTGTCCAAGGTCCCCAACGCGATGCCTGCAGCTCTCCCAGACTGGCTCAGCCCAGAGGAGGAAGCTGTTCATGTGGGGCGGGGAGAACAATGAGTGGAGATCACAGGATGTGGCTGGGTCCGAATACTTCTGCAAAGCCTGGAAGGCCTCCGGCACCCACAGCTACATGCAGATGTCACACGAACCACAAGCTCCTGTTAGAATATAGATATCCAGGCCGGCCTGTACAGGCCTAGACTTTAAGAACTTAGGTGTATTTTTATCACTTAGCTAGTTACAGGGGTGTAAAAACAAAGAATGAAAATCACAGTCTGCCTGTGTCTTGGCCTTGTCTCTCTAGGACAGTCTGAGGCCTGGTTCTCAGGCTCAGGCCTTTGGCTTAGCAGCCGGGGCAGCCATAAGCTGGGAAGCGAACGGTCACATCCTCACATCCCAAACCCGCCACACTGAAATAAGGTGGTATTGGGCTGTTAGGAAGAGGATCCTGTCCTGATAGTGCCCATCACCACCAGATAAAGAAACAGATCTTAAGATGGTTAGAGAAAACTTAGTTGGCTAGCATCCTGTCTGGCAAGAAATCACTTCTCAATGGCTCTGGTTGTGAAACCCTCATTTCTGTAAGTTTTATCTTTATGCCCCCCACTTTTCTATTCTTAATCTGTCTGGTTCTCTAATTGTTTCTGTCTGCTGTATAATTAATTTTGCTAGGTGTAAATTATTGAGGGTAACGGGATACAATTGGTTAGAGAATTGTGTTACAATATGTTAGGATTGGTTAGATAAATTTCAGTACAATGATTGGTTAAGGTATAGCTGAGAATATTACTATATTAACTGGGGTCAAACAGGAAGTGGGGGGAAGAGAAATTGGAATCATGCTTGCTGGACATTAACCCCAATGAACATCACATTGTCTGCACTACGGACTTCTGGTCTTTTGCTGCTTGCTGTCTGTGTGACAAGAACCGGGGAAGAGGGAGGGTGCAGGGAAAGCCCTCTAACAGCTCCCCTCACTCTGCTGGGCCCTAGCAAGGTGTCTGCATTTGGCTGTCTGCTTCCGTGGGCCGGCGGGCGGGGCCCCCATCGGAGAGCAGGGGCTGAGACAGCCACATCCAGCTAACTCCACCGTGTGAGGTCCCAGGGGCATAGACACCAGCTGGGACTCTGCCCTCCAGCCGCTCCTGGCTGGGGAAAGCGAACAGAACCCTGCTGGGAGGGGGACGCGGGAGATTCTCAGCCCTGACTTTCATGCAGGGAACCCACCCCTCGGCCCGGGCCACGTTACAGACCAGCAAATGCTAAGGAAACCCTCGCTCTGTGCTGGAGACCACACAAACCACAGCCCGGCCTGCAACCTGCCTTCGTCTCTCGTCATTTGCCTGGAGGCCTCAGGCGTGGAGGCAGTTTTCTCAATTAGGAGCAGGGAGGTGATTTTCCCTCTGGATCCAGCCCTGGTGCAACCGTCGCTGGGATCCTGTGTCCAGTTCTGGCCCTCACCCTTCAAGAAGGATGTTGAGCAACTGGAGAGGGGTCAGAGAAGATCCACGAGAAGGATTAACGGACTGGACCCCGGGCTTGGCAGAGAGAGACTCCAGGAGCTCAGTCAGTTCAGTTTATCAAAGGACCCGTCTACACGGGAAAGGCTGCACCGATGCAGCCGTGTCTCTATAGCGGCTCAGTGAAGACGCTGTCTATGCTGACGCGAGAGCTTCTCCCATCGGCGTAGTCAATCCACCCCCGACCCCCGAGAGGCGGTAGCTGTCCTGACGGGAGAAGCGTTGTCTACACCGGGCATTAGGTCAGTATAACAGAGTCACCCGGGGTGGTGGGTTTCCACACCCAGGAGCAACATAGTTGCTCGTGCAGACCAAGCGAAAGGGAAGGTGAAGCGGTGACTTGATTACCGGTTTCTGACAAGCAACTGAATTGTATGTATTCTGCCATCTACTGGCCAGGTGGTTTTACTGTCATCGTCAGCCCTGAGCCTTTGCATAACAGTCTATAGCAGTGGTTCTCAATCAGGGGTACGTTTACCCCTGGGTTTACGCAGAGATCTTCCTGGGGTACATCGTCATCTCATCTAAATATTTGTCTAGTTTTACAACAGGCTACATAAAAAGCACTAGCCTAGTCAGTACTAACTTAAATTTCATACAATGACTTTTTTATACTGCTGTATATACTATCCATTGAAATGTAAGTACAATATTTATATTCCAATTGAGTTACTTTATAATTGTATGGTAAAATGAAAAAGTAAACCATTTATCAGTACTAATGTGCTGTGAAACTTGTAGATTTATATCTGGTTTTGTAAATAAGCAGTTTTAAAGTGAGGAGAAACTTGGGGGTACACCAGACAAATGAGAATCCTGAAAGGGGTACAGTAGTCCGGAAAGGTTGAGAGCCACTGCTCTATAGGGTCTTTTCTCACTGAGATGTGGCCACCTCTGGGGTGGGGCATGGGGGCTGTTTATACATGTGACAGGAAGGAATGGGGGGGCTGCTGTGGGGAGTGGGGTGGGGTCAGGGTTGCCGGAATAATTTGTATAGTGGGGGTGGTGAGAGCCACTGAATCGTGGGAGGGGCTGCTGGGGGAGATGGGGTGGGGACAATGAGGAACCTGGGGTAGGGGTGCGGAGGCAGAGACAGATATGGGGGGGGAGGCATTGTGGATTTCACCCTAGCATTGAAACTGGAAAGTTTAATCTCACTTTATACCTATGTCCTGAGCGAATCACACACGGTGTCACAGAATTGATTCCCCCAACACACACACACACCCTGCAGCTCCCCCCCCTTCCCACGGGCTCTGTCTGGGGGCAGGAAGCTGTCCTGTTGGTGGGGATCATGGGGCGCTGGCTCAGTGGGGCTGGGAGATGCTCACAAAGCTGAGTCTGGAAAGCCTCCGAGGCAGCCAGCTCCGTGTAAGCCTCAAAGAGCTCGGCTCAGCTCGGGGGCCAATCGGGATGAAGGGTCTGAGATCCCGTCTGCAGAGACGGTCGCCTGCATCTGGGTCAGCCACAGCCTGAGAGCAGGAGCTGAGCTGTGGTCACATCATGGTAGAAAACCAGCCCGTTCACACCTGGAGATGCACCATACCTAACTTGGATACCTGAAGTGCCACTAGGTCGGGAGTGATTTGTGGGTGGGCCCTGCCGCCCTTCGCCTCCGGTCACTCCTCGAAGCTCCTGGAGAGACCTTGCCAGGTGGTGAGTGGATGGTGAATCTCTTGATTCGTTGGCTGTGAGCCACACGACATTGTGTCTGCTCCACAACTGGCTGATGGATTGTTTGGACGCTGGAGAAAGGCCAGTTACGTAGCGAAAGGTGAAACCTGCGGGAATTTGGGCCAGGAATATCCGGCTTCACTGAGACACTGGTTTAAAAAGCCACTGTGACAGGGTTCCCGGCGTACAACCTGGACTGTGGGACCTGTGAGCCCTCTGTCCCACCAACCTGGGGTGTCCCTCTCACACTGTGATACTGTGTCAAGCTGCAAACTTCTGGCAGGTCCTGCACTTACACAGCCATCCCCAGGCAGGGACATACACAGCCGAGTTCCATGAATGCTTCTCCCAGCCACTCACAAACCATGAATAGGGAGGCTCCAGCCAATTCCCGCGGCTCCCTGGCCTTGCCGGCCAGAAATGTACCATCCTCCCTTGGTCAGAAGCCCGGCCAGTGTAAGTTCCTTACCCAGTCGGCGCCTCCCTCAATGTGGAGAGGACACGCACCGGCTTTTGTAAACTGAGCGGAGAGTTTCCANCTTAGGTGTATTTTTATCACTTAGCTAGTTACAGGGGTGTAAAAACAAAGAATGAAAATTATAGTCTGCCTGTGTCTGGGCCTTCTCTCACCAGGATAGTCTGAGGCCTGGTTCTTAGGCTCAGGCCTTTGGCTAAGCAGCCGGGGCAGCCATAAGCTGGGAAGCGAACGGTCACAACCTCACATCCCAAACCAGCCACATTGAAATAAGGTGGTATTGGGCTGTTAGGAAGACGATCCTGTCCTGATAGTGCCCATCACCACCAGATAAAGAAACAGATCTTAAGATGGTTAGAGAAAACTTAGTTGGATAGCATCCTGTCTGGCAAGAAATCGCTTCTCAATGGCTCTGGTTGTGAAACCCTCATTTCTGTAAGTTTTATCTTTATGCCCCCCACTTTTCTATTCTTAATCTGTCTGGTTCTCTAATTGTTTCTGTCTGCTGTATAATTAATTTTGCTAGGTGTAAATTAGTGAGGGTAACGGGATACAATTGGTTAGAGAATTGTGTTACAATGTGTTAGGATTGGTTAGATAAATTTCAGTACAATGATTGGTTAAAGTATAGCTGAGAATATTACTATATAAACTGGGGTCAAACAGGAAGTGGGGGGGAAGGGAAATTGGAATCATGCTTGCTGGACATTAACCCCAATGAACATCGCATTGTCTGCACTACGGACTTCTGGTCTTTTGCTGCTTGCTGTCTGTGTGACAAGAACCGGGGAAGAGGGAGGGTGCAGGGAAAGCCCTCTAACAGCTCCCCTCACTCTGCTGGGCCCTAGCAAGGTGTCTGCATTTGGCTGTCTGCTTCCGTGGGCCGGCGGGCGGGGCCCCCATCGGAGAGCAGGGGCTGAGACAGCCACATCCAGCTAACTTCACCGTGTGAGGTCCCAGGGGCATAGACACCAGCTGGGACTCTGCCTTCCAGCCGCTCCTGGCTGGGGAAAGCGAACAGAACCCTGCTGGGAGGGGGACGCATGAGATTCTCAGCCCTGACTTTCATGCAGGGAACCCACCCCTCGGCCCGGGCCACGTTACAGACCAGCAAATGCTAAGGAAACCTTCGCTCTGTGCTGGAGACCACACAAACCACAGCCCGGCCTGCAACCTGCCTTCGTCTCTCGTCATTTGCCTGGAGGACTCAGGCGTGGAGGCACTTTTCTCAATTAGGAGCAGGGAGGTGATTTTCCCTCTGGATCCAGCCCTGGTGCAACCGTCGCTGGGATCCTGTATCCAGTTCTGGCCCTCACCCTTCAAGAAGGATGTTGAGCAACTGGAGAGGGGTCAGAGAAGATCCACGGGCAGGATTAACGGACTGGACCCCGGGCTTGGCAGAGAGAGACTCCAGGAGCTCAGTCAGTTCAGTTTATCAAAGGACCCGTCTACACCGGGAAGGCTGCACCGATGCAGCCGTGTCACTGTAGCGGCTCAGAGAAGCCGCTGTCTATGCTGACGCAAGAGCTTCTCCCATCGGCGTAGTCAATCCACCCCCGACCCCCGAGAGGCGGTAGCTGTCCTGACGGGAGAAGCGTTGTCTACACCGGGCATTAGGTCAGTATAACAGCGTCACCCGGGGTGGTGGGTTTCCACACCCAGGAGCAACATAGTTTCAAGTGCAGACCAAGCGAAAGGGAAGGTGACGCTGTGACTTGATTACCGGTTTCTGACAAGCAACTGAATTGTATGTGTTCTGCCATCTACTGGCCAGGTGGTTTAATGCCATCGTCAGCCCTGAGCCTTTGCATAACAGTCTATAGCAGTGGTTTCCAACCGGGGTACGTGTACCACTGGGATTACGCAGAGATCTTCCTGGGGTACATCGTCATCTCATCTAAATATTTGTCTAGTTTTACAACAGGCTACATAAAAAGCACTAGCCTAGTCAGTACTAACTTAAATTTCATACAATGACTTTTTTATACTGCTGTATATACTATCCATTGAAATGTAAGTACAATATTTATATTCCAATTGATTTACTTTATAATTAGTTTACTTTTTCATTTTACCATATAATTATCAGTACTAATGTGCTGTGAAACTTGTATATTTATGTCTGGTTTTGTAAATAAGCAGTTTTAAAGTGAGGAGAAACTTGGGGGTACACCAGACAAATGAGAATCCTGGAAGGGGTACAGTAGTCCAGAAAGGTTGAGAGCCACTGCTCTATAGGGTTTTTTCTCACTGAGATGTGGCCACCTCTGGGGTGGGGCATGGGGGCTGTTTATACATGTGACAGGAAGGAATGCGGGGGGGCTGCTGTGGGGAGTGGGGTGGGGTCAGGGTTGCCGGAATAATTTGTATAGTGGGGGTGGTGAGAGCCACTGAATCGTGGGAGGGGCTGCTGGGGGAGATGGGGTGGGGACAATGAGGAACCTGGGGTAGGGGTGCGGAGGCAGAGACAGATATGGGGGTGGGGCATTGTGGATTTCACCCTAGCATTGAAAATGGAAGGTTTAATCTCACTTTATTACCTATGTCCTGAGCGAATCACACACGGTGTCACAGCATTGATTCCCTCAACACACACACACCACCTGCAGCTCCCCCCCCCTTCCCACGGGCTCTGTCTGGGGGCAGGAAGCTGTCCTGTTGGTGGGGATCATGGGGCGCTGGCTCAGTGGGGCTGGGAGATGCTCACAAAGCTGAGTCTGGAAATCCTCCGAGGCGGCCAGCTCCGTGTAAGCCTCAAAGAGCTCGGCTCAGCTCTGGGGCCAATCGGGATGAAGGGTCTGAGATCCCGTCTGCAGAGACGGTCACCTGCATCTGGGTCAGCCACAGCCCTAGAGCAGGAGCTGAGCTGTGGTCACATCATGGTAAAAAACCAGCCCGTTCACACCTGGAGATGCACCAGACCCAACTTGGATACCTGAAGTGCCGCTAGGTTGGCAGTGATTAGTGCGACGATCCTGCTGCCCTTCAGGTGGTGAGTGGATTGTGAATCTCTTGATTCGTTGGCTGTGAGACACACAACATTGTGTCTGCTCCACGACTGGCTGGTGGGTGGGTTGGACACTGGAGAAAGGCCACTTACGTAGCGAAAGGTGAAACCTGCGTGAATTTGGGCCAGGAATATCAGACTTCATTGAGACACTGGTTTTAAAAGCCACTGTGACAGGGTACAACCTGGACTGTGGGACCTGTGAGCCCTCTGTCCCACCAGCCTGAGGTGTCCCTCTCACACTGTGATGCTGTGTCAAGCTGCAAACTTCTGGCAGGCCCAGCACTTCCACAGCCATCCCCAGGCAGGGACACACCCAGCCGAGTTACATGAATGCTTCTCCCAGCCACTCACAAACCATGAATAGGGAGGCTCCAGCCAATTCCCCCGGCTCCCTGGCCTTGCAGGCCAGAAATGTACAATCCTGCCTGGGTCAGAAGCCCGGCCAGTGTAAGTTCATTACCCAGTCGGCACCTCCCTCAATGTGGAGAGGACACGCACCGGCTTTTGTAAACTGAGCGGAGAGTTTCCAAGTACTTCAACCAAACACACAGTTTTAGGTAGAATATAAAACAGGTTTATTAACTGCAGACAGATTTAAAGTGATTATAAGCAGCGAGTGTAGAGATCACAGTTGGTTACGCAAGAAGTAAAAGTACATTTGCAGTCTGAGTTAAATACACTAGACAGGATTTGAATCAAGCCATGTGTCACCCAGGCAGGTAGTACAAGCAGGTGACAGTTCCTCAATACACAGGCTGGGCTTGTCTTCCAGCCAGATACCAAATTGCCCCAGTTCAAAGTCTTTGTCCTTCAGACATATTTCCAGGTGTTGAGTTGTGGTGGGAGTGAGGCCAAGTGGTGATGTCATTTCCTCTTTTATAGTTTCTTCCAGCTTGCTGGAAATCCATTTTGCTATGACTTGGGTCAAATAGTCTCCACTGTCTACGTGCTCTCTCTGAGAAATCTCCATTTTATACAGTTCCTGAGATAGTGGATTCTTGGACGGGTGCCGATGAGCCAGTAACGCTGTCTGGCACCTCCATTGTTGTACCAGAAAGGCTGGTTCTGGGTGTTCCCAGCATCACAACTTATTTCAGTAACACACACATAGCAAAACTTTATAACTCTCCATACAATGACAGCACATACAATTCAACTGGATATTAATAATCAACAGATCAAGACTTTTTAATGATACCTCACAAGGCAGACTTTGTTCATATTTATATGACTGTGGTGAATATGGGGGTTCCAGGGTGCTGTTTGAGGTACAGAGGGCAACAGCCACACATTTTATTTTAAGCCCCCTATATTTTAAACACCTCCTCACTACATTGACTTCAAAAATAGAACTGGATATTTCTAGTTTTCTGAAACTTTTGATGTAGTTTTGTAGCATCACCGACTCTTTCAATTTGGTTGCGGCATTCGCCATGTTTGTCATTTTCCTCCAAGCCCCAGATCCTGGAATCAGATGATTAGGTGGGAATTTCCGCTTTCGTTTCTTTCTCTCTCTTTTTTAGGTAAGTTTCCAGCCTTCGTTGTTGCAGAGAAAAGTTTGACATACCCCTCCCCCCCACCAAAAACAACAACAAATGGCAAAATAGAAGAACCCAAATGTCTTTCTTTTCAAACCACTCTCATGTGTTAGGGGGTGGCTCATGAGGTTTGAAGGCTCGGGTTTGGCAAAGAAGACACAGGACTAGATTTTTAAAAGTGGCTAAGGGAGTTGGGTGCCAAATTCCCATTGAATGCAGGAGTTAAGCACCTAACTCACATAGGTGCTTTTGAAAATCTCACCATTAGAATCCTAAGTCGATTCAATTACATCACGTAATGGCAGACAGCTAAAAAGTGACTTTTAAGTTCTTATATAAAAATGCTAGAAGTCTAAATAATAAGATGGGTGAAGTTGAGTGCCACATATTCAATGAGGACATCGATATAACATGCATCACAGAAACTTAGTGGAATGAGGATAATCAATGAGACACAGTAATACCAGGGTTCAAAATATATCGGAAGGACAGAACAGGTCATGCCAGTGGGGGAGTGACACTCTATGTGAAAGAAAGCGTGGAGTCAAATGAAGAAAAATCTTAAATGAACCAAACTCTCCCATAGAATCTCAATGAAGAATAATTCCATGCCCGAATAATAAGAATACAGAGTAGGGATCTATTACCGACCACCTGGCTAGGATGGTGATAGTGACTGTGAAATGCTCAGGGAGATTAGAGAGGCTATAAAAATAATAACATGTAACTTCCTCTTGATCCCAAAATTGTTTTTTTTTAGCAAGTGAATTTTTTGGCCTTATTCATAGAAGAGCCACGAGAATGATTACTGGATTAGAAAACCTGCCTTACAGTGAGAAACTCAAGGAGCACAATCTATTTAGCTTACCAAGGAGAAGGTGATGGGGTGACTTGATCACAGTCTGAAAGTACCTACATGGGGAACAAATATTTAATAACGGGCTCTTCAATCTAGCAGAGTAAGGTGTAACATGATCCAGTGAACAGAAGTTGAACCTAGACAAATTCACAGACTGGAAATTAGGTGTAAATTTTTAACGGTCAGAGTAAATGACCATTGGAGCAATTTCCCAAGGGCCGTGGTGGATCTTCCATCACTTGGCAATTTTAAATCAAGATGGAATATTTTTCTAAAAGCTCTGCTCTAGGAATTATTTTGGGGCAGTTCTCTGGCCCGTGTGACCCGGGAGGTCAGACGAGATGATCACACTTGTCCCTTCCAGTCTTGGAATGTATGAATCTGTCATTTTAACAAAATATATGGATTCTTAGTTTTGCTCAATTTTAGATTATTTTGGGTATTTTTGTTTTTTATGGTCTGTCCTTTTCAACATCTTTGTGTCATCATTCTTCTATCATATCCCCCCATAGTCATCTCTTTTCTAAACTGAAAAGTCTTCTTAATCTCTCCTCCTACGGAAGCTGTCCCATACCCCTAATCATTTTTGTAGCCGTTTTCTGAACCTTTTCCAATTCCAATGTATCATTTTTGAGATGGGGTGACCACATTTGCANTCACCAAATGAAATCAATAGCCAGCAGGTTTAAAAGAAATAAAAGGAAGTATATAAACAAATAAAAGGAAGTATTTCTTCACACAACTCATAGTCAGCCTGGGAACTCTGTGTGAAGTATTTCTTCGCACAATGCATAATCAGATTGTGCAACTCTTTGTCGGGGTTATATTATGTTATGTTCTCATCGACTCACAGCGAGCTTCCTAAGGGCCTAAACACTTTAAAAAATAGGACTTAGACCCTTTTGAAAAATGTTACCCTTTTTTTCATAGACCCGATGATCTTCAACAAACACGGGAAAGAAAGCTCCACTGGGAGCAAAGATGACATGATGAGAAGAATGATGACACAAAGATGTTGAAAAGGACAGACCATAAAAAACAAAAATACCCCAAATAATCTAAAATTGAGCAAAACTAAGAATCCATATATTTTGTTAAAATGACAGATTCATACATTCCAAGACTGGAAGGGACAAGTGTGATCATCTCGTCTGACCTCCCGGGTCACATGGGCCAGAGAACTGCCCCAAAATAATTCCTAGAGCAGAGCTTTTAGAAAAATATTCTATCTTGATTTAAAATTGCCAAGTGATGGAAGATCCACCACGGCCCTTGGGAAATTGTTCCAATGGTCATTTACTCTGACCGTTAAAAATTTACACCTCATTTCCAGTCTGTGAATTTGTCTAGGTTCAACTTCTGTTCACTGGATCATGTTAGATCTTCCTCTGCTAGATTGAAGAGCACGTTATTAAATATTTGTTCCCCATGTGGTACTTTCAGACTGTGATCAAATCACCCCATCACCTTCTCTTTGGTAAGCTAAATAGATTGTGCTTCTTGAGTTTCTCACTGTAAGGCAGGTTTTCTAATCCAGTAATCATTCTCGTGGCTCTTCTATGAATAAGGCCAAAAAATTCAGTTGCTAAAAAAAAACAATTTTGGGATCAAGAGGAAGTTACATGTCCCAGAGAACAGAATTCTTTCTCCATGAAAATATCGACAATTCCATCCATTTCCCTATCCAGCCAGCTCTGACCCCAAGTTGTCGGTGGTTTGGGGGTTGCGTGCACGTTGCCGGTACCTCCGAAACTCTTCCTCCATGGTGAGATAGAATATGGGGTTGAGGCAGCTGCTTAAATATGTCAGGACATAAGCAAAAGCCCTTCCTGTGTTCAAAAGAGACAGAGGGTAGTTAGCTGACATCAATCATAGAATCATAGAATATCAGGGTTGGAAGGGACCTCACGAGGTCATCTAGTCCAACCCCCTGCTCAAAGCAGGACCTAATCCCAACTAAATCATCACAGCCAGAGCTTTGTCAAGCCTGACCTTAAAAACCTCTAAGGAAGGAGATTCCACCACCTCCCTAGGTAACCCATTCCAGTGCTTCACCACCCTCCTAGTGAAATAGCTTTTCCTAATATCCAACCTAAACCTCCCCCACTGCAACTTGAGACCATTACTCCTTGTTCTGTCATCTGCTACCACTGAGAACAGTCTAGATCCATCCTCTTGGGAACCCCCTTTCAGGTAGTTGAAAGCAGCTATCAAATACCCCCTCATTCTTCTCTTCTGCAGACTAAACAATCCCAGTTCCCTCAGCCTCTCCTCATAACTCATGTGCTCCAGCCCCCTAATCATTTTTGTTGCCCTCCGCTGCACTCTTTCCAATTTTTCCACATCCTTCTTGTAGTGTGGGGCCCAAAACTGGACACAGTACTCCAGGTGAGGCCTCACCAATTTCGAATAGAGGGGAACAATTATGTCCCTCGATCAACAAGAAGAAGAAGACGTGATATGGCAGCCAGCAGAGGAAAAAGGTCGGGATCAAGCCAAGAAGGATCTTGAGTGGCTTGGTGGACTGGATCAGCCTGTTCCATCTCAGCTTGGCAGCTAGAAAGATGTAGAATGTTGGGATCAAGATCAAGGCTAATGGGATCAGAAACCCGACCAGGAACTGGATCACAATGGCGGTCTTCATCCTCCCTTCATCCAGTCGGAAATTCATGCTGGTGCTGTTAAATAAGCTGTTGCTGTTGCTGATAAATGAGCGCAGGGTTTGCCAGAGATCACCGTACCGCAAGCTGAACCCAAGAGACATGGCCCATATGCCCAAAACCATAATGAAAGCTAACAGGGGCGTGCGGTGGTTCTGGGCCCACTCAGGGCGTGCCACGAGGATGCAGCGATCGACACTGAGGGTGGTGAGGATGAAGGCGCTGGAGAACATGTGTAGGGAGGTGATGGTGCTGCTCAGAATATTGGTCCAATTTAAGTCCAGGATGAAGAAGGAGGTGAATCTGAGGGGCAGGAAAATGATGAAGATGAGATCGGTCACGGCCCGGCTCCAGAACCACACGGCGCTGGCCGTCCTCTCCACACGGCAGCCAGCGAGAAAGAGGACGAAGCCATTCAATGCCACCCCGGCGAGGAAGGCCACAGCACACAGCCCCAGGAAGATAACTTGGAGTAACTCCATTCTTGGAAGAGGTGCAGTCACAATATCTCCTCCTCCTCCTCACGGCTCGCCTGGGGCAGCGCAGATGTTCTACTGAGCAAAGGAAGGAAGAGCAATGAAAAGGGCTCCAGGAGAAGTCACTGACAGAGAGAGACAGCCGCAAAGTTTATAATCTCCTCAGAGTTTATAAACTCCCCAGATCCTGAGCTGAAGTCAGATAGGATCAAATCCTTGTAGGCCAATGGCACCAACGGTTCGAAGATCTTTGGAGCATAGAGCCAGAGAGTTAGAAGGGGACCACAAGGGTCATATCATCTAACTCTCTGCCAAGATGCAGGATTTGTTGTGTCTCTTCTCTGCCTGAACGTTTTTTGTTTTGCCCCTGACCTCTGACCACAGGCCCCACAAATAATTTCAACCGGTTGTAACCGGAGCGGATGAGGGGAGGGGATGGGGGCCGCTAGAAGGGGGGCGATCCAGGGGGCAGCCATGTGTGGGGCGGGGTGAGAATGAGATCCAGTGAGGGGTTTACCTCATTTCCTTACCCGTGTCTTGGGGGGATGCAGCGTCTCAGAGTCGACCCCCGTCCCAGGTCCCCAATGCGACGCCTGCAGCTCTCCCAGACTGGCTCAGCCCGAAGGAGGAAGCTGTTCATGTGGGGGTGTATCTGGGGCGGAGAGAACAATGATTGGAGATGACAGGATGTGTCTGGGTCCGAATACTTCTGCAAAGCCTGGAAGGCCTCCAGCACCCACAGCTACATGCAGATGTTATGCAAACCACAAGGTCCTGTTAGAATATTCACATTCAGGCCTGACTGCAAAGGCCTAGACGTTAAGAACTTAGGTGTATTTTTACCACTTAGCTAGTTACTGAGGTATAAAAACAAAGAATCAAAATTTCAGTCTGCCTGTGTCTGGGCCTTGTCTCTCTAGGATAATTCATTAATGATCTGGAGGATGGCGTGGACTGCACCCTCATCAAGTTTACAGATGACACTAAACTGGGAGGAGTGGTAGATACGCTGGAGGGTAGGGATAGGATACAGAGGGACCTAGACAAATTAGAGGATTGGGTCAAAAGTAATCTGATGAGGTTCAACAAGGACAAGTGCAGAGTCCTTCACTTAGGACGGAAGAAGCCCAAGCACTGCTACAGACTATGGACCGAGTGGCCAGGCAGCAGTTCTGCAGAAAAGGACCCAGGGGTTTATCACGGAGTCCCCGGGCGATGCTCTGGAACTACTCCATACGAAGCCAGGCAGGACTCCAGGGGAACCTCCTCTCTGTGAGCAGACTGTCTTCAGGGCAAGAAGCTTCCACAGCTTCGGCCTTCCTGGGTCTGGCCTTGGAGCATTCAGCATCCCCTTCCACACCGTGCACTTCCCACAGTGAGTCCACACAGGCGGGGTCCTGGGGAAGCCAGAGGGTCCTGAACCCCAACTCCACAGTCAGACAAGACTCACAGCCAGCCAGTAAAACAGAAGGTTTATTAGACAACAGGAGCATGGTCTAAAACAGAGCTTGTAGGTACAGACAACAGGACCCTCTAAGTCAGGTCCATCTTGGGAAGGCAGGGAGGCCAGAGCCCCTCTGGCCCACCCTCCATTTCCCCAGCCAGCTCCAAACTGAAACTCTCAAGCCCCTCCTCTCCCTTTGTCTCTTTCCCAGGCCAGGAGGTCACCTGATCTCTTTGTTCTCCAACACCTTCAGTTGGCACTTTTGTAGAGGAGGGGCCCAGGCCACTAGTTGCCAGGAGACAGAGTGTCGGCCATTCTCTGTGCAGACAGCATCACAGGGGCCTTCTTGGGCTCTGCAACAATCACACACCCTGATCCCCCCACCTAGATACTTAAGAAATGCAGAGGGGAAACTGAGGCACCCACACAGTATTCAGAGAAAACATTAAGAACAGTCCCACTTCGTCACAGGGTTACAGTGGACTAGAAGCTGGATATGAGTCGACAGTGTGCCCTTGTTGCCAAGAAGGCTAACAGCATTTTGGGCTGTATAACTAGGAGTGTTGCCAGCAGATCGAGGGACCTGATCATTCCCCTCTATTCGACATTGGTGAGGCCTCACCTGGAGTCCTGTGTCCAGTTTAGTGCCCCACACTACAAGAAGGAGGTTATGTGGTTTGTTACAGAGGGTCCAAAGAATATAAACCTCTGGTCTCCTGGGGTGTATGAACCCTCTTGGGAAAATAAGGCCCCACAATTAGGATGTGACGTTACCGTGTGTAACCACAATGATACTTCCATGGAGGATGATCCCCGAAGGTGTGATTGTTATGTACATATTACAAAAGGCATAAAATCCCCTTTGGGACATTGGGTGTATGATGAGTTAACCATTGAGCAGAAGGTGATATGGATGCCAAGTTGGAAGAACCAGAATTTAAATTGGCCGCAGCCTGGAGCTGGGAATATGCCCCAAGGAATGGTGGGTGGACCAAATTCATCCCAACTGAACTGTGTACATAAAAGGATTGAAAAAACAATTTGATTGGTGGGTGAGGGGGCGCACCTGAAATCGTCGTCAGACAAGGGGAGTGTAGGCAGCAGGGAACACTGCTGGGCACAGGCAATCGGGGGGATGCGTCTGTAACCAAACAATTGATAAGCCAAAATGTGAGATTTCAACAACAAATCGATGAATTAATGGCACAGCAACTATCGGCAGTTGCCACGGGATGGGGGACGATAGTAGAGGTGAACCTGTGGGTAACTCATTGGGCAGCAGACCTTGTGACGTGGGCGGGATGGCTTCAGAAGGCTAACGTGTGTGTAGGTGTACAAAATGCTCANAAGCTTATGCTACAATGAATTTGTTAGTCTCTAAGGTGCCACAAGTACTCCTATTCCTTTTTGCGGATACAGACTAACACGGCTATTACTCTGAAATCAGTTAATAATGTTAATGGATATCATGAGAGATGCTCGGTCAGAACAATGACCTTCGGTGTTGAATTGGGAGGTTAGCCCATATATATCCACACTTGCAAAAATATACCCATCCACCTGCAAAATAATATCCCCGACCTGTGGGGCCAGTAGTTGTGTAATTGTTACCATGATACAATGTGAAGGGAATGCAACTAAGGTGGTCCCCCTGAACCCTGTAGGAGTAACAAGAGAAGGAGGAGTGTGTTGGGAACCACTGGGAAATAGATGGGGTGGGTGGAACAGTGTGAATTGGACTATCATTACGTTAAGCAATTGTGTATCCAGAGGGGGCACCTGGGTGTGCTCCTCTCCTGTGACTATGGAGGAGCAGGATCAATGGCCTCTTGCAAGGGGGAGGACAATTAGGTGTAATGTATATGGGGCACGGGGTATTCTGTTGGGAGTGTATGCAATCCTGTAATATAACACTAGGAGGCAAAACCATATCAGCATATGACCAAATTATAAACGTTTATACATTGCGACCTGGACTATGGTGCCCTAATGGATCAGTGGACTTAATCGTTGTAAACAATCGAACCAGCGCCTATTACCCCATCCCGTTCCAAGTAGTAAAATTGGTGTAAACAATACCGAATTTCACTGTGGCTATTCAATGGACACACAATATGGACCAGAGTACACAAAGATTACAGGAGCAACTCACGGAGACCGCCAATAGTTGGACACACTTACAATACACACGTCAGGATGGCGTTGACAGAATTTTAACCCTATCGAAGGAGGACAAGCAGTGGTTTTGGTGCTGGCTGGGAAGTTGGACTATACTACAGTGGTCAGGACTCTCGGCGTTGCTGTGGATTATCATGGCGGCTGGTGTGTTTTTAAGTATAGTTGTGTTACGTTGTCTAGGGAAACAGTCAAGAGGGGCACAACCCTCTAAAGAACGGCCAATTATTATAACCCATAAGTAATTTAATAGGTCCTCCAGGCTAGCGTACTAGACAACCCAGACCCAACCTTCTTGGGCCCACTATAATGGGAAGTCTGGAACACTAATGGGAATAGGTGTGGTCTGCCCGGACCAGAGAAGGTGCAGGGCACTATACTGCTCAAGGAGCAGTGGGACAGATGCAGCATCGACACCTTCCACCGTGATGCCTGGCCCTATCAGGAAATGTGTCGCCATATGTCCTGTGCTTTTCCAGGGATACCTGGGCAGGAGGATCCCAAAAGAAAAAGAAAAGGGGTGAAGTGTTAGGATACAGATATCCAGGCCGGCCTGTACAGGCCTAGACTTTAAGAACTTAGGTGTATTTTTATCACTTAGCTAGTGACAGGGATATAAAAACAAAGAATCAAAACCACAGTCTGCCTGTGTCTGGGCCTTCTCTCACCAGGATAATCTGAGGCCTGGTTCTTAGGCTCAGGCCTTTGGCTAAGCAGCAGGGGCAGCCATAAGTGGGAAGCGAACGGTCACATCCTCACATCCCAAACCCGTCACACTGAAATAAGGTGCTATTGGGCTGTTAGGAAGACGATCCTATCTCGATAGTGTCCATCTCCACCAGATAAAGAAAAAGATCTTAAGATGGTTAAAGAAAACTTAGTTGGATAGCATCCTGTCTGGCAAGAAATCACTTCTCAATAGTTGTGGTTGCGAAACCCTCATTTCAGTGTGTTTTATCTTTATGGCCCCCACTTTTCTATTCTTAATCTGTCTGGTTCTCTAATTGTTTCTGTCTGCTGTATAATTAATTTTGCTAGGTGTCAGTTAATTAGGGTCGTGGGATATAATTGGTTAGAGAATTATGTTACAATATGTTAGGATTGGTTAGTTAAATTTCAGTAAAATGATTGGTTAAGGTATAGCTGAGAATATTACTATATTAACTGGGGTCAAACAGGAAGTGGGGGGAAGGGAAATTGGAATCATGCTTGCTGGACATTAACCCCAATGAACATCACATTGTCTGCACTACGGACTTCTGGCCTTTTGCTGCGTGCTGTCTGTGTGACAAGAACCAGGAAAATGGGAGTGTGACGTTGTGCAGTCTATACGGTTTTATAAAAACATGATAATAAGTGAATATGATGTAACTGGAATATGCTTCATGCAAAAGGTCTCTTGTAAGGTATCATTACAAATCTTATAATCTACTGAGTGTGATCATCCTATTTGTATAAATATACCACTCTTGTATCTAAAACTAGAAATATGAAATATAACTCTGAGGGCCTATTGTAATTATGCAAAGTGTGGGCCATTAATGGTGGTTTGGAATCTTGATGACTCCCATTAACCAGGACAATTGTCTGCAGATGGCTGTTTTTTACCTGTAAGTCTCCCTGTATATGTGTGTGCTGGCAAGTGGGTAATGAAGTCTTACAGTGAAATGTGATCATGTCACCTGAACTGGAATCCATCTTTAACCTGGTGCTTTCCCAGTGAGGGGGGGTGGAAACCCAGAGGGTTCCCGCCTTATGCAAAAGATATATAAAGGGGTGGAAGAGAACAAAGGAGGGAGAGAAGCCATCATGAAGAATCCCCTAGCTACCACCTAAGCTGGAACAAGAGCTGTACCAGGGGAAAGAATTGTGCCCAGGCCTGGAAGGTGTCCAGTCTGAGGAAAAAACTTACTGAAGCAGCTCTGAGGGTGAGATTATCTGTATTCAGTTTGATTAGACATAGATTTGTGCATTTTATTTTATTTTGATTGGTGACTTACTTTGTTCTGTCTGTTACTACTTGGAACCACTTAAATCCTACTTTCTGTATTTAATAAAATCACTTTTTCCTTATTAATTAACTCAGAGTATGTATTAATACCTGGGGGAGCAAACAGCTGTGCATATCTCTCTATCAGTGTTATAGAGGGCGAACAATTTATGGGTTTACTCTGCATAAGCTTTATGCAGGGTAAAACGGATTTATTTGGGTTTAGACCCCACTGGGAGTTGGGCATCTGAGTGCTAAAGACAAGCACACTTCTGTGAGCTGTTTTCAGGTAAACCTGCAGCTTTGGGGCAAGTCATTCAGACCCTGGGTCTGTGTTGGAGCAGACGGGTGTGTCTGGCTCAGCAAGACAGGGTGCTGGAGTCCTAAGCTGGCAGGGAAAACAGGGATAAAAGTAATCTTGGCACATAAGGTGGCAGCTCCCAAGGGGGTTCTGTGATCCAACCCGTCACAGTGGCGTAGTCGAGCAGGGTCTGTGCACAGCTGATTGCTTTGAGATACTGGTAGTGACTTTAAGTGAGTTTTAAGTCTGGTGGCTGGAGAACAGACAAAGTGGTTACTGGTTTGTTATTTTCTGTTTGCTTATTTCGGGGAAGGGAAGTAGGGACAGAAAAGGAAGCAAAATAAGTAAGAATGAAGCTCAAAAGAAGCTAGAACTGCACTGGTTGCAAATTGCCCAGAAAGACTGAACACTGGGTGCTGGGAAAGTCTCTGTTAACTAAGGCCCCGTCCAGACTACCCGCCCGGATCGGCGGGTAGACATCGATCTAGCGGGGATCGATGTATCGCGTCTCGTCTGGACGCGATACATCGATCCCCGAACGCGCTACTTCGAACTCCGTAACTCCAGCAGGGCGAGCGTTGTTCGCGGAGTCGAAGGGGGAGCGGCGGCCGTCGATCCCGCGCTGCTAGGACGCGAGGTAAGAGCGGGAAATTCGAAATAAGATACTTCGACTTCAGCTACGCTATTGTCGTAGCTGAAGTCGCGTATCTTATTTCGATCCCTGCCCCTAGTGTGGACCAGCCCTAAGAAGCCCCTGAGCTGAGTGCATCTCGGTTTCAGTGAACTGCAGACGGGTGGGTNCTGTGTTGGAGCAGACGGGTGTGTCTGGCTCAGCAAGACAGGGTGCTGGAGTCCTAAGCTGGCAGGGAAAACAGGGATAAAAGTAATCTTGGCACATAAGGTGGCAGCTCCCAAGGGGGTTCTGTGATCCAACCCGTCACAGTGGCGTAGTCGAGCAGGGTCTGTGCACAGCTGATTGCTTTGAGATACTGGTAGTGACTTTAAGTGAGTTTTAAGTCTGGTGGCTGGAGAACAGACAAAGTGGTTACTGGTTTGTTATTTTCTGTTTGCTTATTTCGGGGAAGGGAAGTAGGGACAGAAAAGGAAGCAAAATAAGTAAGAATGAAGCTCAAAAGAAGCTAGAACTGCACTGGTTGCAAATTGCCCAGAAAGACTGAACACTGGGTGCTGGGAAAGTCTCTGTTAACAAAGAAGCCCCTGAGGTGAGTGCATCTCAAGGGAAGACAAATGAAAATTGACGTACAATTTGCCCGGGAAAAGGCTGACCTGGAAAAAGAAAAGGCTGCCCACCAGCCTGGACTTAAGAGACAAAGCCATTAAGACCCAGAAGCATGAACTGGCTGTAATGGGGTGGAAGAGGGGCACAGAGACATCTCTCCTGGAGCTGGAAGTTGGGGTCCTGGTGACTGCTGCGGTGGGAACAAACCCCAAGGACTCTAGCTGGAAGCAAACCCAACCTGAGTGAAAGGGGGGAGATTTTGCTGGCCAGCGAAAGGTCTGTCATAGCTGGTAGCTGTGAGGCTACAAAAGGAAGTATTTCTTCATACAACACACAGTCAACATGTGGAACTTTTTGCCAAAGGAGGTTGTAAAGGCCAAGACTAAAACCGGGTTATGAGACGTTATGTTATGATTGACTTTCAGAGAGGTTCCCACGGGCCTAGGCAACTTTAATAATCGGATTTAGACACTTTTGAACATGTTAGCCTTTGTTTCATAGACCCGTTGATCTTCAACAAACACCGGAAAGAAATCTCCACTGGGAGCGAAGATGACATGATGAGAAGAATAATGACATGAAGATGCAGCGAAGAACAGACCATAAAGAACCAAATGCTCCAAAATGATCTAAGAATGAACAAAACCAAAATTTTATATATTGCGTTAAAATGATAGATTCACAGATTCCAAGGGACCATTGCGATCATCTCATCTCGATCACACAGGCCAGAGAACTGCCCCAAAATAATTCCTAGAGCAGAGCTTTTAGAAAAACTTCCCAGCTTGATTTAAAATTGCCAGTGATGGAGGATCCACCACGACCCCTGGGAAATTGTTCCCATGGTCAGTTACTCAGTTACATCTCCTCTCCAGTCTGAATTTGTCTAGGTTCAACTTCTGTTCACTGGATCATGTTAAACCTTCCTTTGCTAGACTGAAGAGCCCATTATTAAATATTTGTTCCCCACGTAGGTACTTACAGAGTGTGATCAAGTCACCCCTTCACCTTCTCTTTGTTAAGCTAAATAGATAGATCTCCTTCTGTCCTATAATCATTCTCAAGGCTGTTCTTTGATTAAGTCCCAAAAAAATAACTTTCTAAAAAAGCAATTCGGGTCAAGAGGAAGCTTTGGGTCCCAGCTAACAGAATTCTTTCTTCATGCAAATATCAACAATTTCTTACATTCCCCTATTCAGCCAGCTCTGACCCTAAGTTGTCGGTAGTTTGGGGGTTGCGTGCACGTTGCCGGTACCTCAGAAACTCTTCCTCCATGGTGAGGTAGAAGATGGGGTTGAGGCCGCTGCTGAAATATGTCAGAACCCAAACATAAGCACTTCCTTGGTCCAGAATAGGCAGAGGGTACTTAGCTGAGATCAGCAGGAAGAAGAAAACATGATATGGCAGCCAGCAGAGGAAAAAGGTCGGGATCAAGCCAAGAAGGATCTTGAGTAGCTTGGTGGACTGGATCAGCCTGTTCCTTCTCAGCTTGGCAGCTAGAACGATGTAGAAGGTTGGGATCAAGATCAAGGTTAATGGGATCAGAAATCCGACCAGGAACTGGAAGGCAATGACGGCTTTCACCCTCTCTTCATCCAGTTGGAAATTCATCCTGATGCTGGCAGGTGTGAGCAGGGATTCCCAGAGATCACCGTACCGCAAGCTGAACCCAACAGACAGGGCCCACATGGCCATAACCATCCTCAAAGCCAGTGGGGGCATGCAGTGGTTCCGGGCCCAGTCAGGGCGTGCCACGAGGATACAACGATCAATACTGAGGGCCGTGAGGAGGAAGGCGCTGGAGAACATATGGAAAGAGGTGACGGTGCTGCTCAGCCTCTTGGCCCAATCTAAGTCCACTATGGAGGTGAATTTGGGGGGCAGGAAGATGATGAAGATGGTATCGGCCACGGCATTGTTCAGGAACCACATGATGC
This sequence comes from Platysternon megacephalum, assembly GCA_003942145.1. Taxonomy (NCBI): domain Eukaryota; kingdom Metazoa; phylum Chordata; order Testudines; family Platysternidae; genus Platysternon; species Platysternon megacephalum. The sequence goes on along the minus strand of QXTE01000553.1, from coordinate 12,512 downwards.
TGGCCGTCCTCTTCACATGGCAGCAGGCGACGAAGATTATGTAGCAATTCAACAACACTCCAGCGAGGAAGACCACACCACTCAGCACCAGGAAAAGAACTGGGAGGAACTCCATTCTTGGGTGCAGTCACAATATCTCCTCCTCCTCCTCAGGTCTCAGTGTGGACAGTGCAGACATTGTGCTGAGAAAGGGAAGGAAGAGCAATGAAAAGGGCTCCAGGAGAGGACAAGGACAGAGACAGACAGCCGCAGAGTTTATAAACTCCCCAGATCCTGAACTAAACACAAATAGGATCAAATCCTTGTAGGCCAATGGTACCAATGGTTCAAAGACCTTAGGAGCATAGAGCCAGAGGGTTAGAAGGGACCACAAGGGTCATCTAGTCTAACCGCCTGACAAGATGCAGGACTTGTTGTGTCTATTCTCTGCCTGAACATTGTTTGTTTTTACATACTATTGTTAGTTTTACTAAACCAAATATTTAAAGAAACTCACATTTGCTGCTTGCTGAAAAGTTAGATTTCTAGGCAAGGGGAGATGGACAATGGGGTGTGGGGTGTCCCGGATGCAGAGACAGAGATATGACACACACCCCTGCCCCCTGAAGCATCACTAAAATTCCCAAATAATCTTCTTGCTGTTAGTTTCCCGAAGGAGCAGGTTATTCCCATCTTTATTAAAATTAAAAATTAATAATTGAGCGTTCCCCCCCCCCTTTTTTTTTTCAAATAATGAAATTTTTTAAGTGATTCTTCCACACACACACTTCATTTTGAAGTGCAGTTTTTGTGTGGTTTAGGCCATTTTGGGGGGATGAGTTACTGGAGCAGAAAAAATCCCCACCGAAAGAACCCCCCTATGGAAACAAGGATGACAACAAAAACGCCACCCGGTCAAAAAAAAAAAAAAGAGGAAGAAGAGACCTGTAACAAGTCAGAAGATTTTTTCTTTAAAGGAAGGATATTGCAAGAGTCTATTTTAGTGGAGAGACGTGGAGTCGGGACTCCTAGGATGCATCCCAGACTCTGCCACTGAACTGCTTGGGGAGATTGGACAAGTCACGTCATGGCCCTGTTACTCAGTTTCACCTCCAAACATTTTTCTGTTTAACTTTAGAGTGTGAGCTCGCTGTGGCCAGGCCTGTTTCTCCCTGTGGGGCCGTGCACTGCCTGGTGTGAGGGGGCCTCCGAGCTCGGTCAAGGTCTGTTCAGCACCCAGCGTGACGGGGCCCCGACCTCTGACAACCAAACGCACATATAATTTCAACCAGCTCTAGCCAGAGCAGATGAGGGGAGGGGATGGGGGAGATCCAGGAGGCAGCAGTGAGGGGGTGAGAATGAGATCCAAGGGGGCAGCTGGAGGGTTTAGAGCATTTCCTTACCCGTGTCTTGGGAGACGCAGCGTCTCAGAGTCGAACCCCGTCCCAGGTCCCCAATGCAATGCCTGCAGCTCGCCCAGACTGGCTCAGCCCGGAGCAGGAAGCTGTTCATGTGGGGGTATATCTTGGGCGGGGAGGGGGGACAATACAGGGCGATCACAGCATGTGGCTGCGTCCCATCACGTCTGCAAAGACTGGAAGGACTCCGGCTCCCACTGTTACCTGCAGATGTCACACGAACCACAAGCTCCCCCCACCACCGTGCAGGTGCCTAGCAAGGTGTCTGCATTCGGCTGTCCACATCCGGGGGCAGGCAGGCGGGGTCCCCATGAGAGAACAGGGGCTGAGAAAGCCACATCCAGCTGACTCCACCAGGCAAGGTCCCAGGATCAGAGACCCCAGCTGGGACTCTGCCCAAGTCAGTACAAACTAAAATTTCATACAATGATTTGTTGATGTAAGCAGAGTCAGGATGAGCTCTACCCTGACATCTGGTGGTGAATTATGGCGAGTGTGGAAAAGAACTTCAGGGGCTGATCTTGTTTGCATAGGCACACCCACTCCGCCTAGCATGAGCCTACAGCAGCCCAAAATGGTAACTTTGGCTGTTGTAGGATCCCCAGTTTCTCTGTTATTGGGGCAGGAAGAATAAAGTGTTGTTACCATGGTTATGTGAATCAAGGCCAGTGGAACTGTTTTATGACAGAGGGACTCACCATCAACTAAGTAGCACTTGCTAGACAAGGGACATGGGTTCCAAAACCCAGTGAATTGAGAGAGG
>QXTE01000552.1:253755-282734 GCA_003942145.1 Platysternon megacephalum | reverse complement strand
AGGAGGGGCGCGGGGGGTGTGTGGCTGTTGCTTCAGGCACCGCCCCCAGCAGCTCCCATTGGCCACAGTTCCCCATTCCCGGCCAATGGGAACTGCTGGGGGCGGTGCCTGAAGCAACAGCCACACACCCCCTGCGCCCCTCCTTGCCCAGGTTCCAGCCGATTCCTGGCGCGGGGGCAGGGCAGGGCAGGCAGCAGCTCTAAGAAGTAAACATTGGGGGCCGCATGTTTGAGACCCCTGGTCTAGATAATATTTAGTCCTGCCGTGAGTGCAGGGGACTGGACTAGACGACCTCTCGAGGTCCCTTCCAGTCCTACGATTCTATATACCCAGCCCCATGCCCCACCCCACGGGGGCTGCATCCCTGCACCGGGTGAGGGGTCCCCGTGTACCCTGCCCCTGCACCCTGACCCGGGGGGGCCCATATACCCAGCTCTGGCACCCCACCCCAGAGGAGCTGCGTCGTAGCAGTGGGTGAGGGGTCCCCGTGTACCCACTGCCTGACCTGGTCTCCATCTCTCCCCCGCAGGGCGTGGAGGGCACCGGCCTGGCCTTCATCACCTTCACGGAGGCCATGACCCTGTTCCCGGGCTCCCCGTTCTGGTCCGTCCTCTTCTTCCTCATGCTGCTGAACCTGGGGCTGAGCACCATGCTGGGCAACATGCAGGGCATCCTCACCCCCCTGCTGGACCGCTACCCCCCCCTGCAGCGCCGCACCACCCTCTTCACCGGTACGGCGCCCGGGCGAGGGGATCACGGGGGGGTAGGAAGTGGGGTACCTGCATGACTGTGCACATGGGGGACTTTGCACATGAATGGGGGAAGATTTCTGGGGTGCCAGGCTCTGCCCCCCCAGTGCTACAGGGGGGACGTGGGGGTCCCAGGCTGTCTCTGCCCTAGAGCTGCTAGGTGTCCGGTTTTCACTGCCGATCGGGCCATTAATAATCCGGGCAGCGGGGCTAAGGCTCGCTCCCTGCGGCTCCTGGAAGCCGCCACCAGGTCCCTGCAGCCCCAAGGCACCTGGGTGGCCCAGGAGGCTCCACACGCGGCCCCCGTCCCCAGTGCCGGCTCCGCAGCTCCCATTGGCTGGGAATCGCGATGGGAACCGGGAGCTATGGGGTCGACGCCTGTGGACACGGGGGCAGCGTGAGGAGCCTCCCTGGCCGCCAGGGTGCCCAGGGGCTGCAGGGACCTGATGGCCACTTCCGGCAGCGGTGGTAAGTGCTGACGGGACCCCAAATCCCTGCCCCATCCTGGAGCCCGCAGCCCCTCCTGCACCCCAACCCCCTCATCTCTGGCCCCAGCCAGAGCCCTCACCCCTCCCCACACCCCAACTCCCTGCCCCAGCCCGGAGCCCCCTCCTTCACCCCAAACCCTCTGACAGGTTCGGTCACAGAGACTCCCTTAGGATTGTCACCTGATGTGCTGAAGTTACCTCTGAGCCCGTTTTCCCTGCCAGCTTGGGACGTCAGAACCCTGCCTTGTTGAGCCAGACACGCCAGCCTGCTGCAACACAGACCCAGGGTCTGAACCACATCCCCAGTGCTGCAGACTTAACTGAAAACAGCTTAGCAGGTTACCTGTCTCCAGCACCCAGACACCCAGCTCCCAATGGGATCCAAACCCCAAATAAATCTGTTTACTCTGTATAAAGGTTATACAGGGTAAACTCATATATTGTCCACCCTCTATAACACTGATAGAGAGAGATGCACAGCTGTTTGCTCCCCCAGGTTTTAATCACTTACTCTGGGTTAATTAATAAACAAAAGTGATTTTATTAAGTATAAAAAGTAGGATTTAAGTGGGTCCAAGTAATAACAGACAGAGCAAAGTAAGTCACCAAGAAAAATAAAACAAAACCCGCAAGTCTGAGCCTAATACATTAAGAAACTGAATACAGGTAAATCTCACCCTCAGAGATGTTCCAGTAAGCTTCTTTCACAGGCTAGACTCCTTCCTAGTCTGGGCCCAATCCTTTCCCCTGGTACAGCCCTTGTTGGTTCCAGCCGGCATCTTAGGTGGTAACTAGGGGCCACATCACCGGCCCCCTTTGTTCTGTTCCACCCCCTTTCATAGCTTTGGCACAAGGTGGGAATCCTTTGTCTCTCCCCCCCCCCCCCCCCCCCCCCCCCCCCCCAGGGGTGTGCTGCGCCGTCGGGTTCCTGCTGGGGCTGATGTTCGTGCAGCGCTCGGGCAGCTACTTCGTCTCCATGTTCGACGACTACTCGGCCACCCTGCCCCTGGTGGCCGTCGTGGCCTGCGAGGCCGTGTCTGTGGCCTGGGTCTACGGGACAGACAGGTACCTGCCCCCCAGCTCCCCCCCCCCCCGGGGTTCTTACCCTCCCTGCNCCCCCCCCCCCCCCCCCGGGGCCTGGGCTTAGGCCTACAGGGCGGACAGGTACCTGCCCCACAGCTCCCCCCTGGGGGTCTTTTCCCTCCCCGACTGGCCCCCTGCCCCTCCCCCTTGGGGGTCCCTCCCCTCCCACCTGGGCCCTAGCTCTACGGGGTGCACAGGTACCCCTCCCAGGCCCTGCCTCCCACCCCAGGAACCCTTCCCCTGGACCCCCAGTCCCCACTGGGTCCAACCCCTGAACCCCTCCCCCCAGTGGCTTCGCTCCATGGGGGGTGCTGGGGAGCCCCAGGCTCGCCCCCCCCTCCCCCGCGGCTGACCCCTGCCCCCCTGCAGGTTCTTGGCGGAGGTGGAGGACATGCTGGGCTGGAAGCCCTGGCGGAGGGGCTGGCGGCCCTGGCGGGTCTATGGCTACATGTGGCGTTATGGCAGCCTGCTGGCCATGCTGGGTCTGCTGCTGGCCAGCCTGGGGCAGATCTGCCGCAGCCCCCCCACCTACCAGGCCTGGGACCAGGCGCAGGTGAGACCCCCCCGGGGGTGGGTTGGGTTTGGGCAGGGAGGTGGGACGCTGGGGTGGATGGGCCCATGGAGCTGGTCTGGGCGGGGAGCCAGGATGCGGGGGCAGATGGGCCTGTGGGTCGGGGCTGGCCATGGAGCCGACACCCCAGAGGAGATGGGCTTGTGGGTTGGGTCTGGGCGGGGAGCCGGGACGCCGGGGTGGAGGGGCCTGTGGGGCTGGGCGGGGAGCCGGGGCGGAGGGGCCTGCGGGTCTGGGCGGGGAGCCGGGACGCCGGGGTGGAGGGGCCTGCGGGTTGGGTCCAGGTGGGGCTGGGTGGGGAGCCGGGGCGGAGGGGCCTGCGGGGCAGGGCTGGGCGGGGAGCCGGGACGCCGGGGTAGATGGGCCCATGTAGGTTTGACCCTCGGCCTCTCTCACAGGCGGAGGAGACGCGGGAGCCGTACCCGCCCTGGGCGCTGGCCATGCTGATCTTGCTCATCGTCCTGGCCACCCTGCCCATCCCCGCGCTCTACCTCCGGCAGCTGGCGTGGGAGTGGCAGGCGCGGCGGCGCCAGCAGGGGGCGCCCCCCAGAGCGGAGGAGCAGGAGGAGGTGGAGAGCCCGGCTGACCCCGAGCGCTTGGCCAATGGGTACCTGCCCGTCCGCACCCAGGAGCCCCCCGGGGGCGAAGAAGAGGCTGGGGCCTCCCTACTGGGGGGGCCAAAGTAATGGGGGGGGGAATACGAGGGGGTAGAGGTCAAAGGTCATTGGAGGGGAGCATCTGTGACCCCTCCCCATGGGTGGGGCTGGCTCCCCATGGTGTGTGCTCCCCTGCCCATGGTGGGTGCTAGGCTCAATTGGTGGAGCTGGAAGATAGGGAAGGACTCCTATTGGTGGGTCGAAAGAAGGCGCCTTCTCTGATTGGTGGAGGGGGAAGCGCTGATCGCTTGGCGCCCGGAGCCAAAGGACCAATAAGAGAAGTAAGAACAAAGCAACCCCCGATTGGTGGACCCATGCAGCGGGGCAGCCTCTGATTGGTGGAGCAAAACACTGCGGGCTCTGATTGGTGGACTGAGGAGGCAGTGAGGGGGAGACCAACCTGCAGTGCAGGGTCCCCCCACCCCCTTCTCTCTTCTTTACACTCAGGGCAGCCATGTTGTTCCTGTGGCATTGCCTGGGGGCGGCCATTTTGTCTTCCTCCCAATGCTGCCCGTGCCCCGCTGAGGCGTACGTCCCGTCCTCTGTCCCAGAGGGCCCGGGCATTGGGGCCTTCTTAGAAACGTGGTGCTAACGAACCCCTCGGCTGTCGGGGCTGGAGCCACCAGCTCCCCACTCGTGCCAAGCCTGGCCTAGCTGGGCCCCACACAAGTGCCTAAGCCTCTGGGGTAGACGGGGGGGCCAGATTTCATTGTTGGGGGCCAGGCCATTGACAGCCACAGCCCGAGGCCTCCCCATGCTGCCGCCCGTCTCGCCAATGCGGGTTGATGGGCAGGTTCATCCTGCCGGGAAGACCGGGGGGGGGATGGTGTCTGCCCCATAGCGTGTGCGTGGAAACCGTGTACAATGGGGGCGAGTCTAGGGTAGACTCGACCCGCGTGGTACGGGAGGCCTGAGGAGGCAGCTGCTATTTACACCAGTTGATCCAACACTGTGGCGGGGAAAGCCCAGCGTGGCTCCAGCTGCTGTGTTGGGCGGAGGGCAGCTGCTGCAACAGTGCCATGGGGGAGCAGGGGCTGGGGGGCTGGCTGGCCCTGCTCCCGCATTGCACTGCTCTGAACTAGGGGGGGCGGCAGTCGGACACCTGGGGCTACTTTTTAAAGGGAAAGTTGCCACGATGCTGCTGGTCCTGGCGTGTTTTGGTGGGCCGGGGGCTGGGTCTTATTCCCCCTCCTGCTAACGGGGGGAGGGGTCACCCCATAGGATCCAGGGCTAAGAACAGAGAGGGGCTGAGCCCCATAGCGTTAATGTATTGTCATCTAGCCATTCCCCATCCATCCCTCACGCCATCCAATCCCCATCTATCCACCCCCCATGGCTCCATTCTCCTCCTCCCCCAAGGTGCCTCGTTAGCTCTCCTGGGCTCAGCCCCTCTCTGCGTCTGACCCACCAGCCCTGGAACAAGAAGATTCTGTCTGACGGACACTACCAGACTCACCCGACAGCCACAACGGTACATGCGGGGAGAGGGCTGGGCCAGGCCTCTGGACTCCTGAGTTCAATTCTTGCCCTGGCTGCCGGCTCCCCTGCCTTGCTGGGCCTCAGTTTTCCCCATCTGTAAAATGGGGGTCGCGCTTCCTTGATCTGTTTAGATTGTCAATTTCTCGGAGCAGGGCGATCTCGCTGGGGTACTAAGCAGTGGGGAGTGGGATCTGGAAATCTCCTGCCCACTCTTTGGGAGATCGCGCTGGCCCGCAGGGGCCAGGGATGGGCTGGAGGTCCACCAGGGGACGGGGAACCACAGCCCCTCAGCAGATGGGCGCGGGAGGGTGTGTTATTGACTGTATTGTTTTCATGGTGCTATTCTTGCCTGAACAATAAAGGTGTTTTGTTCACACCGAGCGGGGTGGTGATTGCGGGCCCGCGGGCAGAGACCAGAGGGCGGGCGCTGGCCTCTGCCAGCCTGGGCGCACCCCAGGCAGGAGCCAGGGAGCCGCAGGTGATGGTGGTGGAGCCAGGCGCGGAGTTCTGGCTAGCTCGTCCCCGGGGCTCACGGCGCGGCCCCCAGCCAGGCAGGTCTCGTCCCCGGGGCTCACGTGGCAGGGGACATGTCTGGGCTGCAGGAGGGGTACAGAAGGGATCGGGTCACAAAGGGGTCAGAAGGTCAGGGCTGGGTCAGAGGTCACTGGAGTCGGGCAATGGGGGCAGGGTTAGAGGTCACATGGGATGGGGGGCACAGGCAGGGCCGGCGCAACCCATTGCGACCTAGGCAGTTGCCTAGGGCGCTGCTATTGGGGGGGGCGCCGGCGCCCCGGTCGTCTGTGGAAATGTGGGGGCGGGACCTTCTGCCGCCTAGGGCGCGGCGCTCCTGGGCACAGGGAGGGTCACATGGGTTCAGGGTGGGGGCAGAGGTCATGGAGAGGGTCACATGGGGTCAGGGCGGGGTTGGGGGTCACAGAGAGGTCATAGGAAGGTCAGGGCTGGGCTGCAGGGGTCAGATGTCACAGGGGTCACATGAAGGTCAGGGCGGGGCCACAGGGGTCATAGGTCACAGAGGGGTCATAGGTCACAGGCCCCCACTCGTCTGTCCCTTTAAGCCCCCTGTGTGTGACGTCACTTCCTGGTGCCTCCATCACGTGCCCCCGCCGGTTCCCTTCCGCCCGCGTGATGCAGGGGACACGTCACCGCCCAGCCCGTCGCTTCACGTGACCCCCGGCTCCTCCCCCTCCCGCGCGGGTCACGTGAGCCCGGCGGGCTGCGGTCACGTGGGGGCGGCGAGCGCGGAGGCTCCGGGCGGGGAGAGCGAGAGCGAGAGCGGCCGGGGGAGCGGCGGTGAGCGGGGGGCGGGGCTCGGACGCCTGGGTCCTCTCCCGGGTGGGGGTGGGGACGGAGCCCGGACGCCTGGGTCCTCTCGCGGCGGGGGCGGGTCTGGCGGGCGGGGCCGGGAGCCCCTCGGTCCCCCTGTGACGGGGGCTCCGGGCCCGGGTCTCTCTCTGTGCAGGGGCCACGTCGGATCAAATCCTGCAGACGGGAGCGGTTCTGCTGCAGGGGTGAGCGGGGACGGGGCGGGGGGTTCAGGTACGGGGCGGGCGGGGGGTAGGGCTGTATCACAGGTATGGGGCTGTGGGGGGCGTGTTGGGGGGCGGGGGTTGAGGTACGGGGCTGGCGGGGGGCGGGGGTTCAGGTACGGGGCTGGCGGGGGGCGGGGGTTGAGGTACGGGGCTGTCGGGGGGGCGTGTCGGGGGGTTCAGGTACGGGGCTGTCGGGGGGGCGTGTCGGGGGGTTCAGGTACGGGGCTGTCGGGGGGTTCAGGTACGGGGCTGGCGGGGGGTAGGGCTGTATCACAGGTATGGGGCTGTGGGGGGCGGGTGGGGGGGGGGGGGGGGGGGTAGGGCTGTATCACAGGTATGGGGCTGTGGGGGGCGTGTTGGGGGGCTCGGGGTTCAGGTACGGGGCTGTGTCGGGGGAGGGGACAGAGCCCTGTCCCGGGATTGGGGGCTGCGTCTGGCGCCCCGCTGACCCCGCCCGTCCGTCCCCCCCCCGCGCGGCAGGTTCATCCGGGACCGGGTGCAGCGCTGCGGGGACTCCCAGGCCGTGGAGCTGAGCTGGGCAGAGCTGGGGGGGCTGGAGCCCCCCCTCTGCGACGAGAGCACCAAGCGGCTCAGCGAGTGCCTGCGGCGGATCGGGGACGAGCTCGACAGCAACACCGAGCTGCAGAGGTGGGGGCCACCCCCCCCCCATCCCGCCCCCTGCCCCATCCGGTTCCAGGGGGCTCTATGGCCTCAGGCAGCCCCCTCTGCCTTGTGCCAGCCCCAGCAGAGCCCCCCTCCCCTCCGGACTCCTGGGTCCGTCTCTCTGCCCTGGGCAGCCTCCAACCTCGCCTGGCTGCCTGCCCCAGCTCCTTTGGGTCCCCGCTCCATCCACCCCCTCCCCCCGCTCCATCACACCCCCCCATCCACCCCCAGACAAGTCTCGACCCTCCCTGACTCCAGCTACCCCCTCTTCCACGTTAACCCTTCCCCAAGTGGGGAAACTGAGGCAGGCATCCCCTCTTCCTCTGGGGCGGCAGGATTGTCCCCCTCCCTCCGGCAATCAGCAGGGTCTGTTCCCCCCACCCGGTGCAGGGGTAACACCACCCCACCCCCCCCCGGCCTGGCTCTAATCCTCTGTCCCCCGCAGTATGATTGACCAGGTGGGGGCCCACGCCCCCAAGGACGTCTTCTTCCGCGTGGCCGCCGAGATGTTCTCCGACGGGACCTTCAACTGGGGCCGGGTCGTGGCGCTCTTCTACTTCGCCTGCAAGCTGGTGCTCAAGGTGGGGCGGCTGGGAGACCCCTCCCCTTCCTCCCCCCCAGCTGTGAAACTCCTGCCCCCCCCCCCCCCACCCCGGCCCCCCCCCCGAGCCCCCCCCTGTACTCTTAACCCCCCGGCTACCACCCCGAGCCCCCCCCTGTACTCTTAACCCCCCGGCTACCACCCCGAGCCCCCCCCCGTACTCTTAACCCCTCCGTTCCAGCCCCGAGCCCCCCCCTTCCTCCCCCCAGCTGTGAAGCTCCTGTCCCCCACCCCACCCCCCCGCAGCCCTCTGCTTCCCCTCCCCCCCCCGAGCCCCCCCCCGTACTCTTAACCCCTCCGTTCCAGCCCCGAGCCCCCCCCCGTACTCTTAACCCCCCGGCTACCACCCCGAGCCCCCCCCCGTACTCTTAACCCCTCCGTTCCAGCCCCGAGCCCCCCCCCGTACTCTTAACCCCCCGGCTACCACCCCGAGCCCCCCCCCGTACTCTTAACCCCTCCGTTCCAGCCCCGAGCCCCCCCCCGTACTCTTAACCCCTCCGTTCCAGCCCCGAGCCCCCCCCTGCCTCCCCTCCCCCCCCTGCCCGCCCCGCCCCGCGGCCCTGCCCCCCCCCCGAGCCCCCCCCCGTACCCTGAACCCCCCGGCTCCCGCCCAGAGCCCCCACCTTCCTCCCCGCCCCCCTCATCCCCTGCCCCACCCCCGAGCCCCCCCCTGTACTCTGCACCCCCCGGGTCCCCCCCCGAGCCCTCCCGCTATCCCCGCCCCCTGGCTGTGAGGCCCCCCCCCCCCCCGCGGCCCTCTGCTTCCCCCTCCCCCCCCCCCTCTTCCCCCCCTCGAGCCCTTCCACTATCCCCCCCCCCCCGCCTGGCCCTCCCGGGCCCCCCGCGGCGCCTCCCCCTCTGCCCCCCCCCTGGCGGGGAGTCCCCGCCCCCGCCGCCCTCCCCGCTGTGCAGCCCCTGCCCCCCACCCCACCCCCCCGCAGCCCTCTGCTTCCCCTCCCCCCCCGAGCCCTTCCGCTATCCCCTCCCCCCGGCTGTGAGACCCCTCCCCCCTGTACAGCCCCCGGCTCCCTCACCGGTTCACCAGCCGCCCTGACCCTGCTGCCCCCCTCTTCCCCCAGGCTCTGTTCACCAAGGTCCCCGAGCTGGTGCGGACCATCGTGGGCTGGACCTTGGAGTACCTCCGGGATCATGTGCTGGCCTGGATCCAGGCCCAGGGAGGATGGGTGAGTCCAGCCAGCGCCGCCCTCCCTCCCCCGTTACCCCCCCCAGGCTGTATGCAAATGAGGCACTGTCCTCATTTGCATAGCTAGCGAAGGCGCCTGAGTCGTTTGTGTGACCGGGTGCCACCTCCAAAGCCGGTAGATTCACCAAACTGGTAACGAGACGGCTTCGAGCGACTGAAAACCAAATTGACCCTGCGTCAGGTTCTCCCAGTGCCAAGGAATCAGACGCTTCCCCCCCTGGTCAGCCTGTGTCCCGGACCGTCCCCGAACCCCACACTGGCGGCCCATCCTCCACTTCTAACTGGGGTTCAGGAGCCACAAACCTTCGGGCGGGTTCCCGGCAGGGACGGGACAGGCTGCCAGATCACGGCGTCTCTCTGGGGACATGCAGGGGCTGGGCAGGGCCTCGGTCCATAGCATAAAACGCTCCTCGTGCCTGGAAATCCGCGGGCCGGAGAATCAGTGACACACTGGAGACGTCTCCGGGGTCTTTTATCTCCTCGGCCACGGGCCCAAACCCAGCCCCTGCGTGTGGAAAGTCACTAGCCAAGCTGGAGTCCGAGGTCACAGAGCCCCGAGGTGTTTTGCTGATGGCCGGGGTGACCGTTGGCCCCTCGCTGTCTGAGGAGAAGGGCTTGCTGGAGAGTTGACTCGTGCTGGGCTGACGGGGGCGGGTGTAAACTGCCCTGTGGGCGTCTNCCCCCTCCGAAACAAACCCAGCCGGGATACCAACGCAGAGCCAATGTGTCCAGCGACAGAGTCTAGAGTCCTGGCTCCCAGCCCCCCCCACCCCACCACCACCAGCCCCCACTCCCTTGCAAGGGCCAGGGAGAGAACCCAGGAGTCCTGGCTCCCAGTCTCTCCCCTCCCCCCCTCCCCCCACCGCCCCGCTCTAACCACTAGACCCCACTCCCAGAGCTGGGGGGAGAGCCAAGGAGNCCCCCCCCCCCCCCCCCCCCCCCGCTCTAACCACTAGCCCCCACTCCCCTCCCAGAGTCGGGGAGAGAACCCAGGAGTCCTGGCCCCCAGCCCAGTTCCAAACGCACTAGACTCTGCTGCCTCCCAGTGATCCCAAACCCGTTGTGTGGTGCTGCCCCCACCCCAGAGCCAGCTGCATGTCAGCCTCATTCGTATGACCGTTCAGTGGTGCCCTTTGCCTCCCCCCAGGACGGCCTCCTCTCCTACTTCGGCACGCCCACCTGGCAGACCGTCACCATCTTTGTCGTCGGCGTGCTCACCGCCTCCCTCACCATCTGGAAGATGTCGTAGGGTGGGGGTGGGGTGCGCTCCGTGGCACCCCACATCTGGCCGGACTGCGCTGGGCTCCCCTGGGGCCGGCTCCCCTCGTCCAGCCTCGCTCCCTCCCTAATTCCCGGTGCCTTGTGCTCAACTTGAAACAAACCTCTCGGAACCCCGCGCTGTGACTCACCGGCCCGGCGGGGCACACGGCCGCGCCGTGGGGCGGGACGCCCTCCTGCATCTGGGGCAGAGACTTGAGAGGGCTTGAGCCCCACCCGGGGCTGGTCGGCGTTTAACTCCCTGAAGGACTGGCTGCCCGCGGGGAATCCTGGGCCGAGGTCGCAGGGGCCGGAGCCGGCTCCGGGGGCTGGACTCGGGCCGAGGTCGCGGGGGCCGGAGCCGGTGCCGGGGGCTGGACTCGGGCCGAGGTCGCGGGGGGCGGAGCCGGTTCCGGGGGCTGGACTCGGGCCGAGGTCGCGGGGGCCGGAGCCGGTTCCGGGGGTTGGACTCGGGCCGAGGTCGCCGGGGCCGGAGCCGGTTCCGGGGGCTGAACTCGGGCCGAGGTCGCGCGGGGGCCAGTTCTGGCACCGGGGGCTGGACTCGGGCCGAGGTCGCGCGGGGGCGGAGCCGGCGCCGGGGGCTGGACTCGGGCCGAGGTCGCGGGGGCCGGAGCCGGCGCCGGGGGCTGGACTTGGGCCGAGGTCCGGTGCTGATTCCCCCGGCGAGATCCGTTCTGCGGGGAGCTGAGTGGGGCGGGCTCAGGCCTGGCTGCCCGTGACGTGGCAGACTCGGTTTCCTTCCCTGAAACACCCGTCAGGGGCCCCCCTCTTCCGAGTTCCCCCTCTGCTGCCAGCACCCCGGGTAGGTGGGCGCAGCCCCCTGCCGATTTCATCTGCTCAGCTCCCCCCTTGCCCCCCAGCCCCTCCCCGGGGATTTCCAACCCCCCCCCAGCCTGGCAGGGCCCCCCCCCCCCCCGAGGCACCTCTGTCCAGGGTACCCCCGTGCCAGGTGCCTCTGTCCTCCCGCCCCCCCATGCTGTGCACAGCACCTCCCCTGGGTGTAAAATCCGGTTGCCCCCTCCATCCAGTGTGGCCTTAGGGCCCCCCTCAAATCCCTGCTGGGGGCTGGTTTTGGGGCTGCCCCCATAGCAGGGGAATCCTTGTACAGAGCACTCACAACAGTACTGTAGTGGGGGAGGGGACCGGCCCCATCTTCCCCCCTCCCTCACCGTTACCCCCCACCCCGACTTCTAGTGGGAGGCGGGTGGGACACGTCCCCCCCAACCCCCTACACCTTTGTACTGTAATTAACTTAATACTGTTTGTAAAGCGATGTGTGTTCTCAGGTATGGGGCCGACCCCCTTCCCTAGCAGCCGTGGCCCCCCCTTCACCCCACTGGTAAACTCTTGGGGGGGGGGGGACAGTGGGAGGCTCCCAGATTTGCCCCGAATGTCCCTCTGCAGCCACCAGTTGGGGCTGGGGGTTGCCAGGAACTTTGGGGGGGGGGGTGCTGCTCCCAGCTGTGATGGGGGGGAGCAACGGTTCCTGGGTTAGCACCACACCCCTCCCAAGAGGCTGGTTGGGGGTGTGGAGGATGAGAGGGGAGCAGCTGGTGAGTCGTTCCCCCCCCCCCCCACGCTGGTGCACATGCTGCTGGGGGCTCTTGGCACATCTGAAGCTCCCCCCCCCCCCCCCCCCGGGCACCCACCCACCAGGCTGGGATCTCCGCTGCAACCGGCCCTTTGAACCTGGGGGCAGACGCCCCAGAGCCAGGAGCATCCCTGGGGGGCTTGGGGCAGATGCATGCACTGATGAACTGTGGGCAGGGGGGTGGGACTGGAAATGATTGGGGAGTATGTGATGTCATGGGTGGGGCGGGGCTAATAGGAAGGGACTGATGTAATGGGGTGGGTGTATGATATCACGGGTGGGGCGGGGCTAATAGGAAGGGACTGATGTAATGGAGTTGGGGTTTGATGTATGATGTCACGGGTGGGGCGGGGCTAATAGGAAGGGACTGATGTAATGGGGTGGGTGTATGATGTCATGGGTGGGGCGGGGCTAATAGGAAGGGACTGATGATGTATGATGTCATGGGTGGGGCGGGGCTAATAGGAAGGGACTGATGATGTAATGAATTTGGGGGAAACATAATTTCAACCTCTTCTCATTCTGATCCCTGTTCTGTGCCCCCCCCCTGCATACCTCACCCCCTTCCCCCACTGGGGGCCCCCCACGCTGCCCCCCCATGCACTGACTTTCTACCCAGAGGTAGCCATGTACTGTCTCTGGGGTGTGGCTGCACCCCCTGGATCAGAATGGGGGGAGGGTCAGCCAGGGGGAGGGGTCCGTAGTGGACAGAGATCTCTCCTCCCCCCCCCCCCCCCCCCCCCCCCCCCCCACGGGGGCCTCGGCTGCCGGTGCCTCTGGACTCTGATTTTTTTATATCTCTTTTGTATTTACTCAGTGATCGTCACCCCCCGTCCATCCGTCTGCCCCCCCATCCCTATCTCACCCCCGACCAGGGTCTCTGTATTTAAGATTCTTCCTTTGTAATTTTTTCTACCGTGGCTGTTTTGATACCAGGGTGAGGGGTTGTGTGTAAAATACATAAAATAAACTCTTAAGGACAGAGCTGGTCGGGTCTTGTGTGGGGGGTGGGGAACAGGAAAGGTGCTGCGAGCTTCCCTCTGGCAGTGCCCTTCGGTGCTGCGAGCTTCCCTCTGGCAGTGGCCCCAGCTGGCGGAGCTGAGGGGGACATGGGCCGGAACCTCCTGCCGTTTCTATTCTCAGTGCCGGGGCCCCCCTGCCTTGGGTCACACTCAGGGGCCCATCAAGCCCGGCATCCGGGCTCCTGCTGCTCCGGCGGGTGGGGCAGGGACCCCCCTTCAGGGCAGCGAGGGGGCATGGGAAGTCCCCCCCCACCCGCCCCCCTAGGGCTGGAGGTGGCTTCTCGGCCCCCTAGGGGCTGGCTCACAGCTGGAGCCCAGCCCCACAGCGCAAAGAAAGGGTTAACCCCACCGCTGCTGCATGACATTAGTGCCAGTCAGCCGCACCCGGAGTGGGACCCCTATCACTCGGCCCCCCTCCCAGAGCCGGCAGAGAACCCAGGAGTCCTGGCTCCCAGCCCCCCCTGCTCTAACCCCCTAGACAGGGCCGGCCCTAGGCCCAATGGTGCCCAGGCGAGGAGCCCCCCCCTCCAGTCAACCTTTCCAATAGCTTATTGGTGATTGTAGCCCGTTTCACGACGGTGCCGCACGATTTGCACGCGCGATTCACTCTGTAGCCAAACGCGGCACCCCAGGGGCCTAGATTGGGGGGGATCCCATGTGTGGAAGACCCCCCCCTCCTCTCTGTGCTTTGTTCACCAATCAGGCCTAACCTGTGACACCCCAGTTTGGGTTCATTGGTTTCTGGGCCCAGACTTCTTTCCTGGGTGTGGTGTGAACGCATCCTTGGATTCGAGTTTCACTTCACTTCCCAAATCAAGCGGCACAATCCAGGCCTGGCCCAGCTGGAGCGGACGCGGCTGATGGAGATCGCACTGAACGCACCCTGGGGTAGTCGTGACCGAGAGCACGAGGACACGTTCACAACTGCACGATGCACACGGTTCGCACGGTCCCACTTTGCACCGATCCTGGCTCTTTGCCGGACTGGTGATGCCCCGGCCCCCGCGTATGCCACTGCAGGGGGCTGGTGAAAAATGAATCTGCGGACGGGACCCTGGAAACACGGGACTTCGGCCACTCGGTTTTCCCGTCTGTCGCTCACGACAAAAACTGCCCCCTATAGCCCAGGCTGTCACCTGCCCCTAAATCTCCCACCCCTCCTAGAACTGGGGAGACAACCCAGGAGTCCTGGCTCCCCAGCCCCGTCCCTGAGCCAGGGAGAGAACCCAGGAGTCCTGGCTCCCCAGCCCCGTCCCTGAGCCAGGGAGAGAACCCAGGAGTCCTGGCTCCCAGCCCCACCCTGGTCTAACCACTAACCCCTCCCCCCTACCTTCCCCGAGCAGGGCAGAGAACCCAGGAGTCCTGGCGCCTGGCCCGGGGCAGGACACGTGTAAATGGGCGGGGTGCGGATCCTGCCCTGCAGCGTCAGGCGGGGCGGGGTCCCGGGGCAGCAGCGGGATGGAGACGCACCAGGCCGGGGGGCTGCGGGTTGCCCCAGATCGCCCATCCCCCACCGGTAGGAGCCTGGGGGGGGGGGGCAGCTTTCACTTTCGATTCACGCGGGGAAGTCCGCAAACTGCGAACCCGGACGCCTGGGTTCTCTCCCCGGCTTGGGGGGGGGCGGGGTCTAGTAGGTAGAGCGGGGGAGCCCGGACGCCTGGGTTCTCTCCCCGGCTTGGGGGTGTGTGTGCTCTAGTGGGGGAGGGGCTGGGAGCCCGGACGCCTGGGTTCTGTGCAAGGAGCCCCATGAATTTTCTCTCCCTTTGAGGTGCCGAGAGCATTTCCTGTATCAAGAAAATCGGAGCGTCCCTGCTCCGGGGGTAAGTTGGGGAGCCCCCCTGGGAACGGGGGTCCCTGATCCGCCCTCTCCCCTCCCTCGGCCCCCCACCACCACTACAGTCCCCTGCTCTGCGCCCTCTTCCCAGGGAGAGTCCCTGAGACCCTCTCACCTGCACCCCAGCTTTCCCCTGCACCCCCAAATCCTCCCCCTCCCCCACCAGCACCCCCTCCCCCTGGAGTCTCTCACCTGCACCCCCAAATCCTCACCCTCCACAGGCCTTTCCCCCACCAGCACCCCCTCCCCCTGGAGTCTCACCTGCACCCTGGCTTTCCCCTGCACCCCCAAATCCTCACCCTCCACAGGCCCCTCCCTCACCAGAGCCCCCACGGCCCCTCCCCCCCCACACACACCTTGTTAACTAAACTAAAATGTATTAAAAAAGAAAAGCACAAGAGCGTTGGTTAAACGATCACCCTACAGACAGACTCGAATTCAGTTCTCGAGGTTCGGGTACAGGGCAGAGAGGAGCTCGTAGCTGCCAAAAGTCCTTTTAGAAACGGTCCATCGGTCACAGGCCAATGTCCATATTCGGGGTGACTCCGGTCAGTGACGGGGGATCTCAAGCCTTGTGGCTCAGGGTTTCCCCCTCTTGAAACCCAAAGCGGAGCTGAGATGAAGCAGGATCGTGTCCCGGGTTTTTATACGTTTCCAGCCGCCTTTTGGCCGGAGAAAACAAGCGGCTTCACTTCCCTTCTCCCAAACATCCTGGCAATTAGCACAGGGTCATTTACCCATCAAACAGCTCCGCTGCGGGTTACCCCAACCTGCCAAGAGACAATAATACCAGCGCCCTCAAGTGTCTTCCTAAATCCTCAGACTCCTTTTCTGCTCTTTGACGCAAAGCCGGAGCAATAGACGAGCCTGGTTTGCTGACACCCCGAGCCCTGAGCCAGCAGCTCCCCTTGATCTGAACAAAGCCGGCCGCATCGCCAAGCTCTGGTCAGTCCCAGATCTTCCTGACCCGGCTGGGAGTGAATTAAACCTCTTCCCGGCCCTGTCCCCTTTCCAGGAGAGATTATCTCACACTCATAATGTCACACCTGCACCCCCGTGGCCCATCCCCCTCCTGGTGTTCCCCGGCCCCCCACCCCTACAACCCTATTCCCCTGCACCCCTGTGGCCCATCCCCCTCCTGGTGTTCCCTGGCCCCCCATCCCCTGCCCCCTACAACCCTATTCCCCTGCACCCCTGTGGCCCATCCCCCTCCTGGTGTTCCCTGGCCCCCCCCCCCCCCCCCCCCCCCCCCCCCCCCCCCCCCCCCCCCCCCCCCCCCCCCCCCCCCCCCGGCCCCCCCCCCCCCCCCCCCCCCCCCCCCCCCCCCCCCCCCCCCCCCCCCCCCCCCCCCCCGGGGCTTTCCAGATCCCACCCCCTGAGCCCCTCCCTCCGACAGGCCCCTCCCTCTCCAGCACCCTCCCCTGCCCCCCTCCCCACGGCCCGGTAACCCCCCCCCTCCTGCTGGTTCCATTCCAGGTTCGTCTGGTCCCTGCTCCAGCAGCAGGGCCCCGGGTCCCCCCCTGCCCGGTTGGTCACCATGGAGGAGCTGGGGGGCCAGGACACCCCCGATGGGCCCCGGGTCATGTCCCTGCGTGAGACTCTGCACCGGATATGGGAGACCATGAGCCAGAACCCCGAGATCGACAGGTGAGGAGACCCCGACCTGCAGCCCCCCCCCACCAGGGCCCTGCCGGTGCCCCTCACTCCCGACCCGCAGCCCCCCCCCGGCCCTGCCGGTGCCCCTCACTCCCGACTCGCAGCCCCTCACTGATGCCCCCTCTCCCTGCAGGCTGGTGCAGTGCATGGCGGGGCAGCCCCCGCTGCCGGCGCTGGCCATGGTCTCGGAGGAGCTGTTTCGTGACGGCATCAACTGGGGCAGAGTCGTCGTCTTCTTCTACTTCACCTACAGGGTCATCGCCCAGGTAATGCGGGGGGGAGGGGGTGTCTGTGCCCAGTGCCCGGACGCCTGGGTTCTCTCCCAGCTCTGGGAGGGGAGTGGGGTCTAGTGGTTANGGGGGGGGGGGGGGGGGGGGGGGGGGGGGGGGGGGGGGGGGGGGGGGGGGGGGGGTCTGTTGGTTAGAGCAGTGGGGGCTAGGAGCCAGGACTCCTGGGTTCCCTCCCTGGCTCTGGGAGGGGAGGGGGGGGTCTAGTGGTTAGAACGGGGGGGGGTTGGGAGCCAGGACTCCTGGGTTCTCTTCCCAGATGGGTGTGGGGGCTGGGATCCCAGCTGGACGCTCTCAACCCATTCCCCCCCTCCCCCCCCCAATCTCTCCCCCAGGCTCTGGGCCGGTCTGACTGTCTCCAGTCCCTGGTCGACTGGGCCCTAAACTTCCTGTGGGAGCGAATCGCCCCCTGGATCCAGCACCAGGGGGGCTGGGTGAGTGCGGAGACCCCTCCCCCCATCCTCCCTGGGACCCCTCCCCCACCCCAGAGATTTCCCCCCCATTCTGGGACCCCTCCCCCACCCTGAAGGGACCCCCTCCCTTCACCCACAGGCGCATCCCGCTGCCCCCCCCCCAGCAGTCCTTCCCCCATCTGCTCCCCTCCCTCATGGGGGTGCTGGGGGGGGTCTCTGGAGGGGGGAGGGTCGCATACATCTGCCACTAACCTCCCCCCTCTATTTGCCAGGACTCCATCTTCAGCTATCTCACCTCCTCCGCCTAGGTGGGGGCACAGACCCCCCCCCCGGGACAGCATCAGCAGCTGGACAGAGCAGCCCCCCTCTGCAGCACAGACCCCACTGGCTGGACGGCGACCAAAACTGCGATTCAGCGCGGCTGTGTGTTGTAAGCGGCTGACAGCCCCGCAAAGAAATAAACGAGTGGGAAAAACAGCCGAGACTTTAGTGTCTTCACATGTCGCCCCAATGACCCTGTAACGGGTTTGGTCACAGAGACACCCCCCACACCCTTGGGACTGTCACCTGATGTGCTGAAGTTACCTCTGAGCCCGTTTTCCCTGCCAGCTTGGGACGTCAGAACCCTGCCTTGTTGAGCCAGACACGCCAGCCTGCTGCAACACAGACCCAGGGTCTGAACCACGTCCCCAGTGCTGCAGACTTAACTGAAAACAGCTTAGCAGGTTACCTGTCTCCAGCACCCAGACACCCAGCTCCCAATGGGATCCAAACCCCAAATAAATCTGTTTTACTCTGTATAAAGCTTATACCGGGTAAACTCATAAATTGTCCACCCTCTATAACACTGATAGAGAGAGATGCACAGCTGTTTGCTCCCCCAGGTATTAATCACTTACTCTGGGTTAATTAATAAACAAAAGTGATTTTATTAAGTATAAAAAGTAGGATTTAAGTCGTTTTGAGTAATAACAGACAGAACAAAGTAAGTTACCAAGCAAAATAAAACAAAACTCGCAAGGCTAATACATTAAGAAACTGAATACAGATAAAATCTCATCCTCAGAGATGTTCCAATAAATTTCTTTCACAGACTAGACTTCTTCCTAGTCTGGGCCCAATCCTTTCCCCTGGTACAGCCCTTGTTAGTTCCAGCCGGCATTTTAGGTGGTAACTAGGGGATTCCACATCACCGGCCCCCTTTGTTCTGTTCCACCCCTTTTCATAGCTTTGGCACAAGGCGGGAATCCTTTGTCCCTCTCTGGGTCCCCACCCCTCCTTCTCAATGGAAAAGCACCAGGTTAAAGATGGATTCCGGTATCCTGTGACATGATCACATGTCCTGTGAGACCTCATTCTTCATTCCCCACTGGCTGGCACCAACGAAGTCAAACAGAGCCATTTACAACCAATGGTCCTGGTTGATGGGAGCCATCAAGATCCCAAACCATCATTAATGGCCCACACTTTGCATAATTACAATAGGACCTCGGAGTAATACTTCATATTTCTAGTTTCAGATACAAGAGTGATACGTTTATGCAAATGGGATGATCACACTCAGCAGATTATAACCTTTGTAATGATCCCTTACAAGAGACCTTGTGCATGAAGCATATTCCAGTTACCTCATATTCACACTTATGGAGAACGTCACAGGACCCCCACCCCCCCTTACAGCCTTCCTGGTGCTGACTCATGGCTCAGCGGCTGAATAAGACCCTGTGACACCCGACTACCGTTGCCAACTTTCTAATGGCACAAAACCGAACACCCCTGCCCCGCCCCTTCTCTGAGGCCCCGCCCCTTCTCTGAGGTTCTCCGAGGCCACACCCCACTCACTCCATCCCCCCTCCCTCTGTTGCTCACTCCCCCTCCCCCTCACTCACTTTCACTGGGCTGGGGCAGGGGGTTGGGGTGTGGGGAGGGGCGAGGGCTCTGCCTGGGGCTGTGGGCTCCGGGGTGGGGCCAGGGATGAGAGGTGCAGGGATGCAGGTGGGGGCTCTGGGCTGGAACCGAGGGGTTCAGAGTACAGGAGGGGGCTCAGGGGTGCGGGGTCTGGGAGGGAGTTTGGGTGTGGGAGGGGGCTCAGGGCTGGGGCAGGGGTTCGGGGTGTGGGAGGGATTCAGGTGTGGGGGGGGCTCAGGGCTGGGGCAGGGGTTCGGGGTGCAGGGCTGGGGCAGGGGTTGGGGTTCGGGGTGTGGGAGGGATTCGGGTGTGGGAGGGGGCTCAGGGCTGGGGCAGGGGGTGGGGGGGCCGGGCGGGGGCGGGGGGTCGGGGGCGGGGGGGGGGGGGGGGCGGGGGGGGGGGGCCCGGGGGGGGGGGGGGCGGGGGGTGGGGGGGGGGGGGGGTGGGGGGTGTGGGGGGGGGGGTGGGGGGGGGGGGGGGGCGGCGGGGGGGGGGGGGTGGGGGGGGGTGCCGGGGGGGGGGGGGGGGGGTGGGTGGGGGGGGGGGGGGGGGTTGGGGGTGTGGGAGGGAGTTTGGGTGTGGGATGGGGCTCAGGGCTGGGGCAGGGGGGCGGGGAGGAGGGTGGGGGCGGGGGAGGGGGTGGGGGGTGTGGGGGGGGGGGTGGGGGGGGGTTGGGGGGGGGGGGGGGGCTCGGGGGGGGGGCGGGGGTTGGGGGTGCGGGGCGGGGGCGGGGGTTCGGGGTTGGGGAGGGAGTTTGGGTGTGGGATGGGGCTCAGGGCTGGGGCAGGGGGTTGGGGGGGGGGGGGGGGGGGGGCGAGGGGGGGGGGGGGCGGGGGGGGGGGCGGGGCGGGGGGGGGGGGGGGGGGTTGGGGGTGGGGGGGGGGGCTGGGGGGGGGGGGCCCCGGGGGGGGGACGGGGGTGGGGGGGGGGGGGGGTGGGGGTGGGGGGGGGGGGGGGGCGGCGGGGTCGGGGGGGGGGGGGGGGGGGGGGCCGGGGCGGGGGCGGGGTTCTTGGGCGGGGGGGGCCGGGGGGGTTTGGGGGGGGGGGGGGCCCCAGGGCTGGGCCAGGGGTTCGGGGTGTGGGAGGGATTCAGGTGTGGGGGGGGCGCAGGGCTGGGGCAGGGGGTCGGGGGGGCGGGGGGGGGCGGGGGGGGGGGTGTTTTTTTGGAGTGGGGGGGGCCCCCGGGGTCCCCCTCCTTTCCCCCCCCGGGCCGCTCCCGGGGTGGGGGGGGGGGGGGGGCGGCGGGGGGGGGGTGGGGGGGGGGTTGGGGGTGGGGGGGGGGGCTGGGGGGGGGGGGGTCTGGGAGGGAGTTTGGGTGTGGGAGGGGGCTCAGGGCTGGGGCAGGGGGTTCAGGGTGCAGGAGGGGATTCGGGGTGCGGGCTCCGGCCGGGCGGCGCTTACCTCAGTCGGCTCCTGGAAGCAGCCGGCACGTCCCCCCGTCCGGCTCCTCGGCTCAGGGACGCGCCGGCTGCTTCCAGGAGCCGCCTTAGCCCCACGGCGCCGCCCAACGGACTTTTAGCTGCCCGGTCAGTGGTGCCGACCGGAGCCGCCAGGGTCCCCTTTTGACCGAAAACCGGACGCCTGGTAACCCCACCCCCGATCCCCGTCAGGACTCCTGGGTTCTACCCTGGCTCTGGGAGGGGGGACCTCAGGGCTAGGGTAGGAGGGGGCTGCGGGTCAGGAGTGAGGGGCACTGTCAGGGCTGGGGGGGGCTCAGGGCTGGGGTAGGAGGGGGCTGTGGGTCGGGAGTGAGGGGCACTGTCAGGGCTGGGGGGGGCTCAGGGCTGGGGTAGGAGGGGGCTGTGGGTCGGGAGTGAGGGGCACCAGCAGAGCTGGGGGGAGCTGCCCCCCACCCCAAGAAGCCAGGTTCCCCCTGACAGCTCAGGGAGAGCACCGGGGCTAAAGATTTACTATGGGATGGGAGACGTCTGGCTTTTGAGTTTTAAAAAACAATAACGGTCTTACCTCCTTTTTTCGGCTGGTGGGGGATGGGCCTGGTGCCCCACTGTGGCCGTTTGTCTCCCCCTAAAAGGATAAATAAATCCCAGGACTCCTGGAGCTCGGGGCTTTAAATGAAATGCCAGCCCTGCTGCGTGGGCCGGGCCCAGCCCGACAGGTTGGGGTCGGCGCCGGCGCGGGGCCAAGCCGGATGGTCTCACCTGTCCTGGGCTCAGCATCGTCCCGGGTTCCCTCCAGCGCCCAGCGCCGGGGTGTGGGGGCGGCGCTGAGTAGATGGGGGGCTGCACCCCAGATGCAGAGACGCTGGAACACCCCCCTCCAGCGACCCGCCTGGGGTGATGCCAGGAAGGAGGCGGCTGCGGCTGGGGGCTGTCTGGGGGGGCGTGAACAGACGGGGGAGGGGCTGGGGGAAAAGCCCGGTGGGGGGGCGAGAGCAGGCAGGAGCCCTGGGTTCAAAGGCCAGGGGGGGAGCGGGTGTTCGGGAACGGCAGGACCCCGCCCGGCTCCTCGGGAACTTCCTACCCTGCGGAGGGAGAAGCGCTCGGTTTGAGGGCAAAGAGACGCCTCCAGCAACCAGACACAGAGAACCCAGGCGTCCGGGCTCCCAGTGCCCCCCTCGCCCCGCTCTAACCACTAGACCCCACTCCCCTCCCAGCGAGAGAACCCAGGCGTCCGGGCTCCCACTGCCCCCCACGCCCTGCTCTAACCACTAGACTCCACTCACCTGCCAATGAGCGAACCCAGGCGTCCGGGCTCCCAGGCCCGCCCTGCTCTGACCCACTTGACCTTCCAATCGCCCCATTTCCCCATTTCCTCGCTCGCCCGTCACGCGCCCCGACCCCGTGAGAGCTGAACTCAGCAGAAACCGCCCGCCCCACGGATGCCTGCCCCCCCCATATCTCCCCGTGGGCCCAGCCGCTCGCAGTGCCCCTCCCCCGCCGAGCTGCTCCCAGTGCCCCCCCCCCCCCGGGGCTCAGCCAGTCCCAGCCGGCCCCTTTACGAGGCTCCCCACCCCGAACCCGCTGACCCCCAGCCTGTTCCCAGCCCTAGCTCATAAACCAACCCCCCGTCCCCGGCCGCCCCGTGACTGGCCTCAGGGAACCGGCTCGGACCGGATCCGCCTCTGAGCCCCGAAAACAGGAACCCAGAGAACCTGACCCCAGGAAACAGGCTGGGGGAGGGGGGAGCTGGGAGCCAGGACTCCTGGGTTCTCTCCCTGGCTCCGGGAGGGGAGTGGGGGCTAGTGGTTAGAGTGGGGAGGGCTGGGGGCCAGGACTCCTGGGTTCTGTCCCCGGCTCCGGGAGGGGAGTGGGGGCTAGTGGTTAGAGTGGGGTGGGCTGGGGGCCAGGACTCCTGGGTTCTGTCCCCGGCTCCGGGAGGGGAGTGGGGGCTAGTGGTTAGAGCGGGGGGGGGAGCTGGGGGCCAGGACTCCTGGGTTCTCTCCCCGGCTCCGGGGGGGGAGTGGGGGCTAGTGGTTAGAGCGGGGGGGGGAGCTGGGGGCCAGGACTCCTGGGTTCTCTCCCCGGCTCCGGGGGGGGAGTGGGGGCTAGTGGTTAGAGCGGGGGGGGGAGCTGGGGGCCAGGACTCCTGGGTTCTGTCCCCGGCTGCGGGAGGGGGGTGGGGGCTAGTGGTTAGAGCAGGGGGGGCTGGGCGCCAGGACTCCTGGGTTCTCTCCCTTTCTGCTGGGGGATGTTTGTTGGGTCACATGCGCTCAGCCCCGCGCGGGGGGGGATGGGGGGGGGCTAATGAAGGAAACAGCCCAAGCGGGGGTTGCTGAGTCATGTTGACGTCACTCCCGTGGGTGGGGCCACGGGGAAGGTTTGTGCTGAGTCAGGGTCCGGGGCGGGGGGGCGCTTTTCTCTCTCCAATCAGCCTCCCAGAGCCGGGAGCGAACCCAGGCGTCCGGGCTCCCAGCCCCTCCCTCACTTTGTGGGGCGTGTCAGTGTCTGCATAGCGGCGGCGGGGGGGCGGGCACGGCCGGGAAGAGCCGCGGGTATAAAGGATCCCACCAGCCCCCCAGACCCCATAGACCCCGCTGGCTCTTGCTTCAACAGTGATTGAACGGAGCCTCTGCACCCCGAGACCTCCCCGCACCCACCGACCCTCTGCACCGCGAGAGCACCCAGCACCTAGCACCCAACGGGCACCCAGCACC
This sequence comes from Platysternon megacephalum, assembly GCA_003942145.1. Taxonomy (NCBI): domain Eukaryota; kingdom Metazoa; phylum Chordata; order Testudines; family Platysternidae; genus Platysternon; species Platysternon megacephalum. Next base: position 259,587 of record QXTE01000552.1, on the reverse strand, counting down.
CACCCAGCACCATGAGCTCCCAGATCCGTCAGAACTACGACCCCGAGAGCGAAGCCGGCACCAACCGCCTGGTGAACCAGCTGCTGCGAGCCAGCTACAGCTACCAGTCCCTGGTGAGCGCCGGGCTCCCACCACTGCTCCCCGCTCCCCTCCCAGCGCCGGGGAGAGAACCCAGGAGTCCTGGCTCCCAGCCCCCCCTGCTCCCACCACTGCTCCCCACTCCCCTCCCAGAGCTGGGGAGAGAACCCAGGAGTCCTGACTCCCAACCCCCCTCCCCTGCTCCCACCACTGCTCCCCGCTCCCCTCCCAGCGCCGGGGAGAGAACCCCGGAGTCCTGGCTCCCCGCCCCCCCCCCTCCCCTGCTCCCACCACTGCACCCCGCCCCCCTCCCCGCGCCGGGGAGCGACCCCAGGAGCCCCGCCTCCCCGCCCCCCCCGCTCCCACCACTGCTCGCCGCTCCCCTCCCAGAGCTGGGGAGAGAACCCAGGACTCCTGGCTCCCAGCCCCCCCGCTCCCACCCCTGCGCCCCGCTCCCCTCCCCGCCCCGGGGAGAGAACCCCGGAGTCCTGCCCCCCAGCCCCCCCGGCTCCCACCACTGCCCCCCACGCCCCTCCCCGCGCCGGGGCGAGAACCCAGGAGCCCCGGCTCCCAGCCCCCCTGCCCCGACCACTGCACCCCGCCCCCCTCCCCGCGCCGGGGCGGGCACCCCTGCAACCCGGCGCCCAGCCCCCACCCCCTCCCGGCCCGCCCCCCCCCCCCCCGTCCGCCCCCCCCCCCCGCCGGCGCCTCCCCCCCCCCCCGCCACCACCCCCCGCTACCCCCCCCCCCCCCGCGGCCCCTCTGCCCCCCCCCCCCATGGCACTGTCCCCCCGCCCCCCCCGGAGCCGGGGAGAAAACCCAGGAGGCCTGGCTCCCAGCCCCCCCGCCCCGACCCCCGCCCCCCCCCGCCCCCACCCCCAAAACCCCCCCCCCCCCCGCCCCTGCCGGGCCTTTTGTCCCCCCTCCCCCTGGCACCGACCCCCCGCCCCCCCCGCGCTCCCCACTGGCCCCCGCTCTCCTCCCAGAGCCGGGGAGAGACCCCAGGAGTCCTGGCTCCCCGCCCCCCTGCTCCGACCCCTGCACCCCGCTCCCATCCCAGCGCCGGGGAGGGAACCCACGCGACCTGGCTCCCAGCCCCCCCCCTCGCACCTGCAGGGACTTTTGTCCCCCCTCCCCATGGCACTGACCCCCAGCCCCCCACCCCTGGCCGCCAGCTCTGGCTACCTGGGTCCCAGCCCCTGCGTTGTTTACCAGGTGCTCCTAGGAGTCCAACCTCCAAGGACCGTGCCCCACCCCAGCGAGGCCCCTCCCCCCGGTTAATCACCACCCCTGGGGTGGGGAGCTCCCCTGGGGGCAAATCTCTGGCTGTGGAGGGGGGGCCTGGATGTGGGGGGGGGGGTCTCTGGGGCAGTCCCTGGCTTCACAAGCCTCCCCCCACTCTCCAGCCCTTCCAGTTCTATGAGATCGGTATATCTCCATATATTTTTTAGCCATAGGGGCTGGGTGGGGGCTCTCTGGGGGGGTGTCTCCCCGATCCCTGGATCTGGGGGAAACCTCACACTCGGGGTTCACTGATGTCTCCCCCCCCCCCCAGGGCTATTTCTTCGACCGGGACGATGTGGCGCTGGCCCATTTCTCCGAGTTCTTCCGGCACCTGTCGGGCGAGAAGCGGGAACAGGCCGAGCTGCTGCTGGGCTTCCAGAACCGCCGGGGGGGCCGCATCCTCCTGCAAGCCATCCAGGTGAGCTGGGGGGGCACAGGTGGGGGGCCGGGGGGCAGCTGGGGGGGCAGGAGGGAGGGGTGCTGGGGGTTACTGGGGTCTATGGGGACCCCATCTCCCCCCGGGCATGGCCCTAACCCCCTCCCTCTCTCCCCCCAAGAAACCGGAGCAGGACGAGTGGGGGAACGGGGCGGCCGCCATGGACTTCGCCCTGAAGCTGGAGAAAACCGTCAACCAGGCGCTGCTGGACCTGCACAAGGTGGCCACGAGCCACACGGACCCACACGTGAGTGAGCCACCCCGAGAGAACCCAGGAGTCCGGGCCCCCTGGCTCTAACCACTAGACCCCCGCTCCGCTCCCCTCCCAGACCTGGGGAGAGAACCCAGGAGTCCGGGCTCCCAGCTCTCCCCCCCTCCCCAGACCCCCACCCTCCTGGAGCTGGGGAGAGAGCCCAGGAGTCCTGTCTCCCAGCACCGCCCACTCTAACCACTAGACCCCACTCCCCTCCCAGAGCCAGGGAGAGAACCCAGGAGTCCGCCCCCCCGCCCCCCCCGGCTCTAACCACTAGACCCCACTCCCCTCCCAGAGCCAGGGAGAGACCCCAGGAGTCCTGTGGGGGGCAGGCCCAAGGGGACCCCCATCTCTAACTCTCCTCTGCCCCCCCCAGATGTGCGATTTCCTGGAGACCCACTACCTGGACGAGGAGGTGAAGCTGCTCAAGAAGCTGGGGGACCACGTGACCAACCTGCGGCGCGTGGGGGCGCCCGAGGTGGGGCTGGGCGAGTATCTCTTCGACCGGCTCACCCTGGGAGACAGCAGCTGAGCCCCCAGCTGCCCGCGGTGCCGGCCCTTTAAATCCTGCTGCCCAGCCGGGCCGGAGCCCCCCCACCCTCCGCCTGCCGATCACGGGGTGACCTGCCCCCTCCAAAGTCTGTAACTGGCATTGAATAAAGGCTTGGCATTAGCACTCCAGCTGTGTGAGGTGTCTGACGGGGACCCAGGCGTCCTGGCTTCCAGCCCCCCACCCCCATCACTCTAACCCCTGCCGAGGGGGGGGTACATCCCCTCCCATCACCAGTCCCCCCGCACTTCCCCAGCTAGTTAATGGGGTGTCCGATGGCATTAACCCCTGGGGGGGGGCAGCTGCTGTCCCTGTCCCCTTGTACTGGGGCAGAGTCCTGGGGGTCCCTGCCCCTGCTCCCCGCACCCTATGAGCAGTATCCTGGCAGCACCCCAAACTCAGCGCTGGAAGGGGGGCACTCGGCTGCTTGGCTGGGAGGGACTGAGCACCCCATTGCACCAGGGGCGCCCCCCACGGTCTGACCCCCAGCCTGAATCCCACGGGCGGGGGGATGTCGCAAAAAAATGGAATCCCACCCCACACTCCACCCCAGAGGGGGCTGCATCCCCACCTGGGTGAGGAGTCCCCATAAAACCAGGCCCCGCACCCTACCCCAGCGCTGGGAGAGTGGGGTGGGGTGAAGCCCAGACCCCGGTTCTGGCCTCCCTTCATCTCCCCAGCCAGCTGCAAACTGACTCCCCCTCCAGCCCCTCCTCTGGCCTTTGTCTCTTTCCCGGGCCAGGAGGCCACCTGATCTCTTTGTTCTCCAACCCCTTCAGTTGGCACCGTGCAGGGGGGGCCCAGGCCATCAGTTGCCAGGAGACAGGGTGTCACGGACTCACAGATCGCGCCCACTCTTGGCCCGGTGCGGTCCGTGGGGGGGAACCCCCTTCAGTGAGACAGCCCTTCTCGGGGGGCCACTCTCTCCCGGGGTCAGGCCCCCCTCTCCCGGGGTCAGGCCCCCCCACCGCCTGGAGCCGCACCTCTCTGAGCCTTAGCACGCCTGTCTCTGCCGTGGGCCCCCTCGGGGAGTCCCCTCGCTCTGGACCCCCCGGGGCCTCCCCCACCCCCCCAAAGGGGTTGATGCCCCCCTGTTCTCTAGCTCGGAGCGACTCGCAGCCCATTGTCCTCCCACGGGCCAGACCTGGCTGCTGGGTCTCCGGGTCGTCAGGTCACCGGTCGCTGGGGTCTCCATCCTCCAGGCTATCGGCTGGGGTCCCATGTTCCCTCTCCGGTCCTCTGTAACCACAAACTCCCTCTCCCCTCCCCTCGTTAAACCCGTAACACCCAGGGACACTGAGTCCCACCCCCTCGGCATGCCAACCATTGGGGAAACAAGGGAAAAACAAGAAAATCCCCCACGTCGTCACACAGGGGGCCGGCCATTCTCTGTGCAGACCCCATCACCCTGGCCCCCTAGGGCTCTGCAACAATCACACCCCCTTATCCCAGATTGACCCCGCAGTGCCGGGTGGGTCGGTTACATCCATGACGTGTGTGTCCTTAGCCAGGTGGCCCAGGTGAAGAGGGGGCTGGGCTGCCTCAAGGAGGCAGGACTGAGGGTAAAAGCTGGAAAGTGGAAGGTGGGGATGGCAGAGGTGTCGTACCTGGGCCACAAGGTGCGGAGCAGCTGCCCAAGCCCAGAACCGGCCAAGGTGGCGGCGATCAGAGATTGGCCCATTCCCCAGACCAAGAACCAGGTCCTGGCCTTTATCGGGATGGTGGGGTACCACCGGGGGGTTGTACCCCACTTCCTGCCCCCATCACTGGAGGGGGAAGCCAGACGAGGAGGTCTGGACCGAGCAGGGCCCAGAGGCCTCTCTGTGCGCTGAAGAAGGATCTGGTCAAGGGCCCGGTGCTGGTAAACCTGGCCTTTGCCAAGCCCTTTGCAGTGTTCAGCGACACCTCAGACGCAGGGCTGGGCGCGGTGCCGATGCTGAGGGGGGGAGACACCCCATCGGGGACCTGAGCAAGAAGCTGCCGCTGGATCTATCTGGGCGGCGCGTTACTGTGGACACTGACCACTCGCCTCCGACGTGGCGGCATCAAACGCAAGGGGCCGATGCCGAGCTGCTGGGGACAGAGACACCTGGTCAGAGGGTGGCCAAGGTCAAAGGGGGGGGCTCTTAACCAAGAGAGCCCGAATCGCAGCCCTCCAGACCGGAGCGCTGGGAGAAGACCCGTTCTCAGTTTGAACCCCAGGGGTATTGGGGTGGAAAAGGGGCACGAGCCGCATAAACCTTCCCACATGCGGCCTGCAAGTGCCATCAAGCACACCCGACTAAGGGGGGGGCGTGAAACTGGAAGGGCCTGGGGTAATTCTCACCCAGGAATGGGAGAGGTGCTGGGGCATCCCTGGGAATGTTGGTGGGTTCGAACTTCCCCAGGTCACCGGCTAAAGTGACCCCGCTCAGTTCGGTCTCGAAGGGGGGAGAGATGTGACGAAGTGAGAATGTTCTTGATGTTTCCTCTGAATACTGGGTGGGTGCCTCAGTTTCCCCAATGCATTTCTTAGGTATCTAGGTGGGGGGACCAGCGGGTGTGATTGGTGCAGAGCCCGAGCGGGCCGGTGTGATGGTGTCTGCCCAGAGAATGGCCGACACCCTGTCTCCTGGCAACTGATGGCCTGGGCCCCTCCCCTGCAAGGTGCCAGCTGAAGGTGCTAGAGAACAAAGAGATCAGGTGACCTCCTGGGCTGGGAAAGAGACAAAGGCCAGAGGAGGAGCTGGGGTGTGTGTGTCAGTTTGGAGCTGGGGAGAACCGGGGTCTGGGCTCCCCACCCCGCAAGAGGGACCTGACTGAGGGGTCCTGTTTCCTGTACCCACAAGCTCTGGTTTGGACTGTTCCTGTCGGCTAATAAACCTTCTGTGTTACCGGCCGACTGAGAGTCCCGGTGAATCGCAGGAAGTGGGGGGTGCAGGGCCCTGACTCCCCCACACTCCATGACACCACCTGACCCCCCCCATGTCTCCCCGTGGGCCCAGCTGCACCCAGTGCCCCCACCCCGGGGCTCAGCCAGTCCCAGCCGGCCCCTTTACGAGGCTCCCCACCCCGAACCCGCTGACCCCCAGCCTGTTCCCAGCCCTAGCTCATAAACCAACCCCCCTTCCCCGGACGCCCCGTGACTGGCCCCAGGGAACCGGTTCGGACCGGATCCGCCGCTGAGCCCCGAAAACAGGAACCCAGAGAACCTGACCCCAGGAAACAGGCGGGGGGGGGGGGGGGGGGGGG
>QXTE01000552.1:237614-252429 GCA_003942145.1 Platysternon megacephalum | reverse complement strand
CCCCTCCCAGCGCCGGGGAGAGAACCCAGGAGTCCTGGCTCCCAGCGCCCCCTGCTCCGACTACTGCTCCCCACTCTCCTCCCAGAGCCGGGGAGAGAACCCAGGAGTCCTGGCTCCCAGAACGCCCCCTGCTCCGACCACTGCTCCCCACTCCCCTCCCAGAGCCGGGGAGAGAACCCAGGAGTCCTGGCTCCCAGCCCCTGCTCCCCTCCCAGAGCTGGGGGGAGAACGCAGGAGGCCTGGCCCCCCCCCCCCCCCTTCCCTCTGCATGTCCCCCGGACAGGGGCCCCCCCCCCCCCCCCCATGGCACTGAGCCCCAGGGTCCCCCAGCCCCGCTGGGTGCCAGATCTGCCTGCCTGGGTCCCTGACACCCCCCCCCCCTCCAGCCCCACCCTCTGTTGTTTACCAGGCGCTCCTAGGGCAGAGTCCAGCCTCCAAGGGCCCTCCCTGTCCCCAGGGATGTTCATCATTAACCACCCCCGCAGGTGTGGGGGGGGGGGGGGTGGGGGGGGGGGGGGGGGGGTACAACCCCTCCCATCACCAGCCCCCCCCCCCCCAGGCGCAAACTGGAGCCCGCGGGCGAGACCCCCCCCCCCCACCCCCAGGCAGGCCCCCAGGGGACACCCCCCCCACCCCCCCCGGGTTCCCCCCGCCCCCCCGCGGGCCAGCCCCGCCTGCCTGGGCCCCCGCCGCCCCCCCGCCCCCCCCCCAGGGCTATTTCTTCGACCGGGACGATGTGGCGCTGGCCCATTTCTCCGAGTTCTTCCGGCACCTGTCGGGCGAGAAGCGGGAACAGGCCGAGCGGCTGCTGGGCTTCCAGAACCGCCGGGGGGGCCGGTGGGGGGGCCGGGGGGCGGCTGGTGGGGCAGGAGGGAGGGGTGCTGGGGGTTCCTGGGGTCTATGGGGACCCCATCTCCCCCCTGGGCACGGCCCTAACCCCCTCCCTCTCTCCCCCCAAGAAACCGGAGCAGGACGAGTGGGGGAACGGGGCGGCCGCCCTGGACTTCGCCCTGAGGCTGGGGAACCCGGGGCCCGCCCCCCCCCTGCCCCCGGGGGTGTTGATCATTAACCCCCCCCGCAGGTGGGGGGGGGGGGCTGCCCCCTGGGGGCAGTTCTCGGGGTGGGGGGGGGCCCCAGGGGGCCGCGCCCCCCCCCGCCAGCCGCGCCCGCCGTTGTGTCCCAGGCGCCCCTAGGGCAGAGTCCCGCCCCCAAGGGCCCCCCCCCCAAGGCCCCCCCCTGCCCCCAGGGATGTTCATCATTAACCACCCCCGCCGGTGGGGGGGGGGGGGGGCCCGGCCCCCGGGTTTCCCCCCCCAGCCCTGACAGTGCCCCTCACTCCTGACCCGCAGCCCCCTCCTACCCCAGCCCTGAGCCCCCCCCAGCCCTGACAGTGCCCCTCACTCCTGACCCGCAGCCCCCTCCTACCCCAGCCCTGAGCCCCCCCCAGCCCTGACAGTGCCCCTCACTCCTGACCCGCAGCCCCCTCCTACCCCAGCCCTGAGCCCCCCCCAGCCCTGACAGTGCCCCTCACTCCTGACCCGCAGCCCCCTCCTACCCCAGCCCTGAGCCCCCCCCAGCCCTGACAGTGCCCCTCACTCCTGACCCGCAGCCCCCTCCTACCCCAGCCCTGAGCCCCCCCCAGCCCTGGGGGGGGGGCAGCTGCCGTCTCTGTGCCCTTCTACCGGGGCCGCGGCCCGGGGGGCCCTACCCCTGCACCCTACGAGCAGCATCCCGGCAGCACCCCAAACTCAGCGCTGGAAGGGGGTCGCTTGGATGCTTGGCTGGGAGGGACTGAGCGCCCCATTGCACCAGGGGCGCCCCCCACGGTCTGACCCCCCCAGCCTGAATCCCACGGGCGGGGGGATGTTGCAAAAGGCTGGAATCCCACCCCAGCAGGGCTGCATCCCAGCGCCGGGCGAGGGGTCCCCATATAGCCCGCGCCCCACCCCAGAGCCAGCCGCATCCCAGCGCTGGGCAAGGGGTCCCCATACGCCCAGCCCCCGTGCCCCACCCAAGTAGCCGCATCCCAGCGCTGGGTGAGGGGTCCCCATACGCCCAGCCCCCGCGCCCCACCCAAGGGGCCGCATTCCAGCATTGGGCGAGGGGTCCCCCTAGACCCAGCCCACCCCAGAGGTGGCTGCATGGCGCGAGCAGGCTGAGGGACGCTCCCCACGGGACACACGGCTGCCAGCACTGAGTTTAGCTCACATTTATTCTTAGGCCCGGCCCGGCTCCCTATGGCCCGGGAGAGACAAAAATGAAACCAAGCGACGACATTTGCAACAGCCATAAATAAAAAACACGAGCCCGGGGGGCTATCCCCACAGAGGCCCCATGGCACCCATGGGTGCAGTACCCAGCCCAGGCACAGAGCGGGGGACCTAGGCCCAGGGGACGGCAGCCCAAACAGTTTTGAAACATGATTTTCCTTGACTTGGGGTTGCTGGGAAACTGGCGGGCAAGGGGAGCCCTGTCTGGACACCTCCCCCTCCCCCAGAGGCGGCTGCATCGCAGCAGCAGGTCCAGCTGTGTGACCTCTCCCCCCCCCCCCCCCCCCCCCGCTCCCCGGGAGCAGGGTTCTAGATAGCAAGCAGCCGGGTTCTTGACTGGTCCGTTATTGGAGGTCTGGGATGGGGAGGGGACGCGCCCAGACTGCACCCGCATGCAGAATCCAGGAGCCTTCCTGCAGCCCCGTCATCGGCCATGTTCTAGAGCAGCCCCCTCAGCCTGAGCCCAGAGTGATCTAGAACCCAGCGACCGAATCCCAAGCCGAGAATGATCGAAACCCTGCAAGTTGTTCCAGCCCAGCCACGCTGGTGTCTAGTGACTTCAAACAACCTAGAACATGTGCCAGGCAGCTTGGGTCTCTAGCATACGCCCGGACATTGCTAGAACGATCTAGAACCATGCCCCCGGCAGCATCTCTCCCTCCTACACGCAATACTCTAGAATGATCTACAAAGTGATCTAGACCACCTCTTTCCGAGGCTGTGCTCGCCCGACCACAGGAGTGCTGCAGAACGCTGCGACGCGGCCGGGACTCCCAGCACACGCTGTTCTAGAATGATCTAGGTGGAGCTGCATTCCAGAAGTCAGGAACCGACCCATCTCCCTTCGTTCACAGCGCCCGCCAGTGCTTCCCCCTTCCCAGAGATGCCATTCGAGACGTCCCCTCCAGAACACCCAACACCCTTCAAGATCTCTTGACCATGCAATGTTCTGGACTGGTCTAGACCATCACAATGTGGACTTCTATATGTGGCCCCAACCCCTTCATTGCACTGAGTACTAGAGGGATCCAGAACGCTTCAGACTTCACCACCCTCAGTAGCAGGGTCATTCTAGAGTCAGACTGCCCCTCCTTCTAAACAGCTCCAGCACCCTGCTATGTCACATCACTCCAGAACAATCCAATCAAAATCCTACAGCAGGTCCCATTCTAGACTGCTCCAGAACCCCCGATATCACCCGATGCTGCATTCCAGAATCCAATACAGGTACCCTACATCCTCAACCCCAATTTTAATACACAGAATTCTAGAACGATCTAGAACCCCAAACATGATAACCCAGGGCTGCCCTGCATCCTTGAGTGAGAAGCCTTATTGAATGATCCAGACCAACCCCACACCTTGGAGCCAGGCCCTGTTCCAGACCAGGCCTCTCTCTAGACCACACCTGACCTCACTCCTAGCCCAAACCATTTGAGAGCCTCCCCCCCCATCTCTCCTGAATGTTGGCAGCTGCAAACACTAGTACGATCCAGAGTGCTGCAGACAACACGGAGGTCATTCTAGACAGTTTGGAGGGGCAGGCCAGAGCCTATAGTGCACAGGGTCCTGGAGCACCTTGGAGACTGGACTCTAGAACAGCCATGCCACTGATCTAGAACACAGAACAAACCCATCACTTTGGGGGTCCCAAGGGAGAGCCAGAAGCAAAGGACAGGGGGCAGGAGGGAGATGTTCATCTCACATGGAAGGGTCACCCTGGTTTTGAATGATCTAGAACCTAGCACCAGCCATCTAGAACCCAGCAACCCTCACCACCAAAGGGGAGGAGGGGTTCTAGAGGGAGAGCCAGGAGCAGAGGACGGGGTGAGAAGGGGATGTTTATACCCATCTCACAGGGGGGAACCCGGTTTTGAACGATCTAGAACCTAGCACCCGCAATCTAGAACCCAGCAAAAGGGAAGGGCGGGTTCTTGAGAGGGAGAGCCAGAAGCAGAGGACGGGGACAGCAGGGGGGTTGCTTATAACCGTTGTGCCTGGGCTGGGGGCACTCCCTAGTTCTAGACCAGTCTAGAACCCCCTCTAGTTCCTCTCCTCGATGATGGAGCTGTTGGGGCTGCTGGGGTCGCTGGGACTGGAGGGCATGGTGGGGGTGGAGGCGTTGGAGGCATTGGAGGAGGTGCTGGCCTCGCTGGAGCCCTTCTTGGGCGGCTTGCGCCACTCGGGGACGGGGCCCGTCATGGCCGGGGGCTTGATGTTGCGCCGATCCTTCTCCGCCTCCTCCTCCTCGTCGTACCGCTCGTCGTCGTCCTCCGTCTCGCTGTGGTGGGGGCTGGAGTGGCGGGAGATGGAGGGCGAAGGGGGCACGGAGGCCGGGCGGGGGTAGCGGAATCCCTGGGCCTGCGTGGAGAGAGACACGTGCCTGGTAGTGCCAGCACCCAGAGGCGGCCGTACAGGGCGGGGGCCTGGTGTACGGAGACCCCTCGCCCGGCGCTGAGACGCGGCCCCTCCGGGGCGGTGTGTGCGCGTGGGGGGGTGATGTCGCACTCCACCTGCTTTATAAACATATGTTTGTAAGTGTGACTATGACGTAACCGGAATATGCTTCATGCAAAAGGTCTCTTGTAAGGCATCTTTACAAAGGTTATGATCTACTGAGTGTGGTCATCCTATTTGTGTGCATGTGTTATTTCTATGGCTGGAGTTGGGAGAAGAAGATATAAACGTGTATTACTGATGTAAACAGACTAAGTGGAAGCCGTTAAGGGTGCTTCAGATTCAATGAACTGTGAATGGCTGTTTACCTGCAAGCCTCCACTGCATTACCTGCAGGGCACTCCTGAGAAATCCCCTAGTTACCACCTGAGCTGGAACAAGGGCTGTACCAGGGGAGAGGATTGGGCCCAGACTAGGAAGGAATCTAGTCTGTGAAAGAAGCTTATTGGAACATCTCTGAGGGTGAGATTTACCTGTAAATGTATTAGACTTAGACTTGCGGGTTTTGTTTTATTTTGCTGGGTGACTCACTTTGCTCTGTCTGTTATTACTTGAAACCACTTAGATCCTACTTTTTATACTTAATAAACAAAAGTGATTTTATTAATTGACCCAGAGTCAGTGATTAATACCTGGGGGAGCAAACAGCTGTGCATCTCTCTCTATCAGTGTTATAGAGGGCGGACAATTTATGAGTTTACCCTGTATAAGCTTTATACAGAGTAAAACCGATTTATTTGGGGTTTGGATCCCATTGGGAGCTGGGTATCTGGGTGCTGGAGATAACCAAAAACTGCTCAGCAGGTCACCTAAGTCTGCAGCTTTGGGGGCATGGACCAGACCCTGGGTCTGTGTTGCAGCAGGCTGGCGTGTCTGGCTCAACAAGGCAGGGTTCTGAAGTCCCAAGCTGGCAGGGAAAACAGGCTCAACGGTAGTCTCAGCACATCAGGTGACAGTCCCAAGGGGGTCTCTGTGACCGAACCCATCACAGTGGCGTAGTTGAGCAGGATCTGTGCACAGCTGATTGCTTTGAAACACTGGTAGTGGTTTTAAGTGGGGTGGCCGGAGAACAGATGAAGTGGTTACTGGTTTGTTATTTTCTGTTTGCTTATTTCGGGGAAGGGAAATAGAGGCAGGAAAGTCAGCAAAATAGGTGAGAGTGAAGCTCAGAAGAAGCTAGAACTGCACAGGGTGAAAATTGCTAAGAAGGAAAGAGAGAGCCAGCAAGCCCTGGACTTAAAAGACAAAGAAATTGAGGCCCAGATAGAAGCACAAATTGAGACCCAGAAGCATGAACTGGCTGTAATGGAGTGGAAGAGGGGCACAGAGACACGTATCCTGGAGGTGGACGTTGGGGTCCTGGTGATGGCTGCGGTGGGAACAGACCTCAAGGACGCTGTAGCTGGAAGCAAGCCCAACCTGAGCAATCCCAACCTGAGCAAAAGGGATTTTGCTGGCCAGTGAAGGGTCTGTCATAGCTGGTAGCTGGGAGCCCACAGCTGGATCAGGGTCACCTTCCCTTTTGGAGGACACAGGGGTGTCTGCCCCAGAGGGGAGCCCAAAGAGGGAAGTCCAGACGGAAGGTGAGGATGGACAGGAGGGTCTGCCCACCTTTTGGAGGAAGGCATTTTCCCAGGAGGAAGGTGAAGGGTCTGCATCTGAAATGCCAGACCCCTCTCCTGTGGATCAGGTTTTAAGGGAAGACTGGGGATCAGATCTCCTGGAGGGGAGAGTCCACCCAGCTGACCTGTTGGGATCAGAGAGTGGGGTGACCAGGGGGATCTTACCAATCCAAAGCACCCCATTGAAAGAGGCTGTTCCTGCCACGCTTGTAAGACATAAAACTCTCTCTTCAAGGCAGGAGGAAGAAAAACTTTGCCTTAGGGAAACTTCACAGCGGGCGGGGCCGAACACAAAGAGATTCCAGAGGGAGGGGCAGCGCACCCTTTCCTGGCCAAAATCCCAAACCCATGCCTGAATTGAGAGCCTTTGCCAAAGCGGCAGGAGAATCGGTGTCTGAGCACCTGCCGTGGCGCACAGAGGGATTGGGAAATACAGTGGACACTGGGCAAGCCAGGCTGTGAGAACCAAGTCTGTCCGTCATAAATTGGCTGTTAATCTTGTGTCTTTTGCTACTTCATCTAGGGGTCAAGACAAAGGAGTTAACTTGGGGGGGGAGAGATAGCTCAGTGGTTTGGCCTGCTAAACCCAGGGTTGTGAGTTCAATCCTTGAGGGGGCCATTTGGGGACTGGTCCTGCTTTGAGCAGGGGGTTGGACTAGATGACCTCCTGAGGTCCCTTCCAACCCTGATCTTCTAGGACATCTGTCAATGCTGATGTTTAATGGTAAAGCCTCTGAACAGGTGGGACATACCTGATTTGTGGAAAAAACTGTTGCACATGCTAGGGATGGTGACAAGACAGTCCCACAAGCATGTTGCTTTTCAGCTTATACCTGTTGTGACGAAGTGGGACTGTTCTTAATGTTTTCTCTGAATACTGGGTGGGTGCCTCAGTTTCCCCTGTGCAGTTCTTAAGTATCTAGGTGGTGGGATCAGGGGGTGTGATTGTTGCAGAGCCTTAGAGGGCCGGTGTGAGGCTGTCTGCACAGAGAATGGCCGACACTCTGTGTCCTGGCAACTGATGGCCTGGGCCCCTCCCCTGCAAGGTGCCAACTGAAGGTGTTGGAGAACAAAGATCAGGTGACCTCCTGGCCCGGGAAAGAGACAAAGGAGGGGGTTTCAGTTTGGAGCTGGCTGGGGAAATGGAGGGACCTGACTGAGGGGTCCTGTTGTCTGTACCCACAAGCTCTGTGTTGGGCCGTGTTCCTGTCAGCTAATAAACCTTCTGTTACACTGGCTGGCTGAGAGTCCCGGTGAATCGCAGGAAGTGGGGGGTGCAGGGCCCTGACTCCCCCACACTCCGTGACACCTGTAAACAGGCTGGAAGCTCGGCCCAGCAGCAAAAGCATAACAGGCCGATGCTGCTGTGTGGCAGGGGAAACTGAGGCACGGCGCCTCATGGCATTGGTGGCTAAATGCCAAGACACCTACACTTTAACAGATATTGCTGTCTGCATTCTGTTATCAATACTGCACCCCAACCTGTTTTCAGGCACCCAGGGACCAGGAACCCAGAACTTTCCTAGGACACCTATCAATAACATCATAGAGTTTAAAAGGTACTGGGAGGGTGTGTAACCAGAGACAAACAGGGATTTTACATGTACTGCCTCCGCCATGTCCAAGTCTCTGGCAGTAAGTTCAGGAGGAGGGTGTGACGGTGCACGCCATATGCTTTATAAAAATATGCTGATGCGTGTGAATATAAAGTAACTGGAATATGCTTCATGCAAAAGGTCTCTTGTAAGGCATCATTACAAAGCTTGTGATCTACTGAGTGTGGTCATCCTATTTGTTTGCATGTGTTATTTCTATGGCTGGAGTTGGGAGAAGAAGATATAAACGTGTATTACTGATGTAAACATACTAAGTGGAAGCCGTTAAGGGTGCTTCAGATTCAATGAACTGTGAATGGGTTTGTTAACCTGCAAGCCTCCACTGCATTACCTGCAGGGCAGTCCTGAGAAATCCCCTGGCTACCACCTGAGATGGCGCTAACAAGGGCTGTACCAGGGGAAAGGATTGGGCCCAGACTAGGAAGGAGTCTAGTCTGTGAAAGAAGCTTATTGGAACATCTAAGGGTGAGATTTTATCTGTATTCAGTTTCTTAATGTATTAGGCTCAGACTTGCGGGTTTTATTTTATTTTTCTTGGTGACTTACGTTGTTCTGTCTGTTATTACTTGAAACCACTTAAATCCTACTTTTTATACTTAATAAAATCACTTTTGTTTATTAATTGACCCAGAGGAAGAGATTAATACCCGGGGGAGCAAACAGCTGTGCATCTCTCTCTATCAGTGGTCTAGAGGGCGGACAATTTATGAGTTTTACCCTGAATAAGCTTTATACAGGGTAAAACGGATTTATTTGGGGTTTGGACCCCATTGGGAGCTGGGTTTCTGGGTGCTGGAGACAGGAGCACTTTCTAAGCTGTTTTCAGTTAAGTCTGCAGCTTTGGGATCGTGGTTCAGACCCTGGGTCTGTGTTGCAGCAGGCTGGCGTGTCTGGCTCAACAAGGCAGGGTTCTGACGTCCCAAGCTGGCAGGGAAAACGAGCTCAGAGGTAGTTTCGGCACATCAGGTGGCAGTCCCAAGGGGGGTCTCTGTGACCGAACCCATCACAGGGGGCACGCAGGGGCCGGGGACGCAGGGACCCCTCGGGGCAGGGGGCACACACAGGGTCCGGATACACAGGAACCCCTGGGGGAGAGGATGCAGGGACCCCTTGGGGGTGAGGTGAGGAAACACAGGAGCTGGGTACACACGGATCCCTGGGGTGTGTGTGGAATGCAGGGGCCAGGGACACAGGGACCCCTCACCCAGCCCCCACCCTACCCCCGAGGGTATGTTGGGCTCCTCGGGAGGGGCACGGGGGCTGGGTATACGGGGCCCCTCGGAGGGCTTGTACTCACCGCTGTCTCCTCCGGGGGCTCGTAGGTGAAGTTGTCGGGAAAGGCCTTGGCGAGCGCCATGTGTCGGGCAGACATGTAATACTGGGGTGGGGGAGAAGACAAGGGGGGTTATGGGGGGCTGGGCCAGGACCTCCCCCTGCCCCGCCCCCTTCCGCCATCCCCCCCCCCCCAGCCACTCTCCGTGTCAGCCTCCGACAGCAGCAGGTTCTCCCCAAGGGGTCGGTTCCCATGGAGGCCGGGAGGGGGGAAAGCTCCACCGCCCCAGGAGCTATTCTTCCCCCCCACCCCCCAGCCAGCTCTTCCCCCACATGGCCTGGCCCAGGGATTTCCCACTCACCCAGCCCCTCTCCTACTCACCCGGCCCAGGTACTTCCAGTCCAGCAGGTCGGAGAGGCGCTCGGTCCGGTTGCGCTGGATGATACGCTGGCGCCGGCTCTGCTGACAGAAGCTGTACAGGAAGGACGTCAGCTGGGTGCATGAATCATCCAGCGCCCGGAACCGTCGGTCCAGGATGTAGATCCCTGGGGGAGGGAGAGGGGAGGGAGTGAGAACCCAGGAGTCCTGGCTTCCAGCCCTCCCTGCTCTAACTCACCAGCCCACCGTCCCCTCCCAGAGCTGGGGCAGAACCCGGCCTCTATGTTAAATCTCCACCCATTTCTGAGCTAAGTCCGCTGGGAGAGAGAATTTAAACAGAAAAATGTGAACGATCATTGGGAACAGTCCCAAGGATGTTCTATTAGAGGCCTGAAAAGCCACAATCACGAAGGTAGGTTAAAAAACCAACTAGGCTTAAGGGGGAATTGACAGCAACTATACAAAATAAAGACAATATACAACAAGTGGAATCAAGGAGAAGGTGATAATAAAGCATTTCAATCAGAAATCAGGGAATTGTAGAAAATTGATAAGGGAAGCTGAAGGACACAAGGCGAAATCTATGACCAGCAGAGTTAAGGACAATAAGAAGGGTTGGTTTGTTTTTTAGTGTATTAGGAACAAAATAAATCCTATATCTTGACTTTAGCAAAGCTTTTGATACGGTCTCCCACAGTATTCTTGCCAGCAAGTTAAATAAGTATGGATTGGATGAATGGACTATAAAATGGATAGAAAGCTGGCTAGATCGTTGGGTTCAATGGGTAGTGATCAATGGCTCGATGTCTAGTTGGCAGCCGGTATCAAGCGGAGTGCGCCGGGGTTGGTCCTGGGGCCGGTTTTGTTCAACATCTTCATTAATGATTTGGATGATGGGATGAATTGCACCCTCAGCAAGTTCGCAGGTGACACTAAGCTGGGGGGAGAGGTAGATACGCTGGAGGGTAGGGATAGGGTCCAGAGTGACCTAGAGAAATTGGAGGATTGGGCCAAAAGAAATCTGATGAGGTTCAACAAGGACAAGTGCAGAGTCCTGCACTTAGGAAGGAAGAATCCCATGCACCGCTACAGACTGGGGACCGACTGACTAAGCAGCAGTTCTGCAGAAAAGGACCTAGGGGTTACAGTGAATGAGAAGCTGGATATGAGTCAGCAGTGTGCCCTTGTTGCCAAGAAGGCTAACGGCATATTGGGCTGCATTAGTAGGGGCATTGCCAGCAGATCGAGGGAAGAAATCATTCCCCTCTATTCGGCACTGGTGAGGCCACATCTGGAGTATTGTGTCCAGTTTTGGGGGCCCCACTACAGAAAGGATGTGGACAAATTGGAGAGTCCAGCGGAGGGCAACGAAAATGATTAGGGGGCTGGAGCACATGACTTATGAGGAGAGGCTGAGGGAACTGGGATTGTTTAGTGTGCAGAAGAGAAGAGTGAGGGGAGATTTGATAGCAGCCTTCAACTACCTGAAGGGGGACTCCAAAGAGGATGGAGCTCGGCTGTTCTCAGGGGTGGCAGATGACAGAACAAGGAGCAATGGTCTCAAGTTGCAGTGGGGGAGGTCTAGATTGAATATTAGGAAACACTATTTCCCTAGGAGGGTGGTGAAGCACTGGAATGGGTTCCCTAGGGAGGTGCTGGAATCTCCATCCTTAGAGGTTTTTAAGGCCCGGCTTGACAAAGCCCTGGCTAGGATGATTTAGTTGGTGTTGGTCCTGCTTTGAGCAGGGGGTTGGACTAGATACCTCCTGAGGTCTCTTCCAACCTAATATTCTATGAATGGAGTTGGACAGGATACTAGATATACTAGATGGACAGGATAGAATTGTGAACAACAATGCAGAAAAGCAGAAGTGTTCAGTAAATATCTGCGTTCTGTATTTGGGAAAAAGCCAGATCACGTAGTCGGATCATATGATGATGAAACACTTTCCATTCCAGCAGGATCTCTGGAGGAGGTTAAACAGCAGCAACTAAAGCTAGACGACATTTTAAAATCAGCATGTCCCAAAAACTTGCAACCAAGGGTTTTAAAAGAGCTGGCCGAGGAGCTCGCTGGACCATTGATTTTCAATAAATCTTGAAACCCTGGGGAAGTCCCAAAAGATTGGAAGAAAGCTAATCTGTGACCTGGGTAATTATAGGCCAGTCAATCAGACATCGATCTCAGGCAAGATGATGAAGTGGCTGATGTGGGACTTAATAAAGAATTGAAAGGGGACAATGTAATTAACTCCAATCAATATGGGACTATCGAAAATAGATCCCATCCAACTACCATCACATCTTTCCTGGTAAAATTAGAAATTTGAATGACACAGGTAATGGGGCTGATGTGACCTATTCAGACTTCTGTGTGGTTCTACATGACATTAAGATCAAAACACGAGAAGATGACACAGTAACATGGCCCACGTTAAATGGATTAAAAACTGGCTAGCTGATCGGTCTCGCAGGGGGATTGTAAGTGGGGGCACCGCCATTGAGCGGGCGGGTTTCTAGTGGGGTCTCGCAAGGCCCCTCACTACTGAACGTTTTTATCAGTGACCTGAGGGAAAACAGCAAATCCTCACTGATAAAGCTTGCAGACGACCCACACGCTGGGGGCGCGGGAGCCAATGCAGAGGATGGGTCAGTGATACAGGGCGACCAGCTCGCTGGGTAAGCCGGGCCCAAGCAAACGCTGCGTGTTAATACAGCTCCATCTAGGACCAGAGAACGCCGGCAGCACGTACAGGCTGGGGGGACCTCTCTCCTGGGGAGCAGCGTGGTGGGTGATCAGCGGCACCCCACGGATCCTGGGCCGTGTGAACGGGGAGCTGACGAGTCGGAGCAGAGAGGGTCTCTCGGCCTGTGGAGCTGGCCCTGGGGCGGCCGGGATCCTGCACCCAGCTGTGGTGTCCACATCTCAAGGAGGATGGTGGTAAATTGCAGAGGGGCCAGAGAAGAATGTGAGGGCCGGAAAACCTGCCTGCGAGTGAGACACACCCAGGAGCTCCAGCCGTTTAGCTGAGCAGAGAGAAGGGTTGGGTGTGTGCGTGTGGGTGGGGGGACCTGCGTGGAGAACGGATCCCAGGCGTGTCGGTCTAGCGGAGGCAGGGCTCATGCCCTCCTGGGGCCGGGCGTGGATGCTGGTGGGATTCAGCCGGGAAACGAGGCGTCCGTTTTGCCCAGGCAGGGGGATTGGCCAGGGAACAATTCCCCCGGGTTGTGGGGTAGGGGGGCCCGGGACTCACCGTAGGCCGACGGGTCGGCTATATGCTCTTCCATGAAGCAACCGAATCCGGAGAGGTTGGTCGAGATGCTGGGAATCCCCATGACAGTGCATTCAGCTGGCGGGGGGAGAGGGAGGGTTAGACTGGGGGTCGTGGGGGAGGAGGGGGCGGGAACAGCTGGATGCATATATCCCCTTCCCCCGCCCTTGTAGCCCGCTTCTGACCAACCCACGTCCGAAACCACCGAGCGTGATGGCCCATGGACACCCACCAGCTGGGTATACGGGGCCCCCTCGCCCTGCGCTGGGACGGGGCCCCTCTGGGGCGGGGGCTGGTTATACAGGGACCCCTCATCCAGAGCTCCTGGGATAGAACCCAGGAGTCCTGGCTCCGCCCCCCCCCGTCTAACCACTAGACCCCACTCCCCTCCCAGAGCCAGGGACAGAACCCAGGAATCCTGGCTCCCAGCCCCCGCCGCTCTCCTCCCTGCCGCAGGGGGGAACCCAAGCGCTGGGCGCCCCAGTTCCTTGCCTGGCGTGTAGCCCCACGGCTCGTAGTAGGAGGGGAAGACCCCTAGGTGGCAGCCTCGGACGAACTCTTCGTAGTCGACAGGCAGCAGGGGGCTGGTGGAGGACAGGAACTCGGGGTGGAAGATGACCTGGGGGTGGAGAGGGGGAGGGTTACCCCCGGCAGGGCAGCACCCCCCTTGTCCCTCCCCCGCGGGGCCGCCCCCCGGCTCACCTTGACGCGGTCGGCGCTGCTGTTAAACAGCCCGAGACGCCGGATGGTGTTGAGGACGGGGTCTGTAGAGTCGTCCAGCATGTTGTGGGTGCAGACGGGGGGGAACGAGTGACGCTAGGACGGACGGATGCCTGTCAGCCAGGGGAGGCTTTGCCGTCGCAGGACTGGACCCAGGAGTCCGGGCTCCCAGTCCCCACAGCTCGATCCCATGAGACCCCACTCCCCTCCCAGAGCCAGGATTGGACCCAGGAGTTCTGGCTCCCAGCCCCTCCCTTCCCCCAGCCCTCACCACTAGACTCCACTCCCTTCCCAGAGCTGGGGAGAGTACCCAGGCGTCCTGGCTTAAAAAAAAAACCCCATCCCGCTCTAACCACTAGATCTCACTCCCCTGCCAGAGCCGGGGATAGAACCCAGGAGTCCTGGCTCCCCCCCACCCTATCTCTGGCCTCACCCCGAGACCCCACTCCCTTCCCAGAGCTGGGGAGAGTACCCAGGCGTCCTGGCTCCCAACCCCCATCCCGCTCTAACCACTAGACCCCCCTCTCCCCGCCCCAGGAGAGAACCCAGGCGTCCGGGTACCTGGGTGGCGAATATCGCCCTCTTCATCATGGTGAAATCCTCCTTGTCCAGCATCTTGTTCATGTCGGGGAGGTTCCCACTGGGGAGACCGGGGGGCGGGGGGTTATTAGTGGGGGGGGGCAGAGACCAGGACTGGACGCCCCCCAACTCCCATTCCCTGCACCCCCCAGCTCCCTGCCCCACAAGGTGCCCCTCACAGCCCAGAGCCCCCAGCCCCATATATCCCACCTGCCTCCCCCTCGCCCCCCAGCTCCCCCCCCCGCCAGCCTTCCGCTACAGGGAATCCGAAGGGCTGGCACAGTCCCCCCTGCACCTCACTGCTGCCCCCTCAGGGGAGCCGGGGGTGGGACTTACACCAGCAGCGATTCATACAACTTCTTCCCAAACTTCTCCTTCACGGTATTGGCCGTGTCCCTGCAGAGAGAGAGAGAGAGATATTGATCCTGGGAGCCCGGATGCCTGGGTTCTCTTCCCAGCTTGGGGAGGGGAGCGGGGTCTGGTGGTTGGATCAAGAGGCTGGGAGCCAGGATTCCTGGGTTCTCTCCCCGGCGCTGGGTGGGGGATGGGGTCTGGTGGCTAGGGCAGGGGGGAGCCAGGACTCCTGGGTTCTCTCCCCGGCGCTGGGTGGGGGATGGGGTCTGGGGGC
>QXTE01000552.1:208152-221523 GCA_003942145.1 Platysternon megacephalum | reverse complement strand
TCCCCCCCCCCCCCCCCCCCCCACACACACACACAGCAGTGCCCCATAGGCCTAATGCTCTCACCCAGCCCGGCAGCCCCCTCAGGGTCGCTCTCACTGGGGTGAGCTCCTCGGCTTCCCGCCCCCTGGGGCCCCCCCTCGGAGCCTGCAGCCTCCCCCCGAGTCAGGCCGGGAGCCCCCCGCAGCGAGTGCCGCAGGATGGGGCCCGGGGTCAGACTGACCCCCCAGAGGGAGCCAGGCCCCCCAGCTCTGGGCTCAGGCGTGACTCGGCCGGGGGGGGGCGCAGGGGGGTAGTTGGGGGGGCCAGGCCCCCCAGCTCCGGGCTCAGGCGTGACTCGGCCGGGGGGGGGGCGCAGGGGGGTAGTTGGGGGGGCCAGGCCCCCCAGCTCCGGGCTCAGGCGTGACTCGGCCGGGGGGGGGAGTGCAGGGGGGTAGTTGGGGGGCCAGGTCCCCCAGCTCTGGGCTCAGGCGTGACTCGGCCGGGGGGGGGGCGCAGGGGGGTAGTTGGGGGGGCCAGGTCCCCCAGCTCTGGGCGCAGGCGTGACTCGGCCGGGGGGGGGAGCGCAGGGGGGGAGTTGGGGGGCCGGGGGCAGCGCGGAGAGTCCTGGGGTAGCGCCGAGAACAGAAATTACAGCCAAGGCCGGCTGGGTCGGGCCAGAGCCCCCCTGATCCCTTAGTGCCAGTGCCCCCAGCAGCCCCACACGGAGCAAACCCCCCCCCGGCCCCTCCCAGCCCTTTGTCCTGCAGCTGGTCGCACCCGGCCGGCTCCCTGCCCCGGGGGCACCCACGGGCGTTAGATGCTGGGTGCCAACGGGCCGGGCAGTGGACGGCGCCTTTGTCTTCTGGGCCCCGCCGGGGGCATGGGGGGGGGGGGGGGGCTGGCCCCAGCCAGCCGGCCTGGGTCACACCTGGGTCTGTGCAGCGAGCAAACAGCCTCCACCCCCACCCCACCCCCGGTGACCACGCAGCATGTGGGGAAACTGAGGCACACATCGTAGTCAGGGACATCTTCCAATGCTGCGAGCTCCCCCCAGCAGTGCCCTGCCCCCTCTCTCCGCCCCCAGGTGCGAGGAGGAGGACGTGGAGATGAACGAAGACGCCTACACGGTGCTGACGCGCATCGGGCTGGAGACCTCCCTGCGCTACGCCATGCAGCTCATCACCGCCGCCAGCCTGGTGTGCCGCAAGAGGAAGGTGAGGCTCGGACGCCTGGGTTCCAGCCTGGCTAGGGGGGAGAGAAGGGGGGCTGGGAGCCCGGACGCCTGGGTTCAATCCTGGCTCGGGGGGAGAGAAGGGGGGCTGGGAGCCCGGACGCCTGGGTTCGATCCTGGCTCGGGGGGAGAGAAGGGGGGCTGGAAGCCCGGACACCTGGGTTCGATCCTGGCTCGGGGGGAGAGAAGGGGGGCTGGGAGCCCGGACGCCTGGGTTCGATCCTGGCTCGGGGGGAGAGAAGGGGGGCTGGGAGCCCGGACGCCTGGGTTCAATCCTGGCTCAGGGGGGAAAGTGGGCTGGGAGCCCGGACGCCTGGGTTCGATCCTGGCTCGGGGGGAGAGAAGGGGGGCTGGGAGCCAGGGCTCCTGGGTGGGGTTTCTGAGGGTTCCCCCCCCCGCACTCCGTGGGGTGCACCGAGCCCCTCTGACATCCCGTCCCCCCCGGGCAGGGCACGGAGGTGCAGGTGGAGGACATCAAGCGGGTGTACTCCCTGTTCCTGGACGAGTCCCGCTCCACCCAGTACATGAAGGAGTACCAGGACGCCTTCCTCTTCAACGAGCTCAGTGAGTGCTGGGGGGCTGGGGGCGCTGGGGGGGGTATAGAGGGCAGGTGCCCCACCCCCTCTGCCGCAGCTGCCCAATGGGGGCTCCCCCCAGGTAGGGGGCTCCTGCCCAGCTCAGCGGGGGGGGGGCAGGGGGTCTTGTCCCCCACCACTCCCCTTAGCAGGGCCCTCCCCCTCCCCCTCCCCCCTTCTAACCTTCCTTATCTCTTGCAGAGGGAGACACCATGGACACATCGTNCCCCCCCCCCCCGCCCCCCCCCCCCCCCCCCCGACACCACCACCCCCCCCCGTTTGCCCATCCAGCCCTTTCCTTGGTTTCTGATTTTGTAAAATAAACATTTTGGAAAAATCTGCTGAGTGTCTGACGGGCTGGGAGCCCGGACGCCTGGGTTCCGTGCCTGGCTCTGGGAGGGGCCTCGGAGCCCGGATTCCTTGGTTCTGTGCCCAGCTCTGGGAGGGGGCTGGGGTCTAGGGGGTTGTGGGGAGGGGCTGGGAGCCCGGAGCCCCCCAGGTTCTGTGCCTGGCTCTGGGAGGGCAGTGGGGGCCAGTGGTCACAGCAAGGCCCTGCNNNNCCCCCCCCCCCCCCCCCCACACACACACACACACGGAGCCGGGGGGCGTGGCCACGGCGTTTATTGCCCCCCCCCCCGCCCCTAGGCGAAGCCCCCCCGGGCGCTGCAGAAGTCGGGCCCGATGCTGTGCACGGTGCAGTCGCTGGAGTCCATGGGGCACAGGCTACAGCGGCAGCTGAGCGCCACCGGGAAGGTGAAGGCCGGGTCCACGCCGGGCGGGCATCCGGGCAGCGCCAGCGTCTCGTAGCGCACGGCCTGGTAGCTGCAGACGTGCTGGGAGACGGGCGCCAGCGCGCTCTTGTACACCGGCTCCTGGGGAGAGAGGGGTAGGGCAGGGGGGCAGGCGACAACCTCCCCCTCCCCCGTGGGGCCTGGGCCCCCCTCCCGCCGGTGCCCGCCCGCCCTGCCCGCCCCGGCCCCGCCCTCACCTTGGTCTGGCAGTAGCCGCTGCAGATGGCCGTGGCCACGGGGACGCAGACGGGGCAGTCGTCCTTCTCGGCCGCGATGGTGGCGTTGATGGGGCGGCAGAACCGACGCCCCCGGGCGGCGCCCAGGGCCCCCCCGGCCAGCAGCAGCGCCAGAGCCAGAGCCTGCAGCCCGCGCTGGGGGAGAGGACAGAGCGGGGGGCAGAGGGGGCCGGAACGGGCCGGCTCGGGGAAGGGGTCCTGGACCCCCCCTCCCGTTCCCCCTCCCACTGGGGCAGCAGGGACCCCCGTCCCCCATGTGCCCACACACCCCCTTGGCCAGCACACGGCTCCCTGCCCCCCCCCCATCTCCAGCCCCCCACCGCTGCTCTCACCTGTGGGGGTCCCATGCTGGCGTCGGTGCCCGAGGAAATCAGCACCAGCCGTTCCCCGCTGCCCCTCTTATACCAGCAGCTCCGGCCCCCCCAGTGCCCACGTCCCCCGTCCCCCCCCCCCGCCCCGCTCCAGCTGGCAGCAGCGGGGAGCCAAGGCCACCCCCCACCCCGGCACAGGGAGGGGGCGATTTCAAGGCCAACGTCACTAGGGCGCTCGGCCCACGCGGCCGGTCTGCCAGGGGCGAACCCAGGAGTCCGAGCAGCCAGCCCCTTCGCCTGCCGCAGCCCCCGGGGACTCCTGGGTTCTCTCCCCGGGGAGGGGAGTGGGGTCTAGTAGTTAGAGCGGGGGGGGCTGGGAGCCAGGACTCCTGGGTTCTCTCCCCGGGGAGGGGAGCCAGGACTCCTGGGTTCTCTTCCTGGCTCTGGGAGGGGAGTGGGGTCTAGTAGTTAGAGCAGGGGGGGCTGGGAGCCAGGACTCCTGGGTTCTCTCCCTGGCTCTGGGAGGGGAGTGGGGTCTAGTGGTTAGAGCAGGAGGCTGGGAGCCAGGACTCCTGGGTTCTCTCCCGGCGAGGGGAAGGGGCTGGGGCGCAGGACTCCTGGGTTCTCTCCCGGCTCGGGGAGGGGAGGGGAGGGGGCAGAGCCGTTCACCCTCTCGGCTCACGTCTCCTTTGCCAAGGGCAACCCAGGCTCCCCCCGGAAGCTGGGGGCTGGCGCCAGCTGCGTTGCCAGGTGAGAAATCCCCGCATCCTGCTGGCCTCAACAGCGTTAAATCCCACCCAAGGGCACGGGGGAGGGGGGGGCTGGGAGTCAGGACACCGGGGTCCTCTTCTGAGAATCATGCCTGGTAGCCCCTCCCCGCCCCCAATACAACCCAGGTGTCCTGGCGGCTGGGGGGGGCGGAGAGGGGCAGAGAAAGGGCCAGGCCTCGGCGAGC
Source organism: Platysternon megacephalum (assembly GCA_003942145.1). Taxonomy (NCBI): domain Eukaryota; kingdom Metazoa; phylum Chordata; order Testudines; family Platysternidae; genus Platysternon; species Platysternon megacephalum. Next base: position 217,444 of record QXTE01000552.1, on the reverse strand, counting down.
CCCCTGCCCCCCAAGGAGGACAGAGCAGAGAACACAGGGGTGATGTATCGTAGCATGTTGGGGTGCACAGTATGGGGGGGCCCCTCAGACAGGCCCGGGCTTGCTGCTCCCATAACATTGGCTCTCCGTGCGGTACATCAGGGGCACTGCCAGGATCTGGGGCCCGGCTGCGGGGGGGCAGATGGTGGGGGGCCGGGCTGGGGGCCCCCGGCTGCTGGGGGTGCGGCGGGGGGGCCCATAGGACTCCTGTGCCAGGCTCAGCGCCCCCCGGTGTGGGACAGCAGGGGCCAGCGTGGGCAGGCGGGGAGGGCGGGTGGGGCTGGGGAAGAGGCCAGAGTCACGTAGGGGGCCGGGGGGCCGGAGGGGGGGCGCCACGTCCTTGCCCAGGGAGGGGTCCCTCAGGCCGTGCCCCCAGGCCTTCGGGTAACCCTCAAACTGCCAGTAGGTGAGGGCGTCTTTCCGGGCGTAGCCCTGCAGCTCCTTCCTGGGGGAGAGACAGGGGGGGTGAAACCACGAATCCTTCTGCCCCCCGACTCTGTCAGCCCTGCCCTGCCCGCACCCCCCAACCCCTCCCTCTTGCAACGGGCCCCAGGCATCCTGCCTTCCAGCCCCACTTGCTCCAACCACCAACCCCCACTCCCCTCCCAGAGCCGGGGAGAGAACCCAGGCATCCTGCCTCTCAGCCCCCCCGCTGTAACCACTAGACCCCACTCCCCTCCCAGAGCCAGGGACAGAACCCAGGCGTCCTGGCTCCCAGCCCCGCCCCCCACTCCGAAGCGGTGGGGTCTCTCACGGGGTGAAGGCGCGGATGTCCCGGCTGGTGACGGAGACGTAGGGGTCCAGACGGCTCAGAACCGCCCCGTCGCGGACGTAGAAGACGGATCCGGCCAGGGGCTCGTTCTCCGTGCTGGCCACCATGGACTGGGGGGGCCAGGGGAGATGGAAATTAGGGTTCACCCCATTCTGGGGACCCCAGCCCCTCCCCCCACCCCATCTGCTATCTCCCTGGGAACCTGACCCCTCTCCCCACCCCATCGGCCAGCGCCGCCCTCCCGGGGAACCCCAGCCCCTCCCCCCCAACCAGGGAGGCCCCCCCCAATCTCTGGGGTCCCTACCTTGGAGGCGCCGTCGCTGTGGTGGGCGGCCAGGGCGAAGGGCTGGGGGCCGGCGTGGTGGGCGGGCTCGGGGGACAGGTTGGGCCAGCCGCAGAACTGGTCCTGGGTCTCAGTGGGCCGCCCCCCCGGGGTCAGCGGGACCCGCCAGGCGCGGAGCTGCAGCTGGGGGGGCAGAGCACCGGGAGAGGGGGGGGCGGGGGGGTCAGTGCAGGGGGGAGGGAGACAGCCCCCCCCACGTTCTAAAGAGCCCCCACCCTGATCTATAACCTTCCTCCCCCTGCCCCCAACAGCCGGCGGGGGACCCTAGAGCAGATCCCAAAAGCCACCCTGGGGGGCGAGAGACAATGTGTGACCCTCAAATGCCTCCACAGCATCACCGCCCCCCCTCCCCCCCCCGGGAGCAGGCACTGAGCCATGGGACCCAGGCATCCTGGCTCCCAGCCCCCGCGCCCCGCTCTAACCACTGCACCCCACTCCCCTCCCAGAGCCAGGGATGGAACCCAGGCGTCCTGGCTCCCAGCCCCCCCTCCTCCAACCACTAGACCACACTCCCCTCCCAGAGCCGAGGAGAGAACCCAGGCGTCCTGGCTCCCAGCTCCGCCCCCCTCGTGCCTTGTCCCGGAGGTCCTTGTTGCAGTGGACTCTCCACAGCGGGGCGGGCAGGGGGTAGCCGGGCTGCCCCAGGACCCCTCCGTGGGTTTTCACGTCGTGGCAGAGTCCCGTGGTGGTGGCCAGGCGCCGGATCAGCTCTTCCCGTAGGGGCCTCTCCGCGCCGGGGGGCAGGGGCTCATGGACTGTGGACTGGAGGGGAGACAGAGTGAGCCCATAACCCCCCGCCCCACAGAGCTGGGGAGAGAACCCAGGCGTCCTGGCTGCCGCCCTCCCCTCCAACCTCCCGCCCCAAGTCAGGAGGGAACCCAGGCGTCCTGGCTGCTGCCCCCCTCCCCCGCAACCTCCCACCCCAAGTCAAGAGGGAACCCAGGCGTCCTCGCTGCCAGCCCCCTCCCTCCCAACCACTAGGCCCCACTCCCCTCCCAGAGCCAGGATAAAACCCAGGCATCCTGGCTCCTGTTTCTCCCAGCCCCAGCTCTAACCACTAGACCCCCCCTCCCCAAGCCAGGAGGGAACCCAGGGGTCCTGGCTGCCAGTCCCCTCCCCTCCAACCTCTAGGCCCCACTCCCTGCCCAGAGCCAAGATAGAACCCAGGCGTCCGAGCTCCTAGCCTCCTGCCCCCACTGTAACCACGAGACCCCACCCGCCCCCCCAGAGCCAGGATAGAACCCAGGCGTCCTGGCTCCTGTTCCCCCACCCCCACACAGCTCTAACCACCAGACCCCCACTCCCCGAGCCCGGAGGAACCCAGGCGTCCGGGCCGCCGGCTGGCACTCACGCGGGCAGCAGGGGGTGGGAAGGGCTGTGGGGGGCGGCTCTCCAGCCCCACCCCACTGCTGGTGAGGGGCCAGTCCCGGCTGTGGTGCCATCGGGCCCCCTCGACGCCCCAACCCAGGTCGGTGCCCGCGGGCGCGGGCAGGACGGTGCCAGCCATGCCAGCCTCTGCCCTGGCCCTGCCCCCGGGGTGTGTGTGTGTGTTTGTGACTCGTTACCATGGCGCTGGAACCCAGCACATGTGACCTGGCACGGGGCCCAGGGAGCAGCTGGCAGCCCGGACGCCTGGGTTCTCTCCTGGCTCTGGGAGGGGAATAGGGTAGAGTGGCGGGGGAGGGGCTTAGAGCTAGGACGCCTGGGTTCTCCCCCCTGTGACAAAGTGGGGGCTTTTCATAGTGTTGTGCATGAACACGGTGTGTGCCTCAGTTTCCCTGTGCGCTGGGTGTGTAACGGGGGGGCAGCAGAGGAGGGTCGTTGCTGCAGGGGGCCAGGTGTGACCTCGCCCAGCAGCCGGGACCCCGACGATGGCCTGGAGATGGGGGACCCAGCGACTGGTGCCCGGGAGCCCCCCCAGCTCGGGAGCAGCTGGTTCCAGCCATTGGGGGAACAAGGGGCTGAGAGGAGGGGCCCAGGTGACCTGCTGGCCGGAGGGAGGACAAAGGGGTGGTGTGGGGAGGGGATATGGGGCCCTGGCTGGAAGGGGGGGGGGGCGTGGGGGAGGGGATATGGGGCCCTGGCTGGAAGGGGAGGGCTGTGGGGAGGGGATATGGGGCCTGGCTGGAAGGGGGGGCGTGGGGGAGGGGATACGGGGCCCGGCTGTAAGGGGGGACTGGGGGGGCCAAGGAGCAGCCGGAGCTCATGGGGCCGGGACATGGGGCGGGGACAGGCCGGGCCCCTGAGAGCTGCCTGGGCTGGGGTGGGACGTACGATAACCCCCCTTTGCGCTGGCTGAGGGTCCCTGCGGGCTGGAGCCCAGGGTCCCTGCGGGCTGCTCCCTCTGGGGGGCGGCCCCGGGGGGCCAGAGCCAGGCGCTGGGGGCTCAGAGCTGCGGCCCCCCCGAGAGCGATTCTGCTGGATTAACGTAACACTGAACACAGAGCCCGGCTTCGGCCCGAGCCTGAGCCAGGAACGTGCCGCTCGGCCGGCCGAGTCTGCGCCGGTGGAGCCGGGCCGGTGCCTTTCCAAGGGGTGCGTTAGTCGGGGAAGCAAATCCCGAGACAACAACTCGGTGGTAAAGTGCGCAGAGGCCCAGGCAGGACAGCGGCTGGGCCGACGGCGCGGCCGGGTGAGTCTGTATCCGCAACAAGAACAGGATCCTTGTGGCACCTTAGAGACGAACACACGTCTTTGAGCCCACGAAAGCTGGTGCTCAAATAAATGTGTTCGTCTCTAAGGTGCCACAAGTACAGGGCCGGCTTGAGGCCGATTCCCCCGATTCCCACAGGGCCGAAAGCCGAAGTACCTGTGTTCTTGTTACGACTGTTTTCCCGAACGCAGGAATGAGATCTGGGAACCCCCACGCCTGCGTTTTCCCCTCGCTTGTTTCCTTTTCCTATGTAACAAGTGGCCTGACTGGGCCTAGGCAGGGCTGCCGAGAACGGGTTCAAGCCCCGGTGAAAAAAAAAATTTCGGGCCTCCCAGCAAGGGCAGACCGGCTAAACAGGGCCGACGAGAGGGAGGGGGAAGTCGGGCCCCGGGCCCCCTTCCGCACCGTCGGGCCCCGGTAATTTGTACCGGCGTCCCCCCCCTCTCGTCGGCCCTGCCGTGCCCCAGTGACTTTAGAAGGGTTATGTTAAAGGATGACTAGGTAATAACATGGAGATGTAGGGTGACCAGATGTCCTGATTTTATAGGGCCACTCCCAATGGTTGGGTCTTTTTCTTATATAGGCTCCTATTACCCCCCACCCCCGTCCTGATTTTTCACACTACGTCTGGTCACCCTACGTCAGGGGTCGGCAACCTTTCAGAAGTGCTGTGCCGAGTCTTCATTTATTCACTCCCATTTAAGGTTTCGCGGGCCAGTCAGACATTTGAACGTTTTTAGAAGGTCTCTTTCTATAAGTCTATAATCTAGAACTAAACTATTGTATGTAAAGTAAATGCGGTTTTTAAAATGTTTAAGAAGCTTCATTTAAAATTAAATTAAAATGCAGAGCCCCCCCGGATCGGTGGCCAGGACCCGGGCAGTGTGAGTGCCACTGAAAATCAGCTCACGTGCCGCCTTCGGCACCCGTGCCATAGGTTGCCTACCCCTGCCCAACGTAGATGTGATAGGAAAAATGTGACGTGAAATAGAGTGGGATTGCGGGTGCATGGTTGATGTTTGGATGGGTAATAAAAGGTTGAGGCGCCGGCCTGAGAATCATAATAAACGACCCCACATCTGGTCATTGGCCATTATCTTTGAAGACTCCTGGTGATCGGGGGAGGTCCCGGATGACTGGGAAAAGGCTAATGTAGTGCCCATCTTTAAAAAAGGGAAGAAGGAGGATCCGGGGAACTACAGGCCAGTCAGCCTCACCTCAGTCCCTGGAAAAATCATGGAGCAGGTCCTCGAGGAATCAATTCTGAAGCACTTAGAGGAGAGGAAAGTGATCAGGAACAGTCAGCATGGATTCACCAAAGGCAAGTCATACCTGACTAACCTGACTGCCTTCTATGAGGAGATAACTGGGTCTGTGGATGAGGGGAAAGCAGTGGACGTGTTATTCCTTGACTTTAGCAAAGCTTTTCATACGGTCTCCCACAGTATTCCTGCCGGCAAGTTAAAGAAGTATGGGCTGGATGAATGGACTCTAAGGTGGATAGAAAGCTGGCTAGATCGTCGGGCTCAACGGGTAGTGATCAACGGCTCCATGTCTAGTTGGCAGCCGGTATCAAGCGGAGCCCCCCAAGAGTCGGTCCTGGGGCCAGATTTGTTCAATATCTTCATTAATGATCTGGAAGATGGCGTAGATTGCACTCTCAGCAAATTTGCAGATGACACTAAACTGGAAGGAGTGGTAGATACGCTGGAGGGTAGGGATAGGATACAGAGGGACCTAGACAAACTAGAGGATTGGGCCAAAAGAAACCTGATGAGGTTCAACAAGGACAAGTGCAGAGTCCTGCACTTAGGACGGAAGAATCCCATTCACTGCTACAGGCTAGGGACCGAGTGGCTAGGCAGCAGTTCTGCAGAAAAGGACCTGGGGGTTACGGTGGACGAGAAGCTGGATATGAGTCGACAGTGTGCCCTTGTTGCCAAGAAGGCTAAGGGCATTTTGGGCTGTATAAGTAGGGGCATTGCCAGCAGATCGAGGGACGTGATCGTTCCCCTCTATTCGACATTGGTGAGGCCTCACCTGGAGTACTGGGTCCAGTTTTGGGCTCCACAGTACAAGAAGGATGTGGAAAAATTGGAAAGAGTCCAGCGGAGGGGAACGAAAATGATTAGGGGGCTGGAGCACATGAGTTATGAGGAGAGGCTGAGGGAACTGGGATTGTTTAGTCTGCAGAAGAGAAGAATGAGGGGGGATTTGATAGCTGCTTTCAACTACCTGAAGGGGGGTTCCAAAGAGGATGGATCTAGACTGTTCTCAGTGGGGGCAGATGACAGAACAAGGAGTAATGGTCTCAAGTTGCAGTGGGGCAGGTCTAGGTTGGATATTAGGAAAAACTTTTTCCCTAGGAGGGTGGTGAAGCACTGGAATGGGTTACCTAGGGAGGTGGTGGAATCTCCTTCCTTAGAGGTTTTTAAGGTCAGGCTTGACAAAGCCCTGGCTGGGATGATTTAGTTGGGGGTTGGTCCTGCTTTGAGCAGGGGGTTGGACTAGAACGTCCTGAGGTCCCTTCCAACCCTGACATTCTATGATTCTATGATCTGGAGGAAGAAAAACAACCGCCCTCCGGCAGGACCGTTTGGCCGAAGAATGGGCTGGGTGCTAACCCTGAGGGCACCCCCAGAATCCACCCCCAACCGCCCCGAGGCCAGCGGGGGCCGGAGAACCTAACGACAAACCGTGATTGCTGTGATCGATTATCACTTCAACCCCGAGAACAGCCTGAACAAACCCCCGAGACTTGTCCCAGGACGGATCCCTATAAAGACAGACCCTAAAGACTGAGGACTTTGGGGCTGGTTCTGCCACCAACCTCCAGGAGCATCGGACAAGGCCCCGCGCCGGCCCCGTGTCCAGGCCGCCTGGCCAGCGACTTGGCACGACCAACTCCTAGGCTGGGAACTAGAATCACGACCTGGCCGAACTGGTGTGTGTGTGTGAACGTGTGAGCGAATGGGATGTTAACCGAGCGCGGCTCCGATTCTGTCTGGAGTCACAATAAACGCGGCGTGTGGCCTTAGCCCCCTGAATAACATCCTGCGGGGTTTTATTTTCTAAGTATAACAACTGGCCCCCCGAGAAGGCGTCGCAGGGACGGGGCTCCTCCCAGGGAGCCGAGCAAACGTGGGGCCTGGGAGTCTGGGACACAGGGTCTAGCGGTGAGAGCGGGGGGGGGGCTGGGAGCCAGGACGCCTGGGTTCTCTCCCCAGCTCTGGGAGGGGAGTGGGGCCTAGTGGTTAGAGCAGGGGGGGCTGGGAGCCAGGACGCCTGGGTTCTCCCCCCAGCTCTGGGAGGGGAGTGGGGCCTAGCGGTTAGAGCAGGGGGGCTGGGAGCCAGGACTCCTGGGTTCTATTTGCAGCTCAGCCGGTGGTGGGGGATATCCGGACTCGCCCCTTGCTGTGCCCCCTCCCGCCCCAGTGCTGGCTGCCCCTCGCCCGGCTGAGGTTGCTTTGGGGGTGTCATGGGGGGGCTTGGCCGTGAACGGTCTGGGTCCCATTCGGGTGGTGCCAGGGGCTGTTTCCACACTGGCCCCGCCCAGTTGTTAACTGGTGGGACCCCCTGCTGCAGGACACCCCCCATCCAGAGTTGGGAGTGCAGGGGTGTGGGGCAGTTTGGGGGCCAATTACTCTCCCCCACCCCCAGAGAAGTGGCGGGGGGCAGTTAATGGGGCTGGGTGGGTCCATGGCTCCGATTCTGCCCCGGGGGTGGGGTCAGGTACCAGATCAGGGAGTCCTTGAATATCCCTGTCCCTGCCACAAGGTGGCGCCAAACCCCCAGGAATCCCCCCAGCCCCCCCCCCCCAAACCCGGGGCACGAGTGGGGGCCAAACCCCCCCCCCGGGGAGCAGAGAGGGGTCAGTCAGGAGGTGTACCTCCCTCAGCTGGGTGGAGGGGGCTGCGGGTCGGGAGTGAGGGGCACCGGCAGGGCTGGGGGGGCAGGGGGCGGCGGGTCGGGAGTGAGGGGCACCGGCAGGGCTGGGCGAGCAGGGGGCTGTGGGTCGGGAGTGAGGGGCACCGGCAGAGCTTGGGGGGCAGGGCTGGGCTGGCAGGGGCTGCGAGTCAGGAGTGAGGGGCACCGGCAGGGCTGGGGGGGCAGGGCTGGGCGAGCAGGGGGCTGCGGGTCGGGAGTGAGGGGCACCGGCAGGGCTCCCAGACTCCTGTGGGGTGGGTGCCCCACCTGTGAATCCCGAGGGTCGTTCTCCCCCCCCCCGGCAAACAGGCCGTGACCCCAATGAACGACGCGGAGACTCTGGGTTTGTTTCCTTTGGGTCTTTTCCAGGTACAAGGAACCGTCAAGCGGGTCGGGGGGGGGGGTGTCAGGGAATAAGTTAATTCGTGGGGTGGGGACGGAGTTGGATCAGAACCGGGGGGGGAGGGGGGAGTAATAAATATGGGAAGAAACAGCGAACGGACACAAAAGGCAGAAACCCCCTGGAGGCCCCGGTCCCCAGCCCCTGGGCTGACCCACGGCCCCCAGCCCCACCGCTGAGTCTCCGAGCCTGGCCATAGCCCCCAGGCTGACCCACGGCCCCCAGCCCCACTGCTGAGTCTCCGAGCCTGGCCCCCAGCCCCCAGGGCCGACCCACGGCCCCCAGCCCCACCGCTGAGTCTCCGAGCCTGGCCCCCAGCCCGCAGGGCTGACCCACGGCCCCCAGCCCCACCGCTGAGTCTCCAAGCCTGGCCCCCAGCCCGCAGGGCTGACCCACGGCGTCCATGTGCGTGACAGTGCCTGAGTGGCTCCAGTTCCCAAGCAGAGCCCAGCGGGGCGGGGGGCTGGGGGCTCCGTCCCTCCAGCCCCCCCCTCCCCGGCTACGTCCGCCCGGCGCGGCTCAGCAGGGTGCAGACGCAGGCCGTGTCGATGCGGATCCAGCGCCAGCCCACCAGCTTGTCGGCGTCGGCGGTCAGGGCCCGGACGAACGACTGCTTGGCCTTGCACTCGGAGAGCCAGTGGCGCCGGTCCACGCCCCGGCACCCGCCCGCCGTCCCGCCCGCCGGGCTGCACTTGGTCTCGAAGAAATACTGCTTGAGCGGCCCGGTGAGCGTCTGCACCTCGGACAGCACCGTCACCGCCTTGCCCCGGATGTCCACGGCCGAGCGCTTGTCCGTCACCCACAGGCTGACGCTGTCGCACACGGACATCTCGCCCCGGCGGGCGGCCTCCGGCCCCCCGGCCCGCCGCGCCCGCCGCGTCCCGTTAGCCGGCCCCGCCCGCACGCCCGGCTCCTCCTCCAGCAGCAGCAGCAGGGGGGGCCCGGCGGGGGCTCGGCTGGCCAGGGCCACGCGGGGGGACGACAGCTCCCAGTCGCCCGGGGAGGGGGCCGGCGCATCCCAGGGGACCCCGGCGTCCGGGCCGGCGGGGGAGGGGAGGCGGAGCGGGGCGGCGTGGAGGGCGCAAAGGAACGAGGTGACCATAGCCTGGAGCCGAATGAGCATCACCGCGGGGACCTGGGGGGAGAACGGGGGGGGGG
>QXTE01000552.1:187206-198919 GCA_003942145.1 Platysternon megacephalum | reverse complement strand
CCCCCCACCCCCTCCAGTTACCCCCATATCCCCCCTGCTCCCCACACCCCATCCAGATATCCCCCCTGCTCCCCCACCCTATCGTTACCCCCTATTCCCCCTGCTCCCCCGACCCCATCCAGTTACCCCCATATTCCCCCTGCTCCCCCCACCCCATCTATCTATCTCTCTATCCCCAGCCCCTCTCTCTCTCTCTCTCTCTCTCCAGGGCCTCACACCCTTGGGGGCAGGTGTTTGGGGGGCAGATCTCGGCTGATGCGCCCATGGGGCACCGAGGCCGGCGGGTTGGGATGGGAGGGGCCCAGCCGGATGGGGGCTCGCGCGGCCCGGATCTGCCCTGGCCACTGGTGGGGGCTCATGCCCTTCCCCCCCATCGCTCGGCCCACCTCCCTCCCTGTCCCTCTGTCTGTCCCTGCCTCTGGCCACTCCCTCCACCGCCCCCTCCCTGCCCCCCCTTAATGCCGCCCACCCCCCTGCCAAACTGGCCCCTGCATCTGCCCCATGGGGCGACCCCCAGGCCACGCTGCTGTACCTTTAAATACCCCCCTCCCTCCGGCCTCTGGCATCCCGGCTATTTCGCCAGCCTAAATTTAAACCCTGCCACCTCAGCAGGACAGACGGACGGACCCCACCCCCCAGCAAAGAGCAGGGGAGGAATCGGTCACCCTAGATGCCCTCCGCGCCCCTCCTCGCCCGGGCACCAGGCCGGGCTGCAATCGTCGCAGGAACTCCCCGGGTCCCTTCGCCGTGGCTTGGCCGATTTACCCCAGCCAGGGGCGGGGGGGGGGCAGGGGGCAGCTCCGGGGCTGCGGGGGGGGGGGGGGGGCCCCCCCCGGGGGTGGCGACCCGGGGGGGGGGGGGGGGGGGGGCGTCCCTCCCGGGTTATGCCAGCCGCGGAGATGGAAGCTGGGGGACATGGAGCGTTGCCCCATCGCGGCCGTTCCCATCCTGCAGCGGTGCAATGGGCTTACTCCTGATTTCCACCCCTACCCCAGACCGGGGCAGGCCGTGGGAGTGGGGCTGGATCCCACCCCCGGTTTCTGTTCAGGCCGTGGGGCGGGCGGGGGGCAGAGCAGTGAGACACCAGACGCTCCCATCCCTCCTTTGCAATAAATAACGGGGCAGGCGGGTTTATTGGAGATCAGGGCAGGGCAGTGTCTTCACACCGAGATACAGGCTAGTCAGGGGGTGGAGGAAGAGGGTCCAGGGGAAGGGGGGCGCGCGGGAGGAAGTCTCTTGAAAGGGGAGCAGCTTGAAGTCCGGAGGCGGCCGGGGGAGAATCCGGCCCCGTGAGATCCAGAGCCTCGCAGAGGAGAGGCACAAACTCTGGATCTGGCCCCTCTCCCCATCCCTGCCCCCAACTCTTCGGGGCCCAGCATGAGTCCCCGTGGGGTCGGGAAGTCACTGCACCGTTCTATGCCTCAGTTTCCCCATCAGTAAAGTGGGGAGGATGAGCCTTCTCCTTAGTCTGCTCAGACCGTGAGGTCTTCAGGGCAGTAGCTGCCTCTTGTTGTTGGTCTGGGCAGCGCCCGGCACAACAGGGCCCTGATCTCGGTCAGGGTCCGTGCAGCGCCCGGCGCGACAGGGCCCTGATTTCAGTCGGGGTCTGGACAGCACCTGGCGCAATGGGGCCCTGATCTCGGTTGGGGTCTGGGCAGCGCCCGGTGCAATGGGGCCCTGATTTTGGTCAGGGTCTGGCAGCGCCTGGCACCACAGCGCCCTGATCTCGGTCAGGGTCCGTGCAGCGCCCGGCGCGACAGGGCCCTGATATTGGTTGGGGTCTGGGCAGCGCCCGGCGCGACAGGGCCCTGATCTCGGTTGGGGTCTGGGCAGCGCCCGGCGCGACGGGGCCCTGATCTCGGTTGGGGTCTGGGCAGCGCCCGGCGCGACAGGGCCCTGATCTCGGTCGGGGTCTGGGCAGTGCCCGGCGCAATGGGGCCCTGATCTCGGTCGGGGTCTGGGCAGCACCTGGCGCAATGGGGCCCTGATCTTGGTTGGGGTCTGGGCAGCGCCCGGTGCAATGGGGCCCTGATTTTGGTCAGGGTCTGGCAGTGCCTGGCACCACAGCGCCCTGATCTCAGCCACGACTCTCTTCCGAGACATAATGTGCAATTAAAAATAAATAAAGCCCAAAGCTCAGGGGCCGACATGCGTAGTCCTGCAGGCACTGCGGGCGTCGGGGGGAGACCTTTCTGTGCAAAGCCCCCGCGTCTGGAGAAGACCCGGATCGGCCGGGCTGCAGGCCCCTGTGTCTGGAGCCCCTTTTAAGAAGCGGCCGTTCCTTGCAAAGTGCCTGGGAAGCGGAGACCCAGCGCCTGGGACATGCATCCTGCGGTCCAGAGTCCAGTCTCCAGGCTGGCGTCTGCTTTAACTGTCCCGAGCTGAACGGACCGAGAGCTCAGTTGCTCCTGGTGGGGCAGCAGTTCCCGGGATGTTCGGGGCTGGGCAGGGAGCGTTGGCTGGGATCCCTCCGGAGTAGCCACTCGGAGCGAGGCCCTGGGTGGGGCTGCCCTGTGTCCCTCCAGGAAGGGGGCACCATGCAAGAGACCTGTGGCTGCCCTGGGTGCGTTGCGGGTCTGGGTTGTGTGGTCCACGTTGCTTTCGGGGTGGCCCAACAGATGTGCTGCTCGCCCGGCCGACACGCCAGAGGGACGCGCAGCCCAGCCGTGACACCACGGGGGACCGCATGGCCATACAATGGTTAGAGCAGTAACTACTCACGGGCACAAGTGCACTGTCGTTCCTGCACGTTTGCACCATAATTGTGCTGTAGGCCCCACCCGCCCCTCGCACACACACCCCGACAGGCCTTTCTCCTCACAACATGTACACTCATGCCTGTTCCTGGTGCCACTGTCCTCTTCGACCCAGCATTTAAGACCATTGAAACGAAAATTAAGACAACGAATGAGGGAGGTGGCCTGTAGCCAGGAGGACAATGGGGGGGGGACGGAGATTTCTCTCTCTCCATCCCATGTCCCTCTTCTCCTACTCTACGCTGCCCTCCAGCTCGCTGGGCATTTCTGTGTGTGGCAAACACCAATGTTTAAGACTTGAGACTCCCCTGAGCTTCTCTTTCCCCGCCTCAGCTTGCCCATTAGCTTGGGACAAGCTGGAGGTATGTGATTCTGGGGGTACGGCAAGCCGGGGACATCTGGGTGGCCTCCGAACTCCTGGGGGATGCAACTGCACTCTGCGGGAGGTGTCAGCTTTGCAGGGTTTGGGGGGAAACATTTGATCGGGAGGGGTTTGGAGTGGGTTGGAAAAGGACCAGAAGGGGACTGAGTTGGGTTGGGGGATTGAGTAGAACTGAGTTGCGTTGGGTTGGGAGGGGACTGGACTGCGTTGGGTTGGGTTGGGAATGGGCTGGGTTGAGTTGGGAGGGGATTGAGTTGCGTAGGGTTGGGAAGGGACTGGACTGCATTGGGTTGGGAATGGGCTGGGTTGAGTTGGGAGGGGATCGAGTTGCGTAGGGTTGTGGGGGACTGGACTGCATTGGGTTGGGTACGTTCTGGGTGGAGTTGGGAGGGGATTGAGTTGCGTAGGGTTGCGGGGGACTGGACTGGTTGGGTTGGGTTGGGAACAGGCTGGGCTGGGTTGGGAGGGGATTGAGTTGCGTAGGGTTGGGGGGACTGGACTGCATTGGGTTGGGAACGGACTGGACTGGGTTGGGAGGGGATTGAGTTGCGTAGGGTTGAGGGGACTGGACTGCATTGTGTTTTGTTGGGAATGGGCTGGATTGAGTTGCGTAGGGTTGGGGGGGAGGGGGGTGCGGGGGTGTGGGGGGGGGGGGGGGGGGTGGGGGGGGGGGGGGGGGCGTGGGGTGGGGTGGGGTCGGGGTGGAGTGGGGGGGGGATGGAGTTGCGTAGGGTTGGGGGGACTGGACTGGATTGTGTTTTGTTGGGAATGGGCTGGGTAGAGTTGCGTAGGGTTGGGGGGGAGTGGGGTGCGGGGGGGTGGGGGGGGGGGGGGCTGGGGTGAGTTGGGAGGGGGTTGAGTTGCGTGGGGTTGGGGGGGACTGGACTGCGGTGGTTTGGGTTGGGAACGGGCTGGGTTGAGTTGGGAGGGGATTGAGTTGCATAGGGTTGGTGGGGACTGGACTGCGTTGGGTTGGGAACGGGCTGGGTTGAGTTGGGAGGGGATTGAGTTGCGTAGGGTTGGGGGACTGGAGGGTCCTGGACTGCGTTGGTTTGGGGACAAGCTGAGTGACCCACTGACTGAGTTAAGTCGAGGCTGAGCTGGGGCACCGGCGTGGAGCTCACCCTTATGGAAGCTGTGAGCCAAGTTTTCTTCTCTTTGCTTGGCCCGTTTTGTGGAAGGGCTGATGCCTTTGAGCCCAGCTTACCAGGCAAACGTCTCCAGGGGAGATCCGCCCTGCACCTGGTGGGGTCAGGAAGGAGACACGCTCGGCAGAAGCAACCGTCCCGGCCCCAGCTTTGAATCTGCCACCATGGGAGAGGCCGGGTGGGCTGGGCATGTCCCTAGTTGAGGTGTGGAGCTGATGGGAAGGATGGCTCCCGAAGTGGGACACTGGGGTGGGAGGATCCCATTGAATGGGAGACAACCCCAGTCCAGCACACGAAACATAGTCACAATGTCCCCGGGGCTCTGGCCGCCTCCCCGGCCCCTGCCCCTGGCCCTCCACCTCTCCAACGGCTGGGATTGTATTGCTCTGCAAAGCTCGCTCAGATACCTTGGCAAGACGCCTTCCCTTATTTATCCCCACGCTTGCTATTTGGGGCTCGGTGGCGTGGGGTATGTTCCAGGGCGCTCTCCAGCAGATGTAACCCGAGAACATGCTGAGGTGAGCTCAGCAAGTGCCCCGGGGCCAGCTGCTCTCAGTCAGGGAGCGGGAGACGGGACTGGGGGCGGGGGAGGCGTCGGTACCGGGCCGGCTGCAGCCAGAGCTTTCTGGCCAGGCGAGGGGGGCAGTATCCGTGCCAGGAGACACCCCCCACTCTGGTTAGAGACAGAGTGGCCAAAACCACGACCCAATCTCGTCTCCCACCGCCCAAGAGAGGCGCCGAGGAGGGGTGGGGGCGGCAGGTTGGAAGTTGGGTGGGGAGAGGCGCCAGCAGGTTCACACCTCGGTCACCAGGCCCCGGTTGGGTTGCTGGGGCTCCAGCAGGACCGGCTGGCTGCTGGCCGAGGCCACCATCCCGTCCAGGAGCCGGCAGCTGGGCAGCGCCAGGGCCCCATCTCCACAGTATGTCTCCTCCTTGCCGCAGGCCTTCTCCCGGCGGGCGGGCGGCAACGGGGAGGGCAGGCGGCCAGGGCAGCCGGCCACGTGGGTGTACTGGCCCTGCTCCTCGCCTTCCGTCTCCCGGTGGTAGAAGTAGGAGAAGTTGGAGACGATGACGGGCACCGGGAGGGAGATGGTGAGGACCCCGGCGATGGCGCACAACGAGCCCACGATCTTCCCGCCCACCGTCACGGGGGACATGTCCCCATAGCCCACCGTGGTCATGGTGACCACGGCCCACCAGAAGGCCTCGGGGATGCTGGTGAAGTTGGTCTCGGCGTGGTCGGCCTCGGCGAAGTAGACGGCGCTGGAGAAGAGGATGACGCCGATGAAGAGGAAGAAGATGAGCAAGCCCAGCTCCCGCATGCTGGCCTTCAGCGTCTGGCCCAGGATCTGCAGCCCCGTGGAGTGGCGCGAGAGCTTGAAGATGCGGAAGACCCTGACCAGCCGGATGACGCGGAGGATGGCCAGCGACATGGCCGGCTGGCCCACCCCCCGCTGCCGGGCGAACTCGGTGCCCAGCGCCACGAAGTAGGGGATGATCGCCACGAAGTCGATCATGTTCATGATGTCCTTGAAGAAGGCCGGCTTGCTGGGGCTGGCCAGGAACCGCACCGCCAGCTCGAAGGAGAACCAGCAGATGCAGATGGTCTCTACGATGAAGAAGGGGTCGTCCAGCTGGCTCTTGGGGGTGTGCATGTGGCTGCTGTTAGCCCGGTGATGGGGGACCTGGCGGGGAGACGTGATGGAGGAAGGGGTCAGGGGGAAACCCAGCTGGGGAGGCAGCCTGGCCCGCGGCACTGCAGCAGGGGGCTGGGTGGGTGGTGCAGCGGGGAGGGGGTGGCATGCAGCCCAGGTCATCCCCGCCTCCCCGCAGGGAATCCCCCGCCCCCCCAGCAGCGTCAGCAAATTGACAGCAGTTATCGGCCAGCAGCCTGGGAGTGAGGTGTGGGGAGGTCACCCAGCCCGGGGGGTGGGAGGGGGCGGAGGGGGCTGGGTGGCTGGCACCGCACAGGGCCGATAATCTGCAGGCTGCTCCTAGGCAGGACCCACACAGCCAGGCCAGTCAGCACCATCCCTGACCCAGCCTGCCAGGAACCAGGCCCCCCACAAGCAGGCAGGACTCCTGGGCTCTCTCCCAGCTCTGGGAGAGGGGGTGGGGTGCAGGGGATGCTGGAATTTTAGGGGTCCCCCTTTCCTCCCACCCACCGGCAGCGAGATGTCCCTCTTGTCCCAGAACTCAAACAGGATCTCCAGGCAGAGGGGATGCTGGGGTGGGGTGGAGGGAACGCGGGGCCGGGCAGGGGGCGCACAGCAGGGCGGTGGAGCCGCAGGGCCGGGCGGGGGGCGCACAGCGGGGCGGGGGGGCGGGGGGGGGGGGGAGGGGGGGGGCGGGGGGGGGGCGGCGGGGGGGGGGGGGGGCGCACGGGAGGGGGGGGGGGCCGGGGGGGGGGGGGGGGGCACACAGCAGGGGGGGGGGGCCGCGGGGCCGGGCAGGGGGCGTACAGCAGGGCGGTGGAGCCGCGGGGCGGGGCGGGGGGCGCCCGGGGGGGGGGGGGGGCCGCGGGGCGGGGCGGGGGGCGCCCGGGGGGGGGGGGGGGCCGCGGGGGGGGGGGGGGGCGCACAGCGGGGGGGGGGAGCCGCGGGGCGGGGGGGGGGGCGGGGGGGGAAGGGCGGGCCGGGGGGGGGGCGGGGGGGGGGGGGGGCGCACGGGAGGGGGGGGGGGCCGGGGGGGGGGGAGGGGGGCCCACAGGGGGGCGGGGGAGCCGCAGGGCCGGGGCGGGGCGGACAGGAGGGCGGGGGGGGCGCCGGGGGCGGAAAGGGGGCACAGCGGGGGGGGGGGGCGGCGGGGCGGGGCGGGGGGGGCACGGCGGGGGGGTGGGGCCGCGGGGAGGGCAGGGGGCGCACAGCAGGGCGGTGGAGCCGCGGGGAGGGCACGGGGCGCACAGAAGGGCGGTGGAGCCGCGGGGAGGGCACGGGGCGCACAGCAGGGCGGTGGAGCCGCGGGGAGGGCAGGGGACGCACAACAGGGCGGTGGAGCCGCAGGGCCGGGCAGGGGGCGCACAGCAGGGCGGTGGAGCCGCAGGTCCGGGCAGGGGGCACACAGCAGGGTGGTGGAGCCGCAGGGCCGGGCAGGGGGCACACAGCAGGGCGGTGGAGCCGCGGGGAGGGCAGGGGGCACACAGCAGGGCGGTGGAGCCGCAGGGCTGGGCAGAGGGCGCACAGCAGGGCGGTGGAGCCGCAGGGCTGGGCAGGGGGCGCACAGCAGGGCGGTGGAGCCGCGGGGAGGGGAGGGGGGACACAGCAGGGGGGGGGAGCCGCGGGGAGGGCAGGGGGCACACCGCAGGGCGGTGGAGCCGGGGGGAGGGCAGGGGTCGCACAGCAGGGCGGTGGAGCCGGGGGGAGTGCAGGGGGCGCAGAGCAGGGCGGTGGAGCCGCGGGGGGGGCAGAGGGCACACAGCAGGGCGGTGGAGCCACAGGGCCGGGCCCGCGGCCCCCCTCGCTCACCGGCAGCGACATGTCCCGCTCGTCCCGGAACTCGGGCAGCGTCTCGAGGCAGAAGATGACGATGGAGATGAGGATGACCAGCACGGAGATGATGGCGATGATGCGGGCGGCCTGTGAGCTCTCCGGGTACTCGAAGAGCAGCCAGACCTGCTTGAGGAACTCGGGCCCGGGCAGCGGGCGCTGCTCCTCCTTGACGAAACCCTCGTCCTCCCGGAACTTGCTGAGCGCCTCCTCGCCCAGCTGGTAGAACGTCAGCTCCTCCAGGAAGATGTCGAGGGGGACGTTCGCGGGGCGCCGCAGCCGCCCGCCCGACTGGTAGTAGTAGAGGATGGAGTCGAAGCAGGGCCGGCTGCGGTCGAAGAAGAACTCGCCCCGCAGCGGGTCGTAGTAGCGGAGCCGGCGCCGGGGGTCGCCCAGCAGGGTGTTGGGGAACCGGAGCAGGGTCCTGGCCTGGGTCTCGAACCGCAGCCCCGCCACGTTGATCACCACCCGCTCGCAGCAGTCCTGGCGCAGGCACGGGACGTAGGGGCCGGGCGCCTCGGCGGGTCCCCCCGCTGGCAGCGCCGGCTTCTCCATGGCGGGGGAGGTCAGGGCCCGGCGACGGTGGCCATGGGCCGGGACGGGGGGGGGTTCCCCACGGCGGGTGCCCCTGCTTCGCTCTCCACTGATTCGTTCCCTCCCTCACACCGTGTTCCCACCTCCCTTGGCCCTGATTCGCTTCCCCTTTCCTGCGCTCAGCCCGTACCCCCTCCTGCTCCGGCCCCGATTCGCTCCCCCCTTCCCACGCTCAGCCCGTACCCCCTCCTGCTCCGGCCCCGATTCCTTCCCACATTCACACCATATCTTGCCCCCACATACACTCTCTTCTATTCTCACCCTTTCTTTTCTGCTCTGACAATTCCCTGCGCCCCTCTTCTGTGCCCCCCCCGGCCCCCCCTGCCTTCTGAGCCCCGGATCTGTCTGTCCGTCCGTCCCTGAGGCCAAGGGCCGGGATCTCTGGCTGTAAACACGTTCCCAGCCCGGGGAGGTGTCATGTTCTCAGGACAGCTCTGTCTTCCAGTGCCCCTGTGCCAAACCCCAGTGCCCGCCCCTACCCTGCTGCCCCTTCGGCTCCGAGGGCACTAAAAATAACAGGGGGGCAGACAGTTCCCAGAGATGATATGGAGGCGGGGGGTGGGAGCCAGGACTCCTGGGTTCTATTCCCAGCTCTGAGAGGGGAGGGGAGTCTAGTGGTTAGAGCGGGGGGCTGGGAGCCAGGACTCCTGGGTTCTATCCCTGGGGTCTAGTGGTTAGAGCAGAGCGGAGTGGGGCTGGGAGCCAGGTCTCCTGGGTTCTATCCCTGGCTCTGGGAGGGGAGAGGGGTCTAGTGGTTAGAGAAGTGGGGGCTGGGAACCAGGACTCCTGGGTTCTATCCCTGGCTCTGGGAGGGGAGTGGGCGCTAGTGATTAGAGCAGGGGGGGCTGGGAGCCAGGACTCCTGGGTTCTCTCCCTGGCTCTGGGAGGGGAGTGGGGTCTAGTGGTTAGAGCAGCGGAGGGGGCTGGGAGCCAGGACTCCTGGGTTCTATTCCCACCATCTGTAAAATGCAGAGAATAATTAACAAGCATAAAACTGAGATGCGAACGCCCAAGGGGATGAGTGCTTCCCTTTGGGGCGTCTCCCTCTGGGTCTCCTGTTCCTGGATTCTAATGGAAGCTTGTTAACTGAGATGGGGTTAATTAATCTAGTGTCAGGAGGAGAGAGGTAATCACACCCAAGTAACAAAGCGTTAGGGATCAAGAGATAACTGTGTAATAAGAAAATAATCTGTTAATAGGTATGACGTAAGTGCCCAGGAATGGCTGGTGTTAACCTGCCTGGAGAGAGTGGGGGTGTGATAAACAGAGTTAATTAATTGATTAATTAGTGGGGTGTCTTCTGCCCTTACCTGAATTATAGGGACTGTGCCAGCTTCCCTGGGTGTATGCAACACACCAGGCTCTAACTGTTAGACCCCACTCCCCTCCCAGAGCTGGGGAGAGAACCCAGGAGTCCTGGCTCCGAGCCCCCCTGCTCCAACCACTAGACGCCCCTCCCCTCCTGAGGAGAGAACCCAGGAGTCCTGCTCTAACACGCCCGACATCCCTCACCACCCCACACTCCCATCCCTGGTCCTTCTCCTAGTCCTGTTGGGTTTCTGTCCAGGGGTGTCTGTGCCCCTCACACAGCCTAACAGCGCCATCTGCTGCTCCTCTGTGGGCATCTCTGCTCCAGAGCCATCTGCGGTGCCAGGCCGGGGGCACACGTGCCCCTGCCCTAGGGGCGGAGGAGGCTGTATCCCAAGCCCAGCTGGGGTCAGGGTCGTTACCCCAGCTGATATGGTGCGGGTCAGGGGCCATATCCCTGGTTGCTATGGAGCACGTCTGGATCATCAGCATGGCTCCAGGCCCACCACTGCGGGTGAGTATTATGGTCTGCCTTCCCCATGTTCAGGCTGCTATGGCACAGCTCAGAGGTCATGGCCTGGTTGCTATGGCGCAGGTTGGGGGTCATGGGCCCAGTTGCTATGGCACAGGTCGGGGGTTATGGGCCCAGTTGCTATGGCACAGGTCGGGGGTCATGGGCCCAGTTGCTATGGGGCAAGTCGAGGTCATGGGCCCGGTTGCTATGGCGCAGGTCGGGGGTTATGGACCCAGTTGCTATGGCGAAGGTCGGGGGTCATGGGCCCCGTTGCTATGGGGCAAGTCGAGGTCATGGGCCCAGTTGCTATGGCGCAGGTCAGGGTTATGGGCCCAGTTGCTATGGCGCAGGTCGG
Organism: Platysternon megacephalum; assembly: GCA_003942145.1. Classification (NCBI taxonomy): domain Eukaryota; kingdom Metazoa; phylum Chordata; order Testudines; family Platysternidae; genus Platysternon; species Platysternon megacephalum. The sequence continues at coordinate 188,377 of QXTE01000552.1, read as the reverse complement.
GGGTCATGGGCCCAGTTGCTATGGGGCAAGTCAAGGTCATGGGCCCGGTTGCTATGGCACAGGTTGGGGGTCATGGGCCCGGTTGCTATGGTGCAGCTCAGGGGCCATATCCCTGGTTGCTATGGCACAGGTCAGAGGTCATGGCCTGGTTGCTATGTAGCAGGTCAGGGGTCATGGGCCCAGTTGCTATGGCGTAGGTCGGGGGTCATGGGCCCAGTTGCTATGGCACAGGTTGGGGGTCATGGGCCCAGTTGCTATGGCACAGCTCAGGGACCATATCCCTGGTTGCTATGGCACAGGTCAGGGGTCATGGGCCCGGTTGCTATGGCGTAGGTCGGGGGTCATTGGCCCAGTTGCTATGGCACAGCTCAGGAACCATATCCCTGGTTGCTATGGCGCAGGTCAGGGGTCATGGGCCCGGTTGCTATGGCGTAGGTCGGGGGTCATTGGCCCAGTTGCTATGGCGCAGCTCAGGGACCATATCCCTGGTTGCTATGGCACAGGTCAGAGGTCAGGGCCCGGTTGCTATGGAGCAGGTCAGGGGTCATGGGCCCGGTTGCTATGGCGCAGGTCGGGGGGCACTGGCCCAGTTGCTATGGCGCAGCCCAGGGACCATATCCCTGGTTGCTATGGCGCAGGTCAGGGGTCATGGGCCCGGTTGCTATGGGGCAACCTATGCTGAGGGTGAGTATTATGATCTGCCTTCCCCATTTTCAGACTGCTATGGCGCAGGTCAGGGGTCATGGCCCGGTTGCCATAGCGCAGGTCGGGGGTCACCACCATGGCGCCAGGAGCGCCCCCGGCGGCGAGTATTATGGTCTGCCCCTGCCTCGCGCTCGGGCACTACTTTTCCTGCCGGCGGCGGAGGGATCATGCCTCCGAGGAGGGAGGCTGCGCGGCTGCGCAGCCTCGCGCCTCCTTCCCCCTCCCCCGAACGAGTCCCGGAGGCGCAGGGATCCGGACGCGGTGACGGGGCTGCGCATGCGCAGAGCGGGCAGGGAGCAGGCCCCGACCAGGCGGCAGCGGGAGGAGCCGAGCGCGGCACGGCCGGTGAGAGAAGGGCGGGGGAGGGGGTCACGCGGCGCCCCCGGGGGGGGTGTCACGTGGGGATGGGGGGTCCCGGGGCGCATTGGGGGGAGCCGGGCAGTGAGGGGAGCGGGGCACGGGGGGG
>QXTE01000552.1:173499-186041 GCA_003942145.1 Platysternon megacephalum | reverse complement strand
GAGTGGGGTGGGGGGATGTGTGGGGAGGGGGATTGGAGTGGGGGGGGATGTGTGGGGGGGAGTGGGGCAGTGGGGGGGGGATGTGGGGGGAGGGGGAGTGGGGCAGTGGGGGGGGATGTGTGTGGGGAGGGGGACTCCTGTGTGGCGTGCAGGGCCCAGAAGTAACAGGAGGGGGTGGACCAGGGGGGTCACCCCAGGAGCGTGATGGGGGGGGGGGCAGAAGAAGAACATGGGTTGCCCAGGAACTGGCTGCTGCCATGGAGGAGATGAGGTGGAGTTTGGGGCGGGCGGGGGTGCTGCTGGGAAGCCGAACCCCATGAAAGGAGGCGGGAGGGGCTTAGCTGGCCCCTAAGTTGGCCGAGTTTGGGGGGGGGGCATGACCCCACACACTTGGGGGAGGGGGGGCGAGGATGCACTTGTTGTGGGATCTAACGATCTGGCATCTCCTCCCCCCAGCAGATTTCCCAAGATGACGCAGTTCCTGCCCCCCAACCTGCTGGCGCTCTTCGCCCCCCGAGACCCCATCCCTTACCTGCCCCCTCTGGAGAAGCTGCCTCATGAGAAACACCACAACCAGCCCTACTGCGGCATCGCGCCGTACATCCGGGAGTTCGAGGTGAGCTCGGCCTCCCCAGCAGGGCGGCGCTGGCTGGAGGGGGGGAGAGCTGGTTGCCTCATCACCTCTTTTCTCTGCTCCAAAGCCGCCAGGCTTCCCCCCCACCCCTTTCCGCCCATCTCTGTGTCACCCACCCGCTTGATGCCCTGCTAACGCGCTTCTCTCCCCCGCCCAGGACCCACGCGATGCCCCTCCGCCCACCCGCGCCGAGACCCGTGAGGAGCGCATGGAGCGGAAGGTACGGCTCTCTGCAAGCATGGGGGTCAGCCCATCCTTCTAGAGACATGGGCAACCGGGGTGGGGGGTTTGTTTGCGTGCGCCCCCCCCCCCCCCCCCCCCCCCCCAGATAGCTAGCTCTGGACTGTGTGGGGAAGGGGCGAGCCGGGGAGGTGCTCTGCTGCCAGATTCCCTTCTGTTCTCCCTTGAATATCCCTTCTCCCATATAGTCCGGTGATTGAATCATGGGGCTGGGAGCCAGGACTCTTGGGTTCTCTCCCCGGCTCTGGGAGGGGAGCAGGGGAGGAGCTGGCAGCCAGGACTCCTGGGTTCTCTCGCTGGTAATTCTGTCACTAACTCCCTGTGTGAACTTTGGGGGGAGTGCCTGGGCGTCCCCGTCCGTGAATTGGGGGTAACAGCCCTGCAGAAGGCGGTGAGGACGAAGCAGTGAGTGCAGCGGCACTTTGAGAGCCTCGGGGGTGCTAGTGACTGAGAGCCCCCCTCGAATCCTGTCCTGGGGTCCCTCTCTGGAGAGTCACTGCCAGGAGTCCAGAGCCCGTCACCCCTTCCCTTTCCTTCCCGCAGAGACGAGAGAAGATTGAGCGGAGGCAGCAGGAGGTGGAGAACGAGCTGAAGATGTGTGAGTGTCGGGGGGGGGCAGGGGCATCACCATGGGGGGCGGGGGGGTTGATCTAGCTCCCACCTGCTGGGAACGCCCCTCACGGGTGCCTCAGTGTCTGGGAGGGTGAACGTGGGCTGGGGGGCATCAGCCGTTGCTGTTTCCGTGTGCCTAGCCCTGTTCTCTCCCCATCCAGGGGACCCGCACAACGACCCCAACGCCCAGGGAGACGCCTTCAAAACCCTCTTCGTGGCTAGAGTGGTAAGTTCCCTCCCGCTTCCTGGGAGCTCCTTCCCGGGGCACCCGCCCCTACCCCCCACCTGGCCGCCAGCAGCAGCTGTCTCACCAGCCTGTCCTCTGCCCCGCAGAACTACGACACAACAGAATCCAAGCTCAGAAGAGAGTTCGAGGTCTATGGCCCCATCAAACGGGTAAGAGGCTGCCCCGGGGGACAAAGAAGGCCACGCTGTTCCCAGGGCGGCTGATTCACCCTGGGGAAGGGGTGGGGTCTCCATCCCCTGCGAGCTCCCAACCCAGAGGCATGCTGGGGTAGGGGTCGGGCTTGCTGGGGGAGGGGGTCCCTTCTGACCTGGGAGTCTGCAAATCCCCACGTTTGTTCCCTTCCTTCCTGGGCCGTGCCGGCGTAGCCTCAGCGGGCTCCTAACCACTGGCAGCTCTGCGCTGAGACAGTCACCATAATGAACTCTCATGCTTAGGGGCTTCAACCAGGCGCCTGCAGGGGTCAGGAGGGGATTCCCCCCCTCTCCCCCCGGCACAACTGGCCAGATGTGGGCCGGGTTTTCCCTTCCTGTGAAGGATCAACTACACCTGGAGATGGGACACCGGCCGGGGTGAACCGCTGCTCTGAGGTGGTCCCCAGGCCCCTTGCTGCCTGGCTGGTGGGGCTTGTTCATATGCTCAGGGTCTAACTGACCCCAGGTTTTGGGTTGGGAAGTTTCCCCCCAGGTTTGCTTGGCAGGGCCCTTGGGGGGTTTCACACGGGTGAAAGGTGTTCCTGGCTCTCCCTATCCTGGTGGTGCCCTGTTGGGACCAGGCTACCCCCTGGCCAGGAAGGCTCTGATGAGGCTGCCATCTTGGTGTGTCAGACCCCAATCGGTGCATGAGCGCCCCCTGCTGGGCTGCAGCAAGTTAACCAGCACAACGAAAGCTGCTGTGGGGCAGCGGCTTGTGTCAGACTGAAGCCGGGGCTAAGCAGCGCGTGTGTGTGTCTGAGGGGCTGCGTCTGGGTCATTAACCTGCTGCCCCCCCCTCCAGATCTACATGGTGTACAGCAAGCGTTCCGGAAAGCCGCGCGGCTACGCCTTCATCGAGTATGAACACGAGCGAGACATGCACTGTAAGTACCGCCCCTGCCCGGGCCTCTTTGCCTCTCCCTAAAGCGCATGTTTTCCATCTCAGTGCCGGCCCGCTCCCGGAGGTAAGTAACGGAGCGCAGGGCCAGGTTCCATTACTCTGCTCCCTCCCCCCCCACGGAGCTCGACATGAACGACGGAGGCGGGGCTGGGGGCTGGCCATCAGAGGGTTAACGCTGAGATGACCCCTGCAGGCGGGGTGCCCCTCCCTCCCATAACTGCAGATTAATGTAATCAGGGTGCTGCTGGTCGTGGCGTGTGAGTGAGAGGGTGCGTGTGCTCCGACGGGCTCAGCGCTGTGTGTACCCTCCCCCCCCCCCCCCCCCCCCCCCGAACCACTGAGCTTCACGAGCTGCCCCCACCCCAGGGCTGAGCCCAGAAGCGGCAAAGCTGGGGGAGCGGCTCGGCTCGAGCGTGTGTGGGGGGGGCAGGTGCGTCTTGGCTCTAGTGACTGTTGTGAACGATGCCGTCGGGAGGAGGGGTGTATTAATTCTGTGTTCTTATTGTCACTGCAGCCACCTTTCTGATGGCTATTGCCACTGCTGGCTTGCAGCTGATGCTAATGCTCCCCCCATACAACACCTCAGTGTATGGTTGGTATAAGGGTTTGTATGTTGGTAAGATTTCACAGCACCCCCACACCTATACACGAGCCAGGCCACAGCAGCGGTAGGCACCTAGTGTGGTCAGAGCAGCTCCCGGTGGGGGTGGGGACCGGAGAAGCTTGCTCTCTCGTCCGGCTTCCGCTCTCTTGCCGGGCGGAGACCGGACGGGGGGGCGCAGGCTCCGAATTCCCGCTGGAGGTAGCGAGGGGAGGGCAGGCCGGACGTCACCCTGTGTAGGATGCTTCCCCGCAGCGGATGAAGCAGGACTCGAATATGTCCCAGGGCTGGGTTTCGGTCCCGCCCGCGCGTCAGTGCCGGCACTGCTGAGGGGGAGCTCGCAGCGCTGGCTGCATCTGCCCGACTCTTAATCCCCCCCAACGAAACGGCAACCCAGGCAACTTCCTGATCCCCTCCTAGTCCGTCCACTGTAGCTCTGCCTTTCCAGCCAGGGGCACTCTCTGCTCGAGCTACCCCATCTCCCTTCGGGCATCTCGCTGCCCAGGCCGGGGTGGGCCGTGCCGGGCTCTGAGCTTTCAGTCGCGTCCGAGCAGGGCGGGGAATATTCGAGTCCTGCCTTTAGCCTTTCCCACCAGGCTGGCGAGGTGAGGTAGAATAGCCCCTCTGGCTGCCCCCGGTGCAGCCAGCCACTCCGTGGCCCACGCCTGGGGCTCGGTTGGGGCGTCAGTCTCGGCCGAGCCTTGCACCGGTGCCCCACGGCTCGTCGAGACAGGTCCCCCACCCCGCGGGCGGGAAGGGATTGACACGCAGGCAGCCGGCCCACAGCGACACTAGCCCAGGGCAGCGTTAGTTACATCACACTCCCGGTTTCTCAACCGCGCCCGCCCCGTAGAACCGCCCGTGGGCGCTGAGCCGGGCTGGGCTCGGAGAACCCGCCTGCCCCATGCAGGGATGGGGTCCGGGTGCTGGCTGCTGAGCTCTCTGGCAGAGCCACCCTGCCACGCAGGCCACCGGCCTCGAGAGGCGTCGCCGAGCGCCCTAAACCCAGCCCGGCTCCAGTCCCTCTTGAGCCCTCCGCATCAGTCCGTGTACGGGGACGGGTCTGCCCACGCTTGTGTAGGACCTACAATATCTCCTTGCGTGAGCCCTGAAGTCCTGTCCCCAGCAGCCACACTGCCGACCTCTGGACCCGGGGGAGGGCGCAGGGCTAGGCTGAACTTCGGTCCCGGTTGGCCAGCGACCGGAAGGCCGGGGATCTGTGATGGGTGGTGTCAAGGGAACAGAGCCCTGCTGATCTCAGGGATCGAGCGTCCCTTTGAGCCCTGGCCCAGGGCGATGGGGGTGGAGCAGTCCGCTCCGGGGCTCTTCCTGATGGGGGTCAGCAGTTAGGGGGAGAGGTTCTGTGTAGGGTGGTTTGGTAGAAAGGTGACAATAAGGTTGGTCTCAGGTAAGCCACGGCCTCTCCTGGCTGGGACCAGCACCACGGACAGACACGGCCCTGGGACGGAACCGGGACCCCGGCCCGCTCAAGAGCAGCATCTAGGCCCCGTTCTAGCCAGGGCAGCGCAGGATCTCCCTCTCCCCGGGGGGGTGTTCTGTTGGCATGGGGGGCTCTCGGGGGGCCAGGTTTCCCCACAAGTGCCTTGGACGGAGGTGGTCTGGGGGGCCCGTCCTGTGGCTAGGGTGCTCTGCCCTTCCCCCTCGGGGTTCTGGCTGAGTGGACAGCTGTGTCCCCTCATGACCAGCCAGCTGGCAACGAGGGGGGCAGGGGAGGAATCCTGCCCCGGCCCCCCAGCCCGGCGGCAGCTCCAGCTGAGCCATTGTGGGGCTGGTAAGTGTTCCCTCAATGCCATAGTGCCCCAGCTCCTGCGGGGGGCAGGAGGGCGGGCGGGGCCAGGGGGACCGTACCTCCCGTGGGGGGTGCACCTACGCCGCTGCCAAGACAGGTAAGGCAGCGAGGTGTCGCTTGGCAGCCACGCCACCCCCCCCCAAATGCCAGTGCCCCGGCCGGGGGCACGGGGGCGGAGCCCGGCCTCTCGCGCCCACGCTAGCAGCCTGATGCGTTGAGTTGAGGCGCTAAGTTGAAATGTTTTGTAAGTAGTTTCTCCAGGTAAACGCTTTTATTTCCTTCTCGTGAGCGGTGCCCGTCTAGCGCCCCCTCCTCCCCCCCCTGTTGCCTCGGTGCCATCTGTAGCCGCCACGTAGGGATCTGTACTCTGTTCCTCTGGTGACGACAGGCGGGGGGGCGGCAGGGGCGTGACTGGCGGGGGGGCGGCGGGGGGAGTGCCAGCCGGGTACCAGACTATAAAACCTTTGCGCGTTCCACCCCTGGTTGTACACAGTGTCCTCTCCCTCCTTCCTGTAGGTGTAATACCTCCTGCTTTGGGGGGGATGCATGGCGGATTCGGGGTTAGCTGGCTGGCTGGGGTGGGGGGGTGGGCAGCAGCAGTGGGTGGTTTACCCCCCACGGGGCTGCCCGGGTCCCACGCAGCGAGCGTGGCATCGGGGAGGAGGCAGGGGGCAAACGCAGGTATTTGACTTGTCGGTAACGTTCCTTTCCTTACAGCTTTGGGGGGCTGGCTGGGGGGCGAGGGGCTGCTCCATTCAACCCAGCAGCCGTGGCTTGCGGATCTCCGGCCTCGACGGGGTCGGGGTGTCCTGTGCTCTGGCATGGACCCAGCTGCTGAAGTCTAGGCAGCACGGGGGGGCGGGAACCTTGGGGCAAGCTACCCCACGGCAGGGCGGGGCAGCCCCTCGGCCGGCTCTGGGGAGCCACGGGGCAGGTGGGGGGAGCTGTGTGTGTCTGGTGGGGGGCGGGCGGGCTTGTGTGTGAGCGCCGTGCCTAACAGAAGCGCCCTCCCCCCCGCACTTGTGGACCCCCCAATCTGTTACAGCGGCATACAAGCACGCAGACGGCAAGAAAATTGACGGCAGGAGGGTGCTGGTGGACGTGGAGAGAGGCCGGACAGTCAAGGGTTGGCGTCCTCGCAGGCTGGGTGAGTAAGGACCGCCCCACGCCCTGCACCTCACTTCCTGCACCTGCCCCGCCAGAACGCAGAGGGGGGAGAGCGACCCCACATCAGGCCTGCGGCGCCGTGGCATAACCTGGAGGGAATCGGCACCCCCCTCGGCTCCCCACCCAGCCTGTGACGGGTTCCCCAGGGTGCAGCCTGGAACTGGGGTACCGCTGAGTGCTCTGTCTAACCAGCCCGGGCTCCCTCTGACAAGCTGCAAACCCCTCCAGGTCCTGCACTCACACAGCCACCCGCAGGTGGGGACACACCAGCCAGTTCCCCCCAGCTCCCCAGCCTAGGACCCCAGAGCTGTATGGTCCTGCCCTGGTCAGAAGTCTGACCAGTGTAAGTCTGTTACCCAGTTCACCCGTCCCCCAGTGTGGCTAGGACGTGCACCAGCTTTTACACACTGAGCGGATTCCCCTTTGCGCTTGGAGCAAAGCACCCCGTTCTAGATAAAATACAAAACCCATTTATTAACTGCAGAAAGAGATTTTAAGTGATTATAAGTAAGGCTGCAAGTCTGTCACGGATTCCGGGACCTCTGTGGCTTCTGCAGCGGCCGGTGTGGCCCCAGACAGCTGGTCCTGGGAGCAGCAGCGGTGCCCCGGGCCACCCCCCTCCCACCGCAATCTGAGTTCCATAAACTAGACAGGATTTGAATCGAGCATCATCTCACCCCGATGGTAGGTTTCCTTAATACACCAGCTCCCACATCCACCCCACACCCCAACAACTCTCCTGTGGGCCTGGGGCTATTAGATTTTGTGGGACCCCTGGGGGTTTGGAGTGGGCTCAGGGTTGGGGTGCTGGGTGCAGGCTCTGGCTGGGAGGCAGCAGGGCTAAGGCAGGATCCCTGGCTCTGCGCTGCTCTGCTCCCCGAGATGGCCGGCCCCTAGGCAGAGAGGCCCCGCTGCTGTGCACAGGCACCGCCCCTGCAGCTCCCATTGGCCGCGGCACCTGGCCAATGGGAGCTGCGGAGCTGGCGGCGGAGGCGGGGGCAGCACGCAGATTCCCTGAACGTCCCTTGCCTAGGGGCACATCGGCGAGCTGGCGCTCGCAGCTCCAGGCCCAGGGGGGGCGCCGAGGCTCGGGGACTTGCCGGGCCGGATGAAAAGAAGCAACGGGCCACATCCGGGCCCTGGGCTGCCGCCCCTGCATTAATCCAGCCCGGGGAGTGAGGACGACTGATGATGTCACTTCCCCTCCGTTCTAGGTTCCTCCAGCTTGCTGGAAAGATCTTTTGCTAGGACATGAGTCAAGCAGCCTCCCTTGTGTCTTCATTGGCCACGGATCCCGTGACAGTCCTAAGCCGTGCGGATTCCCCTTCACGGGTCGTACCTGAACAGCTGGTTGTGGGTGTTCCCAACCTCACAACCTATTTCAGTAACACCCCCCTAGCCAACTTCCTACCTTCCCGTCCGACGGCAGCCCCTACAGTCCAACAGGATCTTAATGGTCAGCAGAGCGAGACCTCACCAGGCAGACAGTACACAGCCGAGCATAAGGACAGGGCAGTGGTGAATATGGGGGTGCCAGCGCCCCCCCCTTCCCTCCACTGGGGGGAGCCAGGGGGGTGTTGAGTTGGTCCTGTAGATCCCTGCCGGGGGCAGGGTGCTGAAGAGCTGCACTTTCTTTGTAGGTGGTGGCCTGGGGGGCACCCGGAGGGGTGGTGCAGATGTCAACATCAGGCACTCCGGCCGAGACGACACCTCCAGATACGACGAGCGGTGAGTGGGGGGCAGACTGTGCCCTGGGGACCCCATGTCGGCCAGACCCCCTGCCAAGGGGCATGGTGGGGTGGGGCCTGGAGGAGAGTTTGGGGGAGGGACAGTGATGGCCCAGTGCATTGTGGGAGCATGGAGGGCTGTGGGTGTCTGCAGTGCCCCCTGTTGGCTGGAGGGGGCGGGGATGGCCCGGTGGATTGTGGGTGTGTGGAGGGCTGTGGGTGTTTGCAGTACCCCCTGCTGGCCAGAGGGGGCGGGGATGGCCCGGTGGATTGTGGGAGTGTGGAGGGCTGTGGGTGTTTGCAGTACCCCCTGCTGGCCAGAGGGGGTGGGGATGGCCCAGTGCATTGTGGGAGTGTGGAGGGCTACGGGTGTCTGTAGTGCCCCCTGCCCCAATGCATTGTGGGAGTGTGGAGAGCTATGGGCCTGTCTGCTGCTTTGCCCTGCAGAGATGGGGTGCCTGGATGGCCGGGTGGGCCGGGCCAGGCGTGTGACGCCCGGGGCCCCTCTCCCCGCAGGGACCGGGAGCGCGAGCGGGACCGGCGGGACCGGAGCCGGGAGAGGGACAAGGAGCGGGAGCGCCGGCGCAGCCGGTCCAGGGAGCGCCGGCGCCGCACCCGCAGCCGGGAGAAGGAGGAGCGGAAGCGGAGCCGGGAGCGCAGCAAGGACAAGGACAAGGAGCGGGAGCGGAAGCGGCACAGCCGCAGCCGGGAGCGCAAGCGGGACCGGGACCGGGAGCGTGACAAGAAGGAGGAGCTGCCCGAGGGGGGGGACGCCCAGGCCGAGGAGGTGGCGCTGGGCGAGCTGGGCCTGGACAGGCTGGAGCTGAAGCTGGAGGGCGAGGAGAAGGGCAGGGACAGGGACAGGGACAGGGAGCGGGACCGCCGGCGCAGCCACCGGGACCGCGACAAGGACAGGGACAGGGAGAGGGACAGGGAGCGCCGGCGGGACCGGGACCGGGACCGGGAGCACAAGCGGGAGCGGGGCGAGCGCGGCGAGCGGGGGGCCGAGAAGCGGGACGAACGGGCCGGCCAGGACAACGGCATGGCCGAGCCGCTGGAGGAGACCAGCGAGGACATGTTCCTGGACCAGGAGTCCATGCAGTCCGGAGACGGCTACATGTCCACGGAGAACGGGTACCTGCTGGAGCCGCCCCTGGAGTGAGGGGGCTCCCCTGCCCCCAGACGGGGGGCCAGCCCCCAGGCCGGCCTGGCCACTTCCCCCTTTTTTTTTTTTTTTTTTAGGTGGGTAAGTTTTTGTCCCCCCAGTTTCTGTAGCGTAAACCCCCCCCCAAAAAAATGCAACATGTCTGTATAAAGCCCCGCGCGGCTGCATCTGCTTTTCTTTAACCACAATAAAGGGGTTTTAATGGTTCTGCCGTGAGGTGCTGTCATTGGGGGGGCCCTGGGCAAGGAGTGGCCAGAGCAGCAGGCCCTGGTACGTGGGGGTCAGCCCGATGCCTTGGCAGGCCCCTCCTGGCCCCACACTTTGCCCTCAAGGAGCAGCCTCGAATTGTGGGCACCAGAACTGGGCCCAGGGTCCAGCCACATCGCATCAGGGCCGAATACCCCCCCCCCAGGTGTTAACCCTCAAAGGCAGCCTTAGCCGGCGGCGCCCCTCACCGGGGTCTCTGACCCATCATCTGCCGTGTTCCCGGCAACCCCAGGCAGGCGCCAGGCCCCCTGCCAGTGTGTGTGGGGGGGTAACGACTCCTTTCCACCCCCCAGCTGCTGAGGGGTTTGACCCTGAGACTCACCAGCCAGGGGCTCTGCCTGCCCCCTATGTTGGAACACCCCCCCCCCCCCCGGCCCTTTGCTGCCCTGTGGAGGCAGGTCTGAGACTTGCCCCAAGAAATCCCCCACGCTGGGGTCGGCCTGAGGAACTCGCTGCCCCTGGATGTGGCCGGGGAAGGGCCTGAGCACCAAGGGGGGGCAGCAGGAGGGGGGGTGACACCAGAGACAGGGGGACCATGGAGGTGCTGCAGGGCCCCCCCCAGCCTCGAGTGGGGTGGGGGGGCTGGGGGAGATTCATGGGGGTGGGGGGGGCTTTGCTCCTGCCCCTCCCCCACCTGCTCTCAATGTGTGCGGGGGGGGGGGGCAAGGGGGCGCTGCAGCCACGGGGGAGGCAGCGGGGCGGGGGGGGGCACGTGCTCTGTCAGGCGTGAACACGCGGGGGGGGGTGGCGCGTGCACAGACGTCATGCACCCGCCCCGAGCTCCGGGCACGCGCGTGCGCGCAAGCACATTTCTCCCCCCCCCCGCGCCGTGTCCCCCCAGCCCCCCCCATCGCCCCCCCGCCAGTGCAACGTGGGGCGGGGCCGGTGCGTGAAGATGGCAGCGCTGAGCAGCGAGCCGCTGGGGCTGGAGCGGGGTAAGGGGGCTGGGGGCGGGTGCTGCCTGATGCAGCTGGGGTGGGGGGGCAGGAGTCAGATGTGGGGGGGGGCAGGGCAGGAGTTAGATGTGGGGGGCAGGGCAGGTGGTGGCTGGGGGGGTGATGTGGGGGGGTCAGGGCAGGTGGTGGCTGGGGGGCAGGGCAGGAGGTAGATGTGGGGGGGGGGGGGGGGGGGGGGGCGCGGGGGGGGGGGGGGTGGCGCGTGCACAGACGTCATGCACCCGCCCCGAGCTCCGGGCACGCGCGTGCGCGCAAGCACATTTCTCCCCCCCCCCGCGCCGTGTCCCCCCAGCCCCCCCCCATCGCCCCCCCGCCAGTGCAACGTGGGGCGCGGCCGGTGCGTGAAGATGGCAGCGCTGAGCAGCGTGCCGCTGGGGCTGGAGCGGGGTAAGGGGGCTGGGGGCGGGTGCTGCCTGATGCAGCTGGGGTGGGGGGGCAGGAGTCAGATGTGGGGGGGGGCAGGGCAGGAGTTAGATGTGGGGGGCAGGGCAGGTGGTGGCAGTGGGGGGCAGGGCAGGAGGTAGATGTGGGGGGGGCAGGGCAGGTGGTGGCAGTGGGGGGCAGGGCAGGAGTTAGATGTGGGGGGCAGGGCAGGTGGTGGCAGTGGGGGGCAGGGCAGGAGTTAGATGTGGGGGGGCAGGGCAGGTGGTGGCTGTGGGGGGGTGATGTGGGGCAGCGGCAGGCAGTGAGTTTTGGGGGGTTCTCCCTGCCCCCATGTGACCCCCCCATCCCGTGGCAGACGTGGCGCGCGCCGTGGAGCTGCTGGAGCGGTTGCAGCGAAGTGGGGAGCTGCCCCCCCACAAACTGCAGGCTTTGCAGCGGGTTCTGCAGAGCAAGTTCTGCTCGGCCATCCGCGAGGTGAGACCCCCGGGCTCCGAAACCCCTCTGTGCCCACAAGCACCCGCACAAGCACCTCCACATCCACCCCGCACCCCAACCCCCTGTACTGTACCCCCACATCCACCCCCCACCCCCCCCCCGCCCCCCCCGCCCCCCCCCCGGCCCCCCCACACCCGCCCCGCACCCCCACATCCACCCCCGCCCCCCCACACCCCCCCCGCACCCCAGCCCCCTCCCCCGCACCCCCGCATCCACCCCCGCCCCCCCCCACCCCCCCTCCCCCAATCCCCCCCCACAGCCCCCTCCCCCCCCCCACCCGCCCCCCCCCCCCCGCCCCCCAGCCCCCTCCACTGTCCCCCCACATCCACCCTGCACCCCAACCCCCCTGTACTGTACCCCCACATCCACCCCTGCACCCCAACCCCCTGTACTGTACCCCCACATCCACCCCGCACCCCAACTCCCTGTACTGTACCCCCCTGTACTGTACCCCAACCACCCCCACATCCCCCTGCACCCCAACCCCCTGTACTGCATGCCCCCCCTGTACATTCCCTGTACCCCCAGGCCCCCACAATCCTCCAGGCCACCTCCAACATCTCTGGGACCCCCCTGCTCTGCACCCCCAGCCCCCTGCCCCCCAAAAAAGGGTTCTGCAGTTCAACTTCTTTTTGGCCCTGTGGGAGACGAGCCCCCCCCCGAGCCCCCTCCCCTGTCACCCCCCCAGGGGCTCGGGGGGGTGTAACCCCCTGGGGATCCCCGAAAATGACCCTCCATTGCCTTGTCTCCTGCTGCAACCCCCCCAGACACCCCCCAAGCCCTGAATCACCTGGGAGTCCCGTGGCCTGGCTCAACCCCCACTGCCCCTGCCCCCATCTCCCCCAGCCCGGCCGGACTCCTGGGTTCCCCGCCAGCCCTCGCCTTGACAGCCCCTCCCCCGCTCTCCTCCCCCAGGTCTATGAGCAGCTCTATGACACGCTGGAGATCGCGGGCAGCGCCGAGATCCGGGCCCATGCCACGGCCAAGGTACGGCCCCCCCGGGGACCCCCCACCCCCGAGAGCTGGGCCTGGGCACCGCCCCTGCCCCCCCCCCGGGGACTTCCCCCCCTGAGAGCCGGGCCTGGGCACTGCCCCCCCCCCGGGACCCCCCAGCCCCGAGAGCTGGGCCTGGGCACCCCCCACCC
>QXTE01000552.1:110891-139887 GCA_003942145.1 Platysternon megacephalum | reverse complement strand
CCCCCCCCCCCATGGCCCCACAGCCCTGGTGCCCCCCGGCTCCTGCTCGGTGCCCCTGACCCGCTCCCCACGGCGCCTGAGAGGCTGGGACAGGTCCCCTCCTAAAGCGATTTAATGGTGAAATCTCTGTCTCTCTCCCCCCGCTCCCGTGTCCTGCGCCCTCGTGCCCCCCCCAGTCCACGAGCAACGTGTGGATGACGCACGAGGAGGTGGAGTCACTCACGGCCACAACCAAGCTGGTGAGTGAGAGTCGTGCACGGGGGGAACACGGAGGCGGGGGAGGGGTGTTGCTGACCCTCCGGGGCTGGAGGCGCCCAGCTCTGGGGTGCGCGGCCGGGCACTAACCGCTCTTTCCACCTTCCTTCCCGCTGCGCCCCCCAGGAGAGCAAGGAGATCAGCTGGGAGCAGGTAGGGGGGCGGGGCCGCCGGGCAGGAGTACGGACTGTGAGGGCGTGGCCTAGGCAGGGGTGGGCGTGGCCTAGGCAGGGGTGGGCGTGGCTGTAGGTTTACCACGGTTTAAATCTGCCCTGCGTTTCCTGTAGCCCGTTGTCATGGCACGGGCCGGTTCTGGCGCGAACGTTTTCCTTGGCGGGGGGAGTAGTGCGATTGCTCGCCCCGACCTCCCGTTCTTTTATATACGCCTCGCACGTCTCCTCGCTCTCGTGCGACGACACGAGCACCACCACCCCTCGCACGCACGGGGTGGGCAGCCAGCTGCTGTATTTTTGACCTGGGCGGGGGCGTGGCTGGGGCGGGGCGTGGACATGTGAGGATGTAGCCCAGTGCTAGGCGTGGGCGGATACACACACACACACACACACACACACACACACACACACACAGGGAAGGGCTATCCCACTGTCCCTGTTTCAGGGGGGAGGGAGGGACTGTTCTACTGTCCTTGTTGGGGGGGGCGTGAGGAGGGATGGACTGTCCCTGTTGCGGGGGGGGGGAGGGATGGGATGGGATGTCCCACTGGCCCTAGTCATGGGGGTGATTTTTTTTGTGGCAGTACATCGGTCCTCCCTGCAATCTGTGTTGGTAGCTGTGATTTTTGCAGTGCATTGTGGGTATTGGCTTATTCCCTCTGCGGTGGTGGGGGAGGGTTGAAGGGGGCACAGGGGTCAGAGGGTGTATGGCAGGGGTCATGGGGCAGGGGTGGCTGTGGGTCGCTGGGCAGCGGGATCAGAAGTCAGGGATGGTCAGAGATTGGGGGGAGTGGAGGGGAAAGGTGGGGGTTGTGCCAAGGTCACAGCGCAGGGGTGAGAGGTTAGAGGTCATAGGGCAGGTCGCAGTCTGAGTAAGGGGTTGCAGGTCATAGGATGGGGCTGTCACGGGGTGGGGAAAAGGTCAGGGGTTGCAGGGCAGGTGAGAGGTCAAAATGGGGTCAGGAGTCAAAGGGCACTGAGGTCATGGGGTGGGTGAGAGGTGGGGCAGGGAGGTCGCACTGAGGTGGCAGGGGTCAAAGGACAGTGGGGTGGTGGGGCAGAGGGTCATGGGGCAGGGAGGTCACGGGGTTAGGGGTTAAAGGGCAGTGAGGTTGGGGCGAGAGTTTGGGTGTCGCGGGGTGAGCGAGGGACAGGGCAGGGAGGTCACAGTGTGGGGTCAGGGATCAAGGGGCAGTGGGGTCATGTGGCAGGTAAGAGGTCATGGGGCAGGGAGGTCACGATGTGGGTCAGGAGTCAAAGGGCAGGGAGGTCATGGGGTGGGCGAGGGTCAAAGGCCAGGGAGGTCGGGGCAGGCAGGGAGGTCACAGGGTCCGGGGTCAACAGGCAGTGGGGTTGGGAGGTTGTAGGGTCATGGGGCAGGGAGGTCACAGTGTGGGTCAGTAGTTAAAGGGCAGCGGAGTCACGAGGACAGAGCGGGATGGACAAAGGTCAAAGGGCTGGGTCAAAGGGCAGCAGGGTCGGGTCAAAGGGCAGCGGGGTCACGGGCTGGGTCAAAGGGCAGCAGGGTCAAAGGGCAGCGGGGTCGGGTCAAAGGGCAGCGGGGTCACGGGCAGGGTCAAAGGGCAGCAGGGTGAGCGAGGGGTCAGGCGCTCACGTCCCGTCGTGTCTCCCCCCCCGGCAGATCCTGGCCTACGGCGACATGAACCACGAGTGGGTGGGGAACGACTGGCTGCCCAGCCTGGGCCTGCCCCAGTATCGCAGCTACTTCATGGAGTCGCTGGTGGACGCCCGCATGCTCGACCACCTCAACAAGAAGGAGCTGCGGGGCCAGCTCAAGATGGTCGACAGCTTCCACCGGTGAGAGACGCGGCCCCCCGCCCCCCCCCGCTGTTCCCCCTTCCCCCCCCCCGCTTCCACCGGTGAGAGACGGGGCCCCCCGGGCCCCTCCCCCGCTGCTCCCCTTCCCCCCCCTGAACCCAGCTCCAGCTCCCCAAACTCCTGATCCGCACCCCACCCCTGGACACCCCTCACCCCACTTCCTCCCCCCACCCCACTTCCTCCCCCAATCTCTGAACCCTTGGGGGACCCCACCCAGCGTCTGCAGATGAGAGCCCCCCACACACACCCTGCTGAGCGAAGCCCGGGGGGCTGGGGGGCTCAGAGCTCTCCTAGGGCTGGGGGAGGGGATTGGGCAGCCGTCCCATCACCCCCGGGGGTGGGGCTGTCAGTAGCTGCAGGCAGCCCCATGGGATTGCAGGGAAGTGGGGGGCTCCCCACCTCCAAACTCCCCTGTCCTGTTCCCTGCCCCCTTCCCCCCAGGGTGAGTCTTCACTACGGGATCATGTGCTTGAAACGCCTCAACTACGACCGCAAGGAGCTGGAACAGCGACGGGAGGAAAGTCAGAACCAGATCAAAGGTACCGAGGCGCCCCCCCCCCCCCAGACAGCATGGGCTGCGGGTCGGGAGTGAGGGGCACCGGCAGAGCTGGGGGGGGGGGCAGGGCTGGGCTAGCAGGGGGCTGTGGGTCGGGAATGAGGGGCGCCGGCAGAGCTGGGGGGAGGGCAGGGGGCTGTGGGTCGGGAGTGAGGGGCGCCGGCAGAGCTGGGGGGAGGGCAGGGGGCTGCGGGTCGGGAGTGAGGGGCCCCGTGTGACCCTGCTTCCCCCTCCCCCCCCCCCAGACGTGATGGTCTGGTCCAACGAGCGGGTGATGTGCTGGGTGCAGCTGATCGGGCTGAAGGAATTCGCCAACAACCTGGCGGAGAGCGGGGTGCACGGGGCGCTGCTGGCCCTGGACGACGCCTTCGACTGCAGCGACCTGGCCCTGCTCCTGCAGATCCCCACGCAGAACACCCAGGTCAGCCGGGGGGGCCTGGAGACGGGGAGGGGGCAGGAGAGCAGAGATGGGGCGGGTGGGGGGGGAAGGGCCGGAGGGATGGGGGCGAGGGAGGGGAAGTGGGCTGGGGAGCAGAGGGGGGAAGGGGGGGCTAGAGATCAGAGGGGGGCGGGAGCCGGGGGGGGGGAGGGGGGCAGAGGGGGGCAGGAGCCGGGGCGGGGGAGGGGAGGAGGGAGGGGGGGGGGGGAAGGGGGCCGGGGAGCAGAGGGGGGCAGGGGCGGGGGGAAAGAAGGTGAACGGTTTTTTATACACATCTAGATGTGAAAAAGAGACAGGAGGGGGGGGGGGCGGGGGCGGCGGGCGGGGGCGGGGGGAGGAAGGGAGGAGAGGGGGGCAGGAGCCGGGGGAGGAAGGGCGGGGAAGGGGCCGGGAGACCGGCGGGGGGGCGGAGCCGGGGCGGGGCGGGGGGGGGGGAGGGAGGGGGGGAGGGGAAGGAAGGAGGGAGGGGAAGGGGGCTGGGGAGCAGAGGGGGGCAGGAGCTGGGGGAAGAAGGGAGGGGAAGGGGCCTGGAGATCAGAGGGGGGCAGGAGCCGGGGCGGGGAAGGGAAGGAGGGAGGGAGGGGAAGGGGGCTGAAGAGCAGAGATGGGGTGGGAGCCGGGGGGGGGAAGGGCCGGGAGGGCTGGGGGGCGGGAGCCGGGGGGGAAGGGAAGGAGGGTGGGGAGAGCTGGCGGCAGGGCAGGAAGGGGGGCTGGGGGGTTCCCGTGTTCAAGGGGAGCCCAGGCTTTGATCTGGGGGCTCAGAGGGGGTGCAAGGCCTGATTGGGATATTGGGGGGAGGGGCCCCCGATCACACCTGACCCCCCCCCCCTTCTCTCTGGGCTCCAGGCGCGGCAAATCCTGGAGAAGGAATTTGGGAATCTCATCGCTATGGGAACGGACCGGCGGCTGGATGAGGTCAGAACTCCCCCCTCCCCCGCCAGGGACTGCGCCCGCCCCCCCAGGAATATTCCTCCCGGGGGGGGTCTCCCCCCCCCCAGGAAGGGGGGCTCAGCCCCCCCTCCCCGCCATCCCTGACCCCACAGAACTGGCCCTCCACACAACTGGCCCTCCACACAACCCCCCCCCCACCGGGCCAGGGCCCCCCAGGAATCATCCCCTCCCTCCGCCCAGTCCACGTGTTTCAGGGGCGGGAGGGGGGTGCCCAGCCCCCACCCCCACAGCTCTGTGACCTCTGACCCCCCAGGACAGCGCCAAGACCTTCAGCCGCTCCCCGTCGTGGCGGAAGATGTTTCGGGAGAAGGACCTGCGGGGGGTGAGCCCCGACTCGGCCGAGATGCTGCCCCCCACCTTCCGCGCCACCGCCATGGCGCCCCCCAGCGTGCAGCTCCGCAAGGTGCAGCCCGAAGGTACGGGCGCGGCACTGCCCTGGGGACGCTCGCAGCCTCCGGGGGCGGGAGAGGGCCCCGGCGGGGGGCACTGCTGTGGGGAAGCTCGCAACGCTGTGGGGGAGGGGGGTGTCCTCGCTGTTGGCACTGCTGTGGGGAAGCTCGCAGCGCTGGGGGGGAGGGGGTCCCAGCGGTGGGGTGGGGGGGCTGTGTGACCTCTGACCTCTCCTTGTCCCCGTCCCCCCCCAGGAAATTCCCTGGCCAGCCAGCGGGGCGACGGCGTCTCAGTGCGAACCTACTCCTGCTAGCGCCGGGTGAGTGCGGCGGGGGGGCCTGAGGGGTGGGCTTCTGGGAGCGTGGGGGGGGGGGGAATCCAGTCTCATTCTCTGCTTTCCCCCCCAGGTGCCAGGGACCCACGGACGGACACTGCTGCTGGAAGGGGGGGTTCTGCCCCCCCTCCCCACGACAAGGGGAGGGGCCTGCGTCTGTCCCCTCCCCCCAAAAACCACTCCCGCCCCTGCCTGCAGGGGGCGTTGCTGCTGCTGTGGGTGGGGGACACCCCCGGCCCTGTGGACACTGAGGAGGGACCGGGGGGCCGAGCCCCCCCCGGGAAGGGGGAATCCGGGGCATGACCCCCCCCCCACCTGTCTGTTTGGAGTTTATTTGTTATTGTTCTGTCAAGGGCGGGGGGCAAGAATGTGAATGGGGTTAAAGGCCCCCCCCAGCCTTGTAGCCCCCCCCTCCACACCTGGCCTAGAGCCCCCCAGCCTGAGCCCCCCCAACTCCCTTCCCCCTCTGGATTTGTAGCCCCCAAGTCTGGTATCTGCCCCCTCCCCGGTGGCATCCTGTGTCCCCTCCTCACCCCAGGCCCTCAAAGGGTTAACTCTGTGCTGGGAATCTGCTGCTAAAAGTGGGGGGCCCCATTTGACCCCCCACGAACCTCATCACCCTTTGGGCTGCTTCCTGCCCCCCTGGGCTGGGCCACCCCCTGCTTTCCCCGGGCTGGGGGAAGGGCAGACAACCCCGCCCCACAGCGGGGGGAGCAGCACCCCTTGGGGGGCAGCAGCCTGAGACAAAGGCTGCTCTGTTGGGGGGGGGGATCCTCGCTCCCCCCCAGACTGCCACGGAGGGGGCTGGGCTCGGGGGGGGAAACAAACCCTGGAGGGGGGGCACTGCGCGTGCTAGCCTGGGGGGCCGGGCCCGGGGGGGGTGTCCTGGCCCTGGGGGGGGCCGGCCCGGGCACTGTACCATAAGAGTTGTATTTTCTGTGCATATCTGTGGCGTGGCTGCTGGTGGAAATGACTTTTGCTGCCGTTTAACGAACCTTCGTTTAAGGCCCCCCCCCCCCAGGTTAATTTAAGTTTATTTTTGGGGCCCTGTTTTTATTGGGGGGGGCAGGGGGGGTTTTGCATGAGGGGAAAAAACGGAGGAAAAACTTTACAAAAAAAATGTAAAAAAAAAAAATGCTGGGGGGGGGCCGTGACAGCCGGTCCCCACCCCACCCCCCCCCCACGGGGGCTGGAAAACGTTTAAAAAAAGAAAAATGTTTATGAAAAAAACCAAACGGCTTCATTTGTCCAGCGCCGGGCAGGGGGGCCCCAAAACCCAGCCCCCCCCGAGGGGCCACATCCCAGTGCTGGGTGGGGGGCCCCAAAATCCAGCCCCCCCCCCAACAGGGGCTACGTGTCCACCCGCGCAAGGGATCCATATACCCAGCCCTGCGCCCCACCCCAGAGGTGGCCGCCTGTGGGGAGCCCAGACCCAGCTACCTGGGGGGGGGGGGTGCTATGACTCCTTCCCCCCTCCTAAAAAAAACCTCAGGTGGGGGGAAGGGGGCCAATTTTATTCACTGGGAAACAAGCACCAAAGAACAAAACGCACAATGTGTGTGTGGGGGGGGTCCCGCAGCTCATGCTGGGGGGGGGCACTGATGGGGGGAGCAGGGCAGCGTCGGGGGGGTGAGATGGGGGCATCAGAGGAGGTAAGTGGGGGTGGGGAAGTTGCATGATGCCTGGTGGGGGGGTGCTGCAGCTCAATGGCTCCCCCCCCGTTGCCCTCTGAGCGGGGCTGGGCCCCCCGCCCCCCCCAAAGGGGGCGACCCCCCCCGGCCTTGTAACTAGGCACTGGGGGGTGACATGGGGCAGCACAGTGAGAGGTGCAGGGCTGGTGTACCCCCTCCTCTGGGGGGGCCACCTGCTCCTTGGCCCCCTTTAACCTCTAAGGGTCAGAGGTCAGCCAAGTTCTTCCCCTGCCCCCCCCCAAAAAAAAATTATTCTCCCCACGAGCCTTTCACTGCTCCTGATGTTCGAAGACAGATGAGACAGACCTGGGGAGGAGAGGGAAGGGTTAAACTCCTGGTTACCCCCCAGCCCCCTGGAACTGGGGTCCTGCCCCCCCAAAGGGTTAAACTCCTGGTGACCCCTCCCCGAGGAACTGGGGTCCTGCTCCCCCAAAGGATTAAACTCCTGGTGACCCCTCCCCCAGGAACTGGGGTCCTGCCCCCCCAAAGGGTTAAACTCCTGGTGACCCCCAACCCCCTCCCCCAGGAACTGGGGTTCCGCCCCCCAAAGGGTTAAACTCCTGGTGACCCCCCAACCCCCTCCCCCAGGAACTGGGGTCCTGCCCCCCCAAAGGGTTAAACTCCTGGTGACCCCTCAACCCCCTCCCCCAGGAACTGGAGTCCTGGCCCCCCCAAAGGGTTACACTGGCGACTCCACCAGAACTGGGGGGTCACGTCCCTCCTCCCCCCCCCAGACCTCTTCCCAAGCTGGAGCCCAGCAGCTTGTGCCCACCCCCCAGCAGGGGGCGCCCTGGCTCCGGGGGGGGGGGTGTCACTTACTGGACCAAGGCCCCAGAGAGCTGGTCCATGATCCCCCCTGCAAAACAGAGGCACAGAGGGGTCAGGTGAGCGCCCCCCCGTGCCCGCCCCAGGACCCCCTCCCCCCGAGGCTGGGCGCGGGGGGCACTCACCTGGCTGGCAGCCTGTCTCACAGAGGAGGGGGCACACGTAGCAGAACTGGCAGTACTGGCGGTGTGGGGGGAGGAGAGAGAGAAGTTAATTACTGCCAGGGCACTGCTGTGGGGAAGCTCGCAGCGCTGGGGTCCCTGCCTGGGGGCACTGCTGTGGGGAAACTCGCAGCACCAGGGGCCCTGGCCGGGGGCACTGCTGTGGGGAAGCTCGCAGCACCAGGATCCTCAACTGGGGCACTGCTCCAGGGAAGCTCGCAGCGCTGGGTTCTCCAGCCAGGGGCACTGCTGGGGGGAAGCTCGCAGCACCAGGGTCCCCAGCTGGGGCACTGCTGCAGGGAAGCGCGCAGTGCCTGGGGCACTGCTGGGAGGAAGCTCGCAGCGCTGGCATCCCCAGCCAGGGGCACTGCTGGGGGGAAGCTCGCAGCGCTGGGGTTCCCGGCTGGGACACTGCTGCGGGGAAGCTCGCAGCCCCTACCTGGCAGGACTCGCAGTGCTCGCTGGTGTCGCCCTCCTTGCACGGGCACTTCTCACATTCCCCGCAGTGCTGGAACGAACCACCGGGGGGGGGGGGAGGAGCACGTCAGGGCCGGGACCACAAGCCAGCCACCCACTCCCACCCACAAGCCAGGGAGAGATCCCAGGAGTCCTGGCTCCCAGCCCCCTGCTCTAACCACTAGATCCCACTGTGACGGCGTAGGGAGTATTAACCTGGGAATGGTGCAGGGGAGTTTTACTAGTTTACGGTCTTCTGCTAACACGGGGCGTGCCTCAGTTTCCCTGGGGTGCTGCACCGATACGAGATGGGGATGGGAAATAAGGGGGTGACTTCACTGCGGGATGATACCTGATGGCCGGCACGTAAAGGTTGGTGGCCGCCCTTCGTAACCTGAGCCCAGGAGGGGTTTGGGGCCAGGTGACACCTGCCCAGGGAACTGGACAAAGGCTGGAGGAGGGGCCGGGGGGAGGCGGCTGGAGGGGGTTTCAGTTTGGAGCTGGCTGGGGAAACGGGGGGAGGACATAGATGAATTCCTGATGGCCTTTGAGAAAGCCTGCGAGCTGCGTAGGGTTGACCCTGAAGACAGGCTCCGGTTTCTCACCCCCTTACTGGACCCCAAAGCCGTGGGGCTGTACAGCCGAATGGAAGGGGCGGAGGCAGAGGACTATGAACTGTTCAAAAGGCCCTGCTCCGCGGGTTGGGGCTGACTCCCGAGGCGTACCGGAAAAGGTTCCGGAGTCTGCATAAAACCCCTGAGGGCACATCTCTGCAACTGAACAAACTCCAGGCCGCCTGGGAAGGCCCTTTCAAGGTTGTCAAGCAACTAAATGAGGTAAACTGTGGTGGAGCTGTCGAACTGGGCGCACCGCCGCCGGGTGTACCATGTCAGTATGATGAAGCCGTGTGTGGGCATTGGGAGGAGCAGGGGGATGACCCGTTAGTAGATCTATTCCCTGAGACAGGAGCTAGCTCCCCCCTGGAAACAATTCCCCTCTCTGATCGGCTGACCCCTGCCCAGCAAGCTGAGATCGGAGGGGTGCTGCATCTGTACCGACAGCTGTTTTCCAACCAGCCTGGACTCTCTAATCTGACTGTCCACCAGGTGGAGACAGGATCGCACCCGCTCCCTCTTCCAAGTCACAGGGAAAACTGCTCAGGACCTGGCAAGAGAGGTCAGTGACACGCTGGCTTTGGGGGTGATCCAGCCGTCTTCCAGCCCTTGGGCCTCGCCGCTGGTGCTGGTCCCCAAAAAGGACGGGTCGATCCGGTTCTGTGTGGACTATCGGAAGCTCAATGCCATCACGGTATCCGATGCCTACCCCATGCCCAGGCCTGACGAGCTCCTAGACAAGCTGGGAGGCGCTCGGTACCTTACCACTATAAATCTTACAAAGGGTTACTGGCAAGTGCCGCTGGATGCAGATGCCAGGCTGAAATCGGCCTTTATCACCCCTCTGGGGCTCTATGAGTTCCTGACCCTGCCTTTCGGCCTCAAGGGAGCGCCGGCCACCTTCCAGCGCCTGGTAAATCAGCTACTAAGGGGAATAAAAAGTTTTGCCATGGCGTATATTAACAACATCTGTGTCTTTAGCCAGACCTGGGAGGATCATGTGTCCCAGGTTAAACAAGTGCTGGACCGACTCCAGGAGGCCGGGCTGACCATAAAAGCTGAGAAGTGGAAGGTGGGGATGGCTGAAGTATCTTACCTGGGCCACCGGGTGGGGAGCAGCTGCCTAAAGCCAGAACCAGCCAAGGTGGAGGCGATCAGAGACTGGCCCGCTCCCCAAACCAAAAATCAGGTCCAAGCCTTTATTGGGATGGCGGGGTACTATCGAAGATTCGTGCCCCACGTTAACTCCATAGCCGCCCCCATCACTGGGCTATGCAAGAAGGGGAGGCCAGACAAGGTGGTCTGGACCGAGCCGTGCCAGAGGGCTCCCTGTGCATTGAAGGAGGCTCTGGTCAGTGGCCCAGTTCTGGCAAACCCAGACTTTGACAAGCCCTTGATGGTGTTCACCGACGCCTCAGACACGGGACTGGGGGCGGTGTTAATGCAGGCTGATGAAAAGGGGGAGAGACACCCCATTGTATACTTGAGCAAGAAGTTGCTACCCTGGGAGCAGGACTATGTGGCCATCGAGAAGCAAAGCCTGGCCATGGTGCGGGCCCTTAGGAAAACTCCAGCCATATCTCTTTGGGCGACACTTCACCGTGTGCACCGACCACTCTCCCCTGACCTGGCTACGCCCAATGAAAGGAGCCAACGCCAAGCTCCTGAGGTGGAGCCTGCTCCTGCAGGATTACGCGATGGGGGTGGTCCATGTGAAGGGGAGTGCCAACGGGATAGCTGACGCGTTGTCCCGGAGAGGGGGCCCGCTCAGTTCAGTCTCGAAGCGGGGAGAGATGTGATGGAGCAGGGAGGGGGGAGTATTAACCTGGGAATGGTGCAGGGGAGTTTTACTAGTTTACTGTCTTCTGCTAACACGGGGCGTGCCTCAGTTTCCCCGGGGGTACTGCACCGATACTAGATGGGGATGGGAAATAAGGGGGTGACTTCATTGAGGGATGATACTGCGGCCAGGTGACAGCTTCTGCCCGGGAAATTGGAGAAAGGCTGGAGGAGGCGGCTGGAGGGGGTTTCAATTTGGAGCTGGGGAGACGGGGGGAGGCCCAGAACCTGGGTCTGGGCTCCCCACCCCCCAAGAGGGACCTGACTGAGGGGTCCTGTTTCCTGTACCCACCAGCTCTGTTTGGGACTGTGTTCCTGTCAGCTAATAAACCTTCTGTGTTACTGGCTGGCGGAGAGTCCCGGTGAATTGCAGGAAGTTGGGCCCTGACTCCCCCACACTCCATGACAACCCAGAGCCAGGGATAGAACCCAGAAGTCCTGACTCCCAGCGCCCCCCCCCCCGCGCACACAGACTCTAACCTCACATGGGGGGGTTACCTTGCAGAAGGCGCAGTATTGGCACACGGAGCCTGGCTGGTAGCCATCCTCTTCCTCCTCCTCCTCCTCTTCATCTTCCTCCTCCTCTGCAAGGACAGACACGGCTACTGCCCGGACACCTGGGTTCAATCCCCGGCCCGGGGAGGGGAGTGGGGTCCGGTGGATTAGAGCAGGGGGGGCTGGGAGCCAGGACTCCTGGGTTCTCTCCCCCTCTCTTTCTCCCCACAGCACAGCAGCCATGGGGCTGGCACATTGGCCCTGGCAGGCAGGTCCCAGGCCCGACCCCCGAGCAAACAACACCCCCCCCTTCCCCCACCCCCCCGGCAGGCCCACGGCCTTGAGGTGATCAACTGACTGGGCCCCCTACTATGCCCCCCCAAGCCCCCAAGTGTCTCCTTCCCCTCCCAATGCCCTTCTGTGCTGCCCCTGGATGATCCCTGTCCCCCACTATGCCCCAGCCCCCCCTCCCCCCAGGTGCAGGGGCTGCGCTCACCATCGTCTTCCTCCCCCTGACGCGCCCTGCCCCGCCTCTCCTCCCCGTGGGGCTTCCTCAGGACCCTCTCCTCGGACTCATCCCCTTCCTCCTCGGACTCGTCCGACTCCTCGCTGTGCCCGGGACGGCCATCCTCGTCTTCCTCCTCCTCCTCCTCGGGCTGGGGGCGCCCACGGGCCTCGTCCTCATCCTCCTCAGCGTCATGGCGACGGGGCCCAGGGGCATCTTCTTCCTCGTCGGCGTGGCGACGGGGCCTGGGGGCATCTTCTGCCTCATGGGGCTGCTCCTCCTCATCACCGTGGTGATGGTGGCGGTCACCGTGGAAATGGGGCTGCCCCTGGGGCTCTACGTCGCCGTGGCGACAGTGGTGGCCAGGGCCAGGGGCCTCGGGAGGCAGCTGCCCCTCGGCCGGCTGGGGGAGCACCACGTTGCCGTGGTGACCGTGGGGCCGCTCCTCCTCGCCGTGGTGATGTGGCTGCCCCTGGGTCTCCCCGTTGCCGGGGCCAGGCTCGTCAGGTCGATGCGGCTGCCCCTGGACCTGCTGGGGGGCGTTCACGTCTCCGTGGCGATGGTGGCCGGGGCTAGGGTCGTCGTGCTGATGCGGCTGCCCCTGGACCTGCTGGGGAGGTTCCACGTCGCCGTGGCGATGGTTGCCGTGGGCCCCGGAGGGCTGCAGGGCGCAGAGCAGGCCCAGCAGGAGCCAGGCCGTGGGGGGGGCCATGGGGGCGCAGGACGGAGCCGAGCAGCGGTGGAGCCGCGGATGCCCCGGGCTCCTCTGAGCGACGGCCCCAGCTGCCCGGCTTCCCCCCCTCAGCCCCCCAGCCAATGGCGGCCTGGCCCGGCCCCTGCGGGCCCCTCGCTGCCCTTATACAAGACGAACAGGCTATAAATACCCCCCCCCCCCCGCCCACGGCAGCTGGGTC
This sequence comes from Platysternon megacephalum, assembly GCA_003942145.1. Lineage (NCBI taxonomy): Eukaryota > Metazoa > Chordata > Testudines > Platysternidae > Platysternon > Platysternon megacephalum. The sequence continues at coordinate 127,450 of QXTE01000552.1, read as the reverse complement.
ACCTAGCTCGGGGTATGGGTCCTGTCGTGGGGGCAGGGCTGGGAGCCAGGACGCCTGGGTTCTCTCCCCGGCGCTCTGTGACCTGGGGCGTGGAGGGGGAGAAAGGGGGCTGCAGCGTTCGGGGCAGGAATGCGCTGATGGGACCCGAGGAGGACAGCGATCGGGGGGGGGTGTCTATAAATACCCGGCTGCCCGCGGCCTGGGCGCTCGCTGCCGGGCGGGGGGCCAAGTCGAGTGTCACATTCCCAGCCAAGGGCATCGATCCAGGGGGCTGGGCCAGCCGGGCACTGAATGCCCCACGCACGAACCATGGGGGACGGACCCCCCCTTCTCTCCCAGACCCCCCCACAACCGCTAGCCCCCACTCTCCTCCCAGAGCCAGGGAGAGAACCCAGGAGTCCTGGCTCCCAGCCCCCCCGCCCCCAATCTGCTCTAGCCACTAGACCCCACTCCCCTTCCGAGCCAGGGCAGAACCCAGGAGTCCGGGCTCCCAGGCCCTCTGTTATGAAGCGCCGATGCAGGAGACACAGCTACTGGGGTGGGGAGACTTTAGGGGGCCCCATAGGCAGCCCCCCCATAAATGCAATGTCCTGGGGGGGGGCCCAGCTTTGAGGGGACACACTAATGCAAACCACCCTCACGCTGGGGTTTGGTGCCTGGGAGAGGGGGGGGCCAGAGGGGGGCTTCTGTATCCCCCGGGGGGGGGGCCTTGGCTCAGAGACTTCCCCCCCACCCCCTGGCCGGTTCCCTCCCAGGCTGGATAAAGGGTGTGGTGTGGATACACCTGCTATTTGCTCAGGGCGTCCTGGCTGTGAACTCTGCTCCAGGGTGGGGCCCCCCCTCCAAGGAGGCCTGAGCCGGCCCTGCCCCAGTGCAGGGGCTGGGGGGCCTCCAGATTGAACAACACCCCCTCACCCCCCAGGGAGCTGAGATCAGAATCCAGTCCTGACTCCATTGCAAACAGGAGTGACTCCAGATTGACCCCAGGCATTGAGAGCAAAATCTGGCCCTGACCCCATTGCAAACAGGACTGTCTCCGGATTGACCCTGGATGCAGAGAGCAGAATCCAGCCCTGACCCCATTGCAAACAGGAGTGACTCCGGATTGATCTCGGATGCGGAGAGCAGAATCCAGCCCTGATTCCATTGCAAACAGGAGTGACTCTGGATTGACCCTGGGCACTGAGAACAGAATCCAGTCCTGACCCCGAGTGCAAACAGCAGTGCCTCCAGCTTGACCCTGGGCGCTGAGAACAGAATCCAGCCCTGACCCCATTGAAAACAGGAGTGACTCCGGATTGACCCCGGTGGAGCTGAGATCAGAACCTGACACCGCTGTAGTCAGCGGTGACTCCAGATTGACTGGGGGTGGCCTGGCTGCAGGGTGTTTCCTGCCCCCCCACTCCACACACACACACACATGTGGGTGTCTTGGATCCGGTCGGGCTGGTTTCTGGCTGGGTGAGGCCACGGCGCCGGAGAGGGTTGGACTCACCTTTGCCAGGTGAGACGCCGGGTTCCTAGGGCTCCAGGGCCCTGCTCAGCCAGACGCTGCGGGCACCGGGTCCGACAGCCCCAGCCTAGCCTGGCACCATGGGCAGCGTCAAACAGCGAGATCAGGTACGGGGCCCCCTGTCCCAGGGCTGGGGCGGGCACCAGCTGGGGGGGGGCGGGGGGGGGCAGCATGGGGCATCCAGACACTAAGCTTCCTGGGGGTAGGGTGCACCTGTGGGGGAAGGAGACAGCACCCCCTCTCCGGCTCCGAGGTGGCTGGGGGGTTCTGAGGGTCCCCTCTCCAGGGTGGGTGGGGCTCTGGGGGTTAGGGGAGCACTGGAGGTTGGGGGGGCTCTGAGAGTCCCCTCTCTGGGGTGTGGGGGGGCTCTGAGGATCCCCTCTCCAGGATTGGGGGGGCTTTGGGGGCTCTGAGGATCCCCTCCCCAGGATTGGGGGGGCTCTGGGGATTGGGACTTGGGGGGGTTCCCCTTTCTCAGACCCTGACCTGGCTCCTCCACCACCACCACCCCCATTCCAGGCCTGGATCCCCAAACGCTTCAAGAAGAAAACCTGCACGACCTACATTGAGGATCCACGGGACGCGGGGTGAGTGGGGTCCCCCCCCATCGGGGATGCCCTGAGGCTGCTACCCCAGTGCCCAGGGATCCGCCAGCGGCCCCTCCCCCCCGCACCCCAGGTATTATTGCCATGTGCAGGCCGGGGTGGCTCATCACAGGCAGCAGCCCCCTGTGACCCCTCTGCCCCACAGTGACCCCTTCCTCCCCGTCCCCTAGCACCCCTGGTTCTCCTCCCAGTGCCCCCCAGCACCCCCATGACCCGGACTCCTCCCCAGTCCCTCCAGGGCAGCCCCCTGTGACCCCTCTGCCCCACAGTGACCCCCTGCTCCCCCCCAGTGTCCCAGTGACCCTGTCCCTTGCCCCCTGCACCCCCTCTTCCAGTGCCACCCCTCAGCCCCCCCCCTGACCCCCATCTCCTCTTCAGCGCCCCCCCTCAGTGCCAGTGCGGGAGCCCCCGGGCCGAGCACGTCTCTGTGGCCGTGGAAGACGCCTTCGGCACGGCCATCGTCAGCAAATGGGACTCGGCCCAGCACACCACGGAGGGGCCCACAGACGCCTTCGGGGAGCTGGAGTTCGTGGGGGCCGGTGGCAAACCCAGCAAGGTGAGGGGCTGCGGGTCGGGAGTGAGGGGCACCGGTGGAGCTGAGCTAGGAGGGGGCTGCGTGTCAGGAGTGAGGGGCACCGGCAGGGCTGGGGAGGGGGACCCAGGGCTGAGCTAGCAGGGGGCTGCGTGTCGGGAGTGAGGGGCACCACCTGACCTGTTCCTCACTGCCCCCGGCCAGTTCATTCGCCTGTCGGACTCCTCGGACCCTGCGCTCGCCTACAACCTGGTGACCGAACACTGGAAAATCTCCCCTCCCAACCTGGTGGTGTCGGTCGTCGGGGGTGACGGGGAGGCCCCCGTCCGGGCCTGGCTCCGGGACCTGCTGCGTAAGGGGCTGGTGAAGGCGGCACAAAGCACAGGTGGGCCCCCCTCCCTCTCCTAGGCTGAGCAGCGGTGGAAAGCTGGACGTGCAATGCACTCGCGTGTGCAAATGCCGGTGTGCTCTGTGCAAACATAAGCACTCTCCGTGCAAATGCTGCTGCGCTTCGTGCAAACACTGCCATGCTCCGTGCAAACACTGGCGCACTCCGTGCAAATGCCTGTGTGCTCCGTGCAAATGCTGCCATACTCCATGCAACTGCTGGCGCACTCTGTGCAAACGCCTCCATGCTCCGTGCAAACATCAGCACTCTCCGTGCAAATGCTGCTGCGCTTCATGCAAACACTGCCATACTCCGTGCAAACGCCAGTGCACTGCGTGAAAATGCCGCCATGCTCCGTGCAAACACCAGCACGCTCCGTGCAAATGCTGCTGCGCTTCGTGCAAACACTGCCATGCTCTGTGCAAACACTGGCGCACTCCGTGCAAATGCCTGTGTGCGCCGTGCAAACACTGCCATAGTCCGTGCAAACACCGGTGTGCTCCGTGCAAATGCTGCCATGCTCCGTGCAAATGCCGGTGCGCTCTGTGCTCTCGCATGCGTGGGTGCAAAAGGACATGCCCTGGCCCATTCGCGGGGAAGCCCTGTCCCGTGCACATGCAAATGAGCTGGTGCCCGGACTCTGCGCGCCCAGCGAGACCCCGCCGTGCGCACACACGCTGCCCTGCGCTGACACCCACACACAGCTCCACGCTCGGCGGCCGAGTGTGACGTTGCACCCCCAGGTGTGGCCACGGGCCGGCACGCACACGCCTGTGCCCGCGTCCCATTCAGGCTCTGCGTGTGACATGGGGGGGAGGGGAGATGGGGGTACGGGGGGTTGGGGGGGCACTGGGAGGGGCATGTTACACTCTCAGCCTGTGTCACAGTCCCTGCCCCCCCCCCCCAGGTGCGTGGATCATGACTGGGGGGCTGCAGGCCGGGATTGGGCGATACGTCGGGGAGGCCGTCCGGGACCACGCCACGGCCAGCACCAGCCCCTGCGCCCGTGTGGTGGCCATGGGCATCGCGCCTTGGGGCGTCGTCGCCAACCGCGAGGCCCTCGTCAACCCCAAGGTACGGGCGGGGGGCGTGTCTTTCTGGAGGCAGCACATGGGCCGCTGGGGGCTCTCCTGGGGGGCCTGGGTGGGGCACCAGTCTGGGTACCAGGGAGGGGTCTCTGTGGGGGCTGGGCTAGGGGCTGGGGGGGAGGATCAAGCTGGGTGCTGGAGGGTCTCTGGGGGGGGTCGGGTTGGGTGCTGGGGTGTCTCTCAGGGGGGGTCCGGCCGGTCACCAGGTCCCCCCCTCACCCGCTCTCCCCCTCCAGGGCTCGTTCCCTGCCCGCTACGCCCGGGTCCCCGCCGCAGACACCGCCCGCCCCCTGGACAATAACCACTCGCTCTTCTTCCTGGTGGACGACGGCTCCCGGGGGCGCTCGGGGGGTGAGAGCCGCTTCCGCGCCCACCTGGAGAAACACATCGCCCAGCAGAGGGTGGGCGCTGGCGGTGAGTACTCCGGCCTGGTTATCCCCGGCCTGGTTACCCTGGTTACCCTCGCCTGGTTACCCCGGGCCCAGTTACCACAGACACCCCCCCCAAAGCCTGGTTACCCCGGTCAAACACCCCTGGCCTGGTTATCCTGCCACACCCCCGGCTTGGTTACCGTGGTCACACACCCCTGGCTAGGTTACCCCAGGGTACCCCCTGGCCTGGGTACCATGGTTACCCCGTGTCACGGAGTGTGGGGGAGTCAGGGCCCTGCACCCCCCGCTGCCTGCGATTCACCGGGACTCTCAGCCGGCCGGTAACACAGAAGGTTTATTAGCCGACAGGAACAGTCCAACACAGAGCTTGTGGGTACAGGAAACAGGACCCCTCAGTCAGGTCCCTCTTGCGGGGGGGGCAGGGAGCTTAGACCCCAAACTTGGGGGCTCCCTCCTCTTCCCCAGCCCACTCAAAACTGAAACCCCCTCCAGCCGTCTCCCCCAGCCTCCCCCCAGCTCTTCCTCCAGCCTTTGTCCAGTTTCCCGGGCAAAGGTGTCACCTGGCCCCAACCCCCTCCTGGGCTCAGGTTACAGGCTCAGATATCGCCCCTCAAGTGAAGACAGCCCCTGCTCTCCCATCCCCCATGCACCCCCTGCTCTCCCATCCCCCATGCAGACAGTCCCAGTAATACTCCCCTGCGACATCCCCAGGTCAATCCGCCCCACTCCCTGCCCCGTCACCCCCCCAGCCCAGTTACCATGGTCACACACACCTGGACCAGTTACTCCCCAGCCAGCTTACCCTGGTTACCCCCCGGCCTGGTTATCCCAGTTGCCCCCAGCCCAGTTGCCCCCTGGCCCGGTTACCCCAGTTACCCTGGCCCGGTTACCATGGTTACCCCAGCCCGGTTACCCCAGTTACCCCTGGGCTGGTTACCTCAGTTGCCCCCAGCCCAGTTACCTCCGGCGCAGTTATCCCAGTTACCCCAGCCCGGTTACCAAAGTCACACACCCACGGCCTGGTTACCACAGTTACCCTCGTCCCAATTACCATGGTCACACACCCCTGGCCAGGTTACCAGAGTTATCCTCCAGCCTGGTTACCGGGTTTAGTCCCCGGCGTGGCTACCCCGCCACACCCCTGGCCTGGTTACCATGGTCACACACCCCTGGCCAGGTGTGACGAAGTGAGAATGTTTTGTTGTGTTCTTTGAATACTGAGGGGGAAGGTTGCAGGGGAGCTTGGCTGGGACTGTCTGCATTGGGGAAGGAAGGATACCTGAGCATGTAACATGAGAACCCAGGATGGGAGTTGGAGACCAGGTAACACCTCTGACCTGGAATCTGGACAAAGGCTGGGGGAGGAGCCGGGGGGAAGGGAGAAAGGAGACGCCTGGAAGGGGTTTTCAGTTTTGGAAGCTGGCTGGAAATGGAGACGGGAGCCTGATGGGGCTTGGGGCTTCCCAGAGGGGGAGCGTGGCCTCCCTGGGGCCCCCAGATAGACCTAACTAAAGGGGATCCTGTTGTCTGTACTGGCAAGACCTGTTCTGGACTGTGTTCCTGTCGTCTCAATAAACTTTCTGTTTTACTGGCTGGCTGAGTTATGGTGAATCGCAGGAAGCTGGGGGTACAGGGCCCGGACTCCCCCACACTCCGTGACACCAGGTTACCCCCCAGCCAGCTTACCACGGTTATCCCCCGGCCTGGTTACCACGGCCAAACACACCCTGGCCCGGTTACCATGGTCACATTCCCCAGCCCGGTTACCACAGTTACACCACGGCCCAGTTACACGGTTACCCCCCAGCCCCCTGGCCAGGTTATTCTGGTTACTCCCTGGCCAGGTTATCATGGTTACCCCCCCCTCACCAGGGTTACCCTGATTTTACACACACACNGATCCTGTTGTCTGTACTGGCAAGACCTGTTCTGGACTGTGTTCCTGTCGTCTCAATAAACTTTCTGTTTTACTGGCTGGCTGAGTTATGGTGAATCGCAGGAAGCTGGGGGTACAGGGCCCGGACTCCCCCACACTCCGTGACACCAGGTTACCCCCCAGCCAGCTTACCACGGTTATCCCCCGGCCTGGTTACCACGGCCAAACACACCCTGGCCCGGTTACCATGGTCACATTCCCCAGCCCGGTTACCACAGTTACACCACGGCCCAGTTACACGGTTACCCCCCAGCCCCCTGGCCAGGTTATTCTGGTTACTCCCTGGCCAGGTTACCATGGTTACCCCCCCTCACCAGGGTTACCCTGATTTTACACACACACGCTGTGACGGAGCAGGGAGCAGGGCGGATTTGACCTGGGAATGTTGCCGGGGAGTTACATTGGGGATGGGAAGGAAGCTACCTGAGCTGTAACCTGAGCCAGGAGGGGGGTGGGAGAAGTGACACCTTTGGCCGGGAGACTGAACAAAGGAGAGGAGGAGCAGGGGGAGGGGGAGACCTGCTGGAGGAGTTTCTAGTTTCAGTTTTGGGCTGGATGGTGAAACACAGGGAACCCCAAGGTGAGGGCTAAGTTCCCTAAACCCCCCAAAAGGACTTGATTGAGGGGTTCTGGTTGTACCTACAAGCTCTGCTTGGGACTGCGTTCCTGTCATCTAATAAACCTTCCATTTTACTGGCTGGCTAAGAGTCACGGTGAATCCCAGGAAGAGGGGTGCAGAGCCCTGACTCCCCCACTCTCCGTGACAACTGGTGGCAGTGGTGGGAGCTACTGCACCCCGTGGACGGCGCTTACTGCAGTAAGTGACTGGGGAGCAGTAAAACGAAGGGGGATTGATGGGGACCAGGCGTGCTGAAGAGTTAGCGAGGGGCAGTTTCAGGCGCGATTAACCCCTGGGAGTGTGTGACCAGCGGGACGGACTTTTGCAGTAACAGGGTCCCCTGGGGGATCGCGGCGAGCGGTCCCAGGGGCGGAGGAGTCAGCAGCTCGACCCTGGCAGAGAGGTGGTGACCTCAAGAAGGGCTGGCACACTAGGGGTCTCCCTGGAAACTGTGGGGAGCGGCGAGCACCCAGGCCTGTGAGTGGCCAGCAGGAAGATGTATGCCAAGCGGCTTAAGAGCGACCTGGTGGAGCTGTGTAAGCAGAGGGGGCTGCGCAGTGGGAGGCTCACCAAGGAACAGCTCATTGCCCAGCTGGAGGAGGAAGATCACTCGAATGAACTGATTCCTGTCTCCGAGGGAAGCAGCCTGGCAGATGCAGCGCAGGCACCAGTGTCTGTCCCAGCTGGGAGTGGTCAGCTGGCTGCTGAGGGCTTCCCGAGACCCCTCCTTCCTAGGCCTAGGGGAAGGGTGGGGAGGAGCCCAGCGAATACCGAGGGCACCGTGACCCCCCCCAGCCAGCAGGGGATCCTCCCGGCAACGCTCAGCATCCGTGGAGCGGGAGCGGCTGGATTGGAAGAAAGAGCTAAAACTAAAAGAGTTGGCAGATCGTAAAAAACAAAGGCAGCATAAACGGGAAAAGCAAGCAGAACGGAAAAAGCAGCGGCAGCATAAACCGGAGCTGGCTAGGCTAAGGAGCAGCAAGCCCCCGGCTGCGGTGAGTGAGGGGGGACCCAGGACTGCTTTAATAAGTGCATCCTGGCCCAGCGTAAGGAGGGAGAGGACATGGATGACTTCCTGGATGCCTTTGAGACGGCCTGCGAGCTGCACCAGGTTAGTCCTTGAACAGACTCCGGGTTCTCACCCCCTTACTGGACCCCAAAGCCGTGGCATTGTACCGCCAACTGGAAGGGGCGGAGAAAGGGGACTACGAACTATTCAAAAGGGCCCTGCTACGTGAGTTTGGGCTGACTCCTGAGATGTACCGGGAAAGGTTCCGGAGTCAGTATAAAACCCCTAAGGTCTCATATCTGCAATTAGCCGTCCGCATGGAGGGATATGCCAGCAAGTGGGCAGATGGGGTCCCGACGAAGCAGGACCTGGTTAAACTGCTGGTACTGGAGCACCTGTCTGAGCGGTGCCCATCTGACCTGAGGCTGTGGTTGAAGGACAAAAAGCCAGAGAACCCGCGACACGCAGGGCGGCTGGCCGATGAGTTTGTGAAGAGCCGGTCAGGGGGTGACAGGGAGGAATCCCAAAGGAACAGGCCCGCCGCGATGCAGAGAGAGAGTCACCCTGGGACCTCCCAAAGGGGGAATATGGGGAATCCCCTCCCAAGGGGAACGCCCAGCGTCAGGGACAACCGACCGATTCGAGGGGACCAACGGGACATGAGCTGCTATTACTGTGGCCAAAGAGGCCACATTCGGGCCCAGTGCCCCAAGCTCAAGGACAGACTGAGCAGACTGAACCCACCCCGGGTTAACTTGGTAGAGGCCCAGACGGGTGAGGGGCAGGCTTCCCAGGCACGGGGAACTGGCAGCTTATCAACTGCTCAAAAGAGAGAAGGGCCCCAGGCCAGCTTCTCTGGGGGCTGAATGCTCTGGACACCAAGTTCTCCGTTTACAGGGTGGGCGCGGGGCTGTCCCTGCGGAGCGAGTGCCTTGTTCCCCTGAAGGTGAATGGGAGAAAAGTCTATAAATACTGGGACACGGGCGCTGAGGTGACACTGGCCCGGCCCAAGGTGGTAGCTCCAGATCAGGTGATGTCCAACACCTTCCTAACCCTGACGGGGGTGGGTGGAACCCCATTCAAGGTACCCATGGCGAGGGTACACCTGAAATGGGGGGCCAAGGAGGGCCCCAAGGACATGGGAGTGCATCCCCATTAGCCCACTGAGGTGTTGATGGGGGGGGGGACCTAGAGGACTGGCCAAGCAACCCCCAGAATGCCTTAGTCGTGACCCGTAGCCAGAGCCGGCGAGGGGCACTACGCCCTAACCTCGGAAAGGATGTCACACCAGAGGCACAGAACCCTACCCTGGTGGGGAGGGAACACCCAAGGACAAGGCTCAGGGGGGCTGTGGCTTCCGACCCAGCTGACAAGAGGGAGCAGGTCCCCATCCCTTCCCCAGCCGCCGAGTTCCAGGCCAAGTTGCAAAAAGATCCCTCCCTGCGAAAGCCAAGGGACCTGGCTGACCTCAGTGCGGTACAGACCATGAGGAGAGGTTGCCGGAAAAGGTTCCTGTGGGAGAAGGGGTTCCTGTACCGAGAATGGGCTCCCCCCGGGAAGATGGAGTCCTGGGGAATCAGGAGGCAGCTGGTGGTACCCCAGAAGTATCGCCGCAAGCTACTGTACCTGGCCCATGACATCCCTCTCGCAGGGCACCAAGGGATCCGGCGCACCAGGCAGAGGCTGCTACAGAACTTTTACTGGCCTGGGGTCTTTACTAATGTCCGACAGTATTGCCGATCCTGTGACCCCTGCCAGAGGGTGGGGAAGACCCGGGACAAGGGGAAAGCGGCTTTGAGACCTTTGCCCATCATAAAGGAGCCTTCCCAGAAGGTGGCCATGAACATAGTGGGACTTCTCAGCAAGACAACCCGAAAGAAATACATTCTGGTGGTGGTAGATTTTGCCACCCGCTACCCCGAGGCAGTGCCCTTATCGTCCATCGAAGCAAACACTGTGGCAGATGCGCTGCTGACCATTTTCAGCCAAGTGGGGTTTCCCAAGAAAGTCTTAACAAACCAAGGGTCCAACTTCATGTCGGCCCCGCTCCGGTGCTTGTGGGAGAAATGCAGGGTCCGGCACAACTGGGCCTCAGCGTATCACCCCCAGTCCAACGGGCTGGTGGAGAGGTTCAACGGAACACTAAAAATGATGCTAAAAACATTTATAAACCAGCACCCGCAGGACTGGGACAAGTACTTACCTCACCTGCTGTTCGCGTACAGAAAGGTACCCCAGAAGTCTACCGGGTTTTCGCCTTTCAAACTGTTATATGGAAGGCGGGTAAGGGGGCCCCTAAACCTAATGAAAAACAAATGGGAGGGGAAGGCCACTCCTAATGAAAAGTCGGTGGTAAAGTATGTCCTGACCTTCCGGAAAAAACTTGCAGAGCTCATGGGCCTGGCCAGGAAAAATCTGGCCAGAGCCCAGAGGAAGCAAAAAGTCTGGTATAACCGCATGGCGCGGGCCCGCGCCTTCGCCACCGGAAATCAGGTAATGGTCCTCATCCCCGTAAAAAAAACAAAACTCCAGGCTGCCTGGGAAGGTCCCTTCAAGGTTGTCAAGCAACTAAATAAGGTAAACTATGTGGTGAAGCTGTCAAACCGGGCGCACCACCGCCGTGTGTACCATGTGAATATAATAAAGCCATATTATAACAGAAAAAATCTGGGGTTGGCCGTGTGTGAACAGTAAAAGAAGCAGAAAAATAACCCTTTAGTAAATCTATTCCCTGGAACAAGAGCTGGTTCCCCCCTAAAAACAATTCCCCTCTCTGATCAGCTGACCCCGGCCCAGCAAGCTGAGATCAGAGGGGTGCTGCATCTGTACCGACAGCTGTTTTCCAACCAGCCTGGACGCACTAATCTGACTGTCCACCGGGTGCAGACAGGATCGCACCCACCTATAAAGTGCTCCCCCTTCCAAGTCACAGAAAAAACTGCTCAGAACCTGAAATAAGAGGTCAGGAACATGCTGGCTTTGGGGGTGATCCAGCCATCTTCTAGCCCTTGGGCCTCGCCGCTGGTGCTGGTCCCCAAAAAGGACGGGTCGATCTGGTTCTGTGTGGACTATCGGAAGCTCAATGCCATCACAGTATCCGATGCCTACCCCATGCCCAGGCCTGACGAGCTCCTAGACAAGCTGGGAGGCGCTCAGTACCTCACCACTATAAATCTTACAAAGGGTTACTGGCAAGTGCCGCTGGATGCAGATGCCAGGCTAAAATTGGCCTTTATCACCCCTCTGGGGCTCTATGAGTTCCTGACCCTGCCTTTCGGCCTCAAGGGAGCGCCGGCCACCTTCCAGCGCCTGGTAAATCAGCTACTAAGGGGAATAAAAAGTTTTGCCGTGGCGTATATTTACGACATCTGTGTCTTTAGCCAGACCTGGGAGGACCACGTGTCCCAGGTTAAACAAGTGCTGGACCGACTCCAGGAGGCTGGGCTGACTGTAAAAGCTAAAAAGTGCAAGGTGCGGATGGCTGAAGTATCCTACTAGGTCACCGGATGGGGAGCGGCTGCCTAAAGCCGGAACCAGACAAAGTGGAGGTGATCAGAGACTGGCCCGCTCCGCAGACCAAAAAGCAGGTCCAAGCCTTTATTGGGATGGCGGGGTACTATCGAAGGTTCGTGCCCCACTTTAGCTCCATAGCCGCCCCCATCACTGAGCTGTGCAAAAAGGGGAAGCCAAACAAGGTAATCTAAACCAAAAAGAGCCAGAAGCCTCTCCGGGCGCTAAAAATGGCTCTGGTCAGTGGCCCAGTTCTGGCAAACCCAGACTTTAACAAGCCCTTTATGGTGTTCACCGACGCCTCCAACACGGGACTGGGGGCGGTGTTAATGCAGAAAAATAAAAAGGAAAAAACCCACCCTATCGTGTACCTAAGCAAAAAGTTGCTACCCCGGGAGCAAAACTACGCGGCCATCCAAAAAAAAAGCCTGGCCATGGTGTGGGCCCTCAAAAAACTAAAGCCATATCTCTTTGGGCAATACTTCACCGTGTACACCGACCACTCTCCCCTAACCTGGCTGCACCAAATAAAAAAAGCCAAGGCCAAGCTCCCAAGGTAAAGCCTGCTCCTGCAAAATTATGACATGGACGTGGTCCATGTAAAAAAAAGTGCCAACCTAATAGCAAATGCATTGTCCCAAAAAGGGAGCCCTGAACTTCCCCAGGTCACTGGTCAAAGTCACCCCCCAAAAGGACTTGATTGAGGGGTTCTGGTTGTACCTACAAGCTCTGCTTGGGACTGTGTTCCTGTCATCTAATAAACCTTCCGTTTTACTGGCTGGCTGAGAGTCATGGTAAATCCCAGGAAGAGGGGTGCAGAGCCCTGACTCCCCCACTCTCCGTGACACATGCACACACACACACACACACGGCGCCATGGCTACCACAGTTACATACACACCACAGCCATAGTTACCAGGGTTAGTCGCCTTCCCTGCGCCCTTAACCACATCTGCCCCCCCCTCCCATTATTCCTGGTTCCCCCGCCTCTCACCCCCTAAGTTCTGAGTGCCTCCCCTCAGGCTGCCCCCTTCCCTCCCCAGCGCAAGATCCCCTGAGCTGGTCATGGTCTCCTTCACCCAGAGAGAACCCAGGCGTCCTGGTCCCAGGACCAAGCAGTGGGGAGAGAACCCAGGCGTCCTGGTCCCGGGCCCAGCACTCCACCCACTAGACTAGCCTGAGCCGACACACTCGTTTGTGGCTATTCCCTGGGGCTGCATCGTCACCCCCTCTCCGCCGGCCCCCCCAGCACTGACACCCCCCCCTCTTGTCTTGCAGGAACCGGCAGCATCGAGATCCCCGTGCTGGTCATGGTCATCGGGGGTGACGCCTCCATGGTCCCGGTAAGGGAGAGGACTCCAGGGGGGGGCTGGCGGTCCGGGGGAGGGGATGGGCATGGGGGGGGCGATGGAAGGGGGACGAGGGGGATGGGGGTCAGGGTGTGGGAGAGGGACATGGGGGGTGTTGATGGCTGTGGAGGGGGAGGGAGACACCCTGCCCCTCCGCTGACCCCCCTCTCCCCCCTCCAGCGCGTGCGGGAGGCCGCCGAGGCGAACATCCCCTGCCTGCTGGTGGGGGGCTCCGGGGGGGCGGCCGACTGCCTGGCCCAGATCCTGCAGGACGCGCAGCCGGACCAGGCGAGCCGGGTGCTGATCCAGGAGAAGCTGCAGGGACGCTTCCCGCTCGCCGACGTGCCAGGCCTGGCCGAGCAGGTACCACAACCCCCGCGGGGACCCAGGCGTCCGGGGGGTGGGGCGGAGCTCAAGGCACTGACCCCTCAGCCCCCCCCCAAGGGGACCCAGGCATTCAGCATGGAACGGAGCCTGGCGCTGTGGGGAGGGGTGTGCAGGGGGGTCACGGGGGGTCAGACCTGCCCCCCCAGGTGGAGCGAATCCTGATTCTGCGGGGAGGGAGGTCCGGGGACGTCACGGGGTGTCAGACCTTCCCCCCCATGTGGGGCGGATCCTGATGCTGTGGGGATGGGGTGCAGGGGGGTCACGGGGTGTCAGACCTGCCCCCCCCAGGTGGAGCAGATCCTGGTGCTGTGGGGAGGGGGGTGCAGGGGTTCACGGGGTGCGGGACCTGCGCCCCCAGGTGGAGCGGAGCCTGGCGCTGCGGGACCGGGTCACCGTCGATTCGGACGAGGAGGGGCTGGAGGAGTTTGAGACGGTGCTGCTCAAAGCCCTGGTCAGAGGTGAGACCCCCCCCAGCCCTCCATGGAGTCCCCCCCATGCTCTTCCCCCTGGGATTTCCCCACCCTCCCCTGCTGCCAGCCTCCTGCCCCTCGTTCCCCCCCCTGCAGTCATCACGGTTATGGGGCTGGCTGCACCCCCCGGCAGCTGGGCCTGGCGACTGTCCTCCTGGTCTAGGGGCGGGGGAGCCCCCCAGGTCGGCCCATCACAGCAGAGACCCCAGCCCGGATTCAGCGCAGATCGGTGGCTCCCCACTGAGCCCCATGTGGACGCATTCAATCCCCATTGACACGGCCTGTCTTTGGGCTGCGCCCTCCCCACCGCCCCCAGGCTGCCACGGTGGGGAAACTGAGGCACACAGCTACCCCAGCCATCCCCCGCCTCCGGTTCCCCTAGCTGCCAGGGTGGGGAAACCAAGTCACGCAGCTATCACAGCCATCCCCCACCTCCTGCCCCTCCACAGGCGGTCACCTGACTGGTGAGGCCACCCAGTACCTGGATGAGCTGCGTCTGGCTGTGGCCTGGAACCGCGTGGACATCGCCAGCTCCGAGCTCTTCCGTGGAGACATCCAGTGGGAGGTGAGGGGGGGCAGGGAGGGGACCCTGCGGGAGGAGCTAGGGGTCCCAGGGTGGGCAGGGGGAGGGGGATCGCAAAGGGAGAGCTGGGGGGACCCCAGGGGAGGGGGATCCCAGAGGGAGGAGCTGAGGGGCCCCGGAGGAGAAGGAGGAGTTGGGGGCCCCCGGGGGAGGAGCTGAGGTGGGGTCTGGGGGGCAGGGGGAGGGGGACCTCAGGAGAGGAGCTGGGGACCCCTGGGGGAGCAGGGGGATGGGGGACCCCATGAAAGGAGCTGAGAGAGCAGGAGGAGGGGGACCCCGGAGGGAGGAGTTGAGGGGGAGACCCTGGAGGAGCAGGGGGAGGAGCTGAGGGGGGCTCTGGGGGGCAGGGGGAGGAGGGACCCCCATTTGGAGCTGAGAGAGGAGGTGGGGAGCCAGCACAGGGGCAGGGGAGACACTCTGGGGGGGGTCCAGGGTCCTCGGGGGCTCCTGGGGGGGCTGGTGCTCGCTGGGCAGGTACTAACCTGGGTTCTCTCCCCCCCGGCCCGTAGCCCCACCAGCTGGAGGAGCCCATGCGGGACGCGCTGCTGGGGGACTGCCCGGCCCTGGTGCGTCTCTTCGTGGAGAACGGGCTGGACCTGGGCGAGTTCCTGACCTGGGGGCGCCTGGCGGAGCTGTACCGGGGGGTCCCCGAGGCCTCGCTGCTGCACCAGCTGCTGGAGCGGCGCCAGGGGGGGTCCGAGCCCCCCCACTACCAGCCTGTGGAGCGTCCCCCCGACTGCCCCTTGACCCAGGTGGCCCGTCTGCTCCGTGAACTGCTGGGCGACGTCTGCGCCCCCTTCTACGCCGGGCTGCGCCCCCCGGACTCCAAGGGGGCTGGGGTATGTGGGGGCCAAGGGGGGCAGGGATGTGGGAAGAGGGGAGCACGGGGGGGTCCTGGGGTACATGGCCAAGGACATGGGAGGAGGGGTGCATGGGAGGCCTGAGGGGCTGGCCGGGGGGGCACAAGGGGGCAGGGAAGTGGGAGGAGGGGGTGTAGGGGGGCCTGGGGTATGTGGGGGGCTGGCCAGGGACATGGGAGGAGGGGGTACACGGGGGCCGGGTTACTTGGTGGGGGCGGGCCGGGGACCCAAGGGGGCTGAGGTATGATGGGGGTGTCCTGGAGTCACGGGGCGACGCTCGGGAACTGCTCCCTATGAAGCCAGGCAGGACTCTGGGGAGCCTCCTCTCTCGGAGCCGACTGTCCCCGGGCAAGAAGCTGCCACAGCTTCCACCTTCCTGGGGCTGACCCCGGAGCATTCAGCATCCCCGTCCCCCCGTGCGCCTCCCGCAGCGCGTCCGTCCGGGGGGGGCTCCTGGGGCAGCCAGAGGGTCCTGCCCCCCAACTCCGCAGGCAGCCGGGACTCTCAGCCAGTGACACGGAAGGTTTATTAGCCAACGGGATCACAGCGTAGGGCAGAGCTCGTTAGCACAGAAATCAGGGACTTTCAGCCACGTCCAGCTTGGGAGTCCTGGGCCGGACGCCCTGGACTCCCCCCTTTCCAGTCCCCCCACAAAGACTCCCAGGCTCCAGCCACCTGACCTCCGACACCCCCCGTTGCCCCTCCTCCTTCTCTTTGTCTCGCTTCCCCGGCCCAGGGTATCACCTGCCCCCCCCCCCCCCCCCCCCCCCCCCCGGGTCTCAGGTCACACAGGTGCACACAGCTGGGCAGCCTCACCTGCCCCGAGGGCCTCAGGAAAATCCCACCCCCAGTTCCCACCAGGGAAACTGAGGCACACGCCGTGTTCGCGAAGGGCAGTAAGACTCACATGCAACATAACAAGACGAATAAACCCCACTTTGTCACGCGGGGCTGGGGTATGTGGATGCAATGAGATGCGGGGCACAATGGGGCAGGGGCATGTGCGTGGGGGGGAACCATAAGGGGCAGGAGGCCGGGATGGGACCCTGAGGGTTTCAGGGGGAAGTGGGGGAAGATGGGGGGCTGCCAGCTGGGGTCTCCCCATCCACATGGCTCTGACCCTCCCCCCTTTCCTCCCCCCTCCAGAAGAAGAGTCCCTTGCTGGACGGGGACCCCCCCTACCGCGGCCAGCGCACCCGTAACCCCTGGACCGACCTCTTCATCTGGGCCGTGCTGCTCAACCGGGGCGAGATGGCCACGTACTGCTGGGAGATGGTGAGGGGGAACCGGGGGGTGAGGAGCTGGGGGGGGGGGGCGG